>PVIW01000256.1:135427-385365 GCA_004026585.1 Noctilio leporinus
CTATGCTACCAGCCAGGGCTTTATTTATTTATTTAAAAAAGATTTTATTATTTTCAGAGAGGATGGGGTGGGAGGAAGAAAGTGAGAGAAGCATCAATGTATGGTTGCCTTCACCTGCCTCCAGCCACAGACCTGACTAGAGACCTGGCTTGCAACCTGGTTATGTCCCCTGGCTGGGAATTGAACCAGCTACCTTTGGGTTCGCAGGCCTGTGCCTTATCCACTGTGCCACCAGTCAGGGCTCTCTATATAATTTTTTAAATGGATGGATGAAGAGTATCCCATCATATGGGACATATTGTAAATTACTTAAGTAAAATGCAACCATACATTGATGTCTCTCTCCCTCTCTGCCTCTTTCCCTTCCCCTCTTTCTAAAAATAATGAAATAAAATCTTAATAAATAAATAAATTACTTAAGTCAGATGCAATATTAAATATTTAGGTTGCTTCTAATTTCTATTATTGTAAGCAACTCTGAAAGGAACATTTTTGCAGCCATATTCTTGCAAAGATCCATTAACTGAACTCCAGAAAGGTTATCCAAATGTCCTTTCCCAGCACAACTTCCTTAACATTTAATATTCTCATTGAGGCATCTTTCTTTCTTCTCTTTAACTTGTAAGGGCTTTTTACATATTACAGATAATTATTCTATCACATATTTTATAAAACTCTTTCCCAAGCTGTAGTTCACCATTTAATTTTATTAATGGTCTCTGGATGAACAGACATTTTTTTAAAAGTTAGATCCTTTCTCCCTTTTCCTTTATGGTTTTGGACAACGGTGTTATGGTAATAATAAGAGCATTTAATCCAATGCATTTATTTATTGTGATAATATATTTTGTTGTATTTATCCTTGTACTTTTTGTTTTTTAGACATGCTTGTCATCATTTTTCCCTATCATATGTTATATTGTTTCCTTTGCCTCATTTGAAATTAGAAATCTAAAAGTCATATGGCTTTTTTTCTTCTTTTATTTATTTTATTTTATTTTATTTTATTTTATTGCTGTTGTATTACATCCATCCCCTTTTTGCTCCCCTCTGTCCCCCTCCCCACCCACTTTTTTTCTTCTTATAATTAAAACAAGTTCAATTTTATTAGGATTACCCATGATCCACATTAATACAGTTTAAAATTTATACTTGTTTTTAAAATTCTTTTTTCTCAATTTTAATTCTAAAAAGATGAACAGAAAGTACTCAGGCATGTACTCTCTACTCTTCTGGTTCCACTGTTCCCTGCTGCTTATTTTATTCTCTGACTTTTCCCGTAAATTCACAAATGAACAACAGCTTGGCTGTGTCATCTATTTTACTCAAAATGCTCTAACCTCCAGAGATTTCTCCACTGCCTTCTGGCCTTTAGAAGTGCACAGGAGAAATCTGATGCAAACTTGGTATGTGTATGTGTGTGTGCGCATGTGCGCAAGATTTGTTTTTTTCTGTCACGATGTATGATTCATGTTTGATGCTCAGAAATTTCATCTAGGTAGAGATGTGAGTCTTTTTTTCTCTCTCTGTGTATGCCCTGTTGATTGGACTTTCTTTTGATCATTTTATTTTGGATTCTCCTCTATCTTCTCTATTCATACTGAGGAGTAAATTAGGATTTTCTCAATTTTCCTTACTTCCTATAGTGAATTTATTTCATTTGGAGTCATCTCTGATTCTCTTTTTAAACTACTAATTCTTCATATATGCCCTCTCTTCCTTGGGAAGGTACCAGTGACGCAGATTGGGCTGTAGTAGGCCTTCAGCCATCTTTCTTTCCCTTGCATTGTGAAATTCTGGAATTTCAACCAAATACTTTTATATAGTAGTTTAACAGATGAGAAAATTTAAAAGTACAGTTCAGAAAGAGAAAAATTCATATTCTTCATTGTAGCAAGAATATGAATACGGCTCATCAGTTTTCATTACAAATGAAAACTCTTAGCACACGTAACTGGTACCCTGGCATGACAGAGATCTGAGGTGTGGGGATAAGGATGTATATAGTAAAAATCCAAGTTTCTTGATCTCTTTAATTTATAAGAGATTAGGGCATGTATAGCTACCTAGGGTTCAGAAATTCTCTGTGAATGCGCAGAAAGGCCGGTAGGTAGAAAGACACAGGGAAGACAGTATTGTCAGAGGGTATGAGCCTTAAATAAGCCAAAGGTATCTAAGTAGAGAAGGGGGAGTAACGATCAGAAGCAGCCAGGGCAAGTAAGAAAGGGGCTGACAGGCATTTGAGAGGATTGCAGGGGAAACAATTTTTCTGTGGAAGGCCAGGTTTCATGACAGATTTAAAGCACGTATGGGACTGGCTGAATAGTTCCAGCAACCTGGGGCCAGAGTGCCTCTGCTTCAAAGCAAATGCTCATGAAGAGCTTCTGCGACAGCCAGAAGTCTCTAAGCTTCTTCAGAGGGAGTCAGTGGGGCCCAGGTCCAAGGGAACATTATACCAGTTGGGCAGCCTGGGAAAGGATCAATTAGTGCCTAGAACATTCAGCATGTAATTATTAAAAAAACAAAAAACATGATCTTGGCAGATTTAGGGGAAAGAATGTTATTGTCTTTGAAGTTGGTCATAGCCTAACTCTTCCTTAAAAACTTATATTCACTGGGGTTATTAATCCTCAAGGCCATTTTAGATAAAAGAGTTTAAACATATATTAGCTGAATGGGCTATAGATTTAATTCACAGCTGATTATATAACCTATTACGAATCAGTCTTAACTGTTCTGTACTAAAATACTTATTTTAAAAAACTACTCATGATAATGTCTGAGACCCTTCTATTATCACAGGCAAATAAAACCATATTTATAAGAGCTATTTGGAAAAAAGGAGTAAAAAAATCATGCCATTAAACATAACTGTCACACTAGAAAATCGTACTAAGAAAGTTAAAATTGACAACTGAATGCAGAGAACAATAGTATAAAAATGAAGACAATTTACAATTTACCACTTTTAGGACTTATCACATATTGAAAAGTAAATTTAAACTACTTTTCAATTACATGGCAACTTCTATCTTTATTCTCTATGTAGTCTCTAATTTGAGAACCACATTCAACATCACTAGTGACCTAATAAACACAAATTAAAACAATAGGATACCATTTTCTCCTTATCTGACTGGCCACAATTTTCAAAGGTCGATTACTGTTAGTATTGAGAGAACTCTTAAACACTGCTGGCAGGTGGATATATTGGTACAATCTTTTAGAAGAGCAATTTGACAATATCCAGACTTAAATGAATATATCCTTTAATAACATAATTATATTTAGAATTTGACTTACCAAATTACTCTTACATGTATGCATATATATAAAGATGTCTATTGGAGCACTGTTTGCTTGAAATATATATATATATATCTTAACATATTCATAAATGGCCGGGTCAGTTGGCATACATGAACAAATGTAATAAAACTTAGCCATTAGATAGGTACATCTTTATAAGCTGGTACAGGGACACATTCACAAATTTTCCAAAGTGGAAAGAAAAATCAAGTTGTGCATCAGTATGTAGGACAGTAACCCTATTTTTATTCATTTAAAAATTACAATAACTAATTTTTATATTACCTAAGAAACTCATATTACTCATTCATATTCTAGTTTGTTTCAATGTAAAATTTACCTCAACTGAAAGCCATATTAATTTATTGAGCAAAAGGCTATCAAGTACACTTCAATTATAAATAAAATTAAAATGTTTGTGCTTTGTGTCATGTCTTTGAAAAGTACAAATTAAAGGGAAAAGAGTCTTACTTCTACTATAGCCTTTCTGGTCTTTAAAATCGTGACGAGGGAAAAAAAATCGTGACTAGAATCCCACATTTATAATATGATGCAAAATGATGTCCAAAATGACAATGTGCTCAAACTTAATGTGCTGTGTGAGTAAGGGAAACGTCTTCTAATTTACCTTTAAAAAAGAAATCTAAAGACGTAACTAAAATGCGCAGATCCAAAGTGCTGGTTGTTTGTCCTTCTTGCATAAGACTATTCTACCAGCAAGAGCCATCAATAAGTAGCACCAAACCAGGCTTCATCTGGACCTTTACACACCCTATTAAGTATATATATTTCATCTAACTATGCATGAATACATACCTAAAGTTGATGTTATTTATTACATACCTCTTTGATTTCAAGTTTTACTCAGCAACACATTAAGCAAGAGGGGCTGGCAGGGCTTTAAAGTACGTGTTGATGCTGCCGTCTCACAAACCATTCTGCAGCATCTCTGTCCTGACATATTAGAGCCCTGTTTCTTATGCGATCAGTGGCCAAAGGGACATGACTATCATTTTACGCAGTACCGAGTAAAATTCTTTTAGGTAGGCTGACACGTAGTCACAAATTGGTACCCTGCCCCCAAAGCCTGACAAATTGGTTATGCACAGGATACTTACATCAGCGTAGTGGCCCATCATACCACATCGGTCACATCGTTTTCTCCAGGAAGGTCTTTCAAGACATCTGTGAGCAGAAGACATAGGCAAAGCACAGTCCAAGCAAAAGCGGGCTGGACAGGCATACTGGAGGTGCCCTCTCTCAGAGCACAGGCTGCACGGGCGGACTTTCTGCATGGCAGACAAACAGAAAAGCTCCTTAGTAGATGGCTAATTTTTCTTTTCCTGTGCAATTCCATAAAAAGCTATTTCCAATTTGAGACCCCAGTGAAGGTCTGAAGCCTATTTATAAACTAAAACAAAATGTCTGAATTCAGAGCTTTAGCATAAACTATCTGTATCCTGTGGTTGCCAAAAAAGCTTATGAGTCTGCATGTGCTACCAAGCTGGCATCAATTGTATTTCTATGTCTTGTCTTATAGGAACACAGGCAAAGTAGAACATATCTGAGAGACAAGGTATCAATAGGATGCTGAGAATCTGGAACCTAAGTCAGAGGAAGAAGAGAAGAGACTATTTCACCCAGAGAAGCAATGACAAAGAGGAAACATGAAAGCTATCCCGAAAATTTGAAAGAAAATCATTTGGAAGGGGGAGTCGGTAATATGGTTGGTTGTTAAGGGCTTAATATGTGTCAGGGAACATCTAAGAGCTTTAGTTTTGTGTTGTTTCAAAGGCTGATGTATGTCTAATATAATTTACATCAGTAAATAGTTATAAATGCCTAAAAGTATAATTTTCTAACAATGAAAATTATTCAATGATGTAGTAAACTATCTGATAAAGTAAAAGGTTTAGAAGTGAAAGAGATCTCAGAAATCATTTGATTCAATCTTCTCATTTTATAGATAAGAAAATAGAGGCACAAAGGGTAAAATGGTTTGCCTAAAGTTTTCCAACAACTGATGGGAAGCAGAAATGGATTCCATGTTTTTTTTTACTCCAAATTTATTCCTTGTTACTCCTCTAAGGTATAATCTACATGAAAAATTAACAAGAAATTTAACACATACATAAGATTTGAATTCTCAGGTTATAGGGTTCAATCCTAAGATTTTGATTTTAACAAGGTAGAAAGAAACAATACATATTTCACATACTTGTGGAAAGGGGCAGTTTTTTGACAAATGGCCACATTTGTCACAATTTCTACAGGTAACGTTTTTGTTTGCTGTGTAGTATCGGTGGGTCCATCTTCCAGATCTATTATTACCTATCTGGGCCTAAGGGGAAAAAAATCAAGAATAAAAAAAAATTATTTCACTCTGTTCAAGAAAATTAACAATCATAATCAGTTCAATTTAGAACCCAGCAATATGGAACTTTGTGTTCTTAAAAGGAGTTAGAAAAAACTAAAGAGGGGTGCTACAGAGACAACTCTCCTTTTTGTCTGTTCCTCCCCGCATTCTTTTACATTCTCCATGTGGTTCCACTTCTTCTGAACCTTTCTCGGCTTCCCGTTAAGGTCTCACAAGGACACTAACATGCATCAGACATTCTGGTGGCATGTGGAGTCAAAGACATTGCTGACTTCTATGTCTGAACGTATACCATATTTTTCGGAATGAGATACTTACTTGGGTTTTCAGTTAAGAAATGGCGTTTTTAAAATTAATTTATCTTTTAAAAATTATAGAATTACATAGCTACTGAGTACATTCCTTCTACTGAATGGCTGAAGGCTACTGCCTATAAACTGGATTATGACTTCTAAGAGAATGAGATTAATTTTCTTTCCACCACAGTCCTTTTAAAAATCCATTCAGCTTATAATGACCCAATTTTAGCTGTCCCATATTCTAGTCAATAGCCAGTATCCTGCAATGAAATATTAGCAAAACATATCATATGTATATCTAGAGAGGAATCTATAAATGCCAAACATGTTATCTTTTTGGTCGAATTCTACCTTTGAAAAAACTTTCATCTTTTATTGCTGAATAAGCCAAGTAGGCCCCAAGACATCTTAAACCACAGGTGGCAAACACAAGGCCAACGGGCTGAATTGGGTCCTCAACCGTGTTTTATCCAGCCTGGCACCTTCGGCCTGGCACCTTCGTTCTACCCGGCTCACTTAACTGTTAAGGAGCAGTGACATTTATACAGTCCTAAAATGACATTCGGCCCTTTGAAGGCAACTCGAGGCTGATGTGGCCTCCGGTGAAAATGGGTTTGACACCCCTGTCCTAAACTAATTATCCTTTAAAACTTCTCTTCTACCCACACGTAAAATTATTCTTTTTTTTCTAGCCATCTGCCACAATTAAGGCTAATAAACACCTGCCACATCCTAAATATAGCCTAACCATTTCCTTACACTGAAGCAGCAGCTATTTCCGGCGCTGATTTTGAGTGGTACCGGGCAATATGAGTTGAGAAGACTCACCACCGCAGAGAAGAAACAGGAGGGAAAGGGGGCTAGTTCATTATGGCAATTAATTGACTAACAAAATCAAGGCTGCACTAAGCTTCTGAAAAATTCAATTACCCATATACTGAAATCAAACTTTCTTATAAGATACTCAGGCTGTCACTATTTTTAAAAAGTTTTATCACAATGTAGTGAAAGAAAACTACAAATCAATAAAAAGTATTACTCTATTATTCATAACTTCAAAAACAATTTGATAAGGCACCATCCTGTGAACCCAAAGGTTGCCGGTTCAATTCCCAGCCAGGGCACATAATTAGGTTGCAAACCAGGTCTCCAGCCAGGTCAATGGCTAGAGGCAGGTAAAAGGCAACCATCATTGATGTCTCTTTCCCTTTCTGCATCTTTCCCTTCCTCCCACTCTAAAAATAATAAACAAAATCTTTTTAAAAAGCTTAAATATAAAAAAAACAAAAATAAAATTTGATTTTACCTCAATGTCTTTGTCACTGATGAACCAGTTTACAGCATCTTCTCCTACAAAATAAATAAAATGTTACTTAATCTTGACACCTTTAAAACACTTATAATAGATTGACAATAAATGATCATATTTCTTAGTACTGAAATTGGACCCCAAAGGCATAGTGAGAGATGTTGAGTACCCTAACCTCTTATCTTGGTTCCATTATTATTTATGTGGCTCTGAACAAATACTTGACCTCAGTATCCTTACATATAAAAAGGGAAGTGTATTTGTCTTGTGAAATAGAATCCTATGAGATATGTGAGAATGTTTTGAAAACTATTAAATTATAAACAAATATAAGAAAACCAGTGAAGGGACCAAAAACCTAACAACAGAGGCAGAAAGTCTTTATGTGAACTCCCCTTATTTGATTACAGCAGAGCTTTGAGAGTCAGTGACCCTCGCCCCCTCCAGAGGTTTGCTCAGGGAAGTCACTGGGCCTGGGTACCAGGACATAACAAAACAAAATTGTGTAAACAAGCATCATCAAAACCTTCCATCTTCTGAAGCCCTAATCCTCCCCTTTGTTAAATTGGCATATAAACCTTAACCTTTGGCTATTCAGTGAGTACTCACACACTGCCTTTTCTCTGGTTAACCTTCTTATTGCAAGTTAATTTGCAGGCCCCACACACCCACTGTTTCAGATTCAAACAGTTACAGGAAAGGTTTTTCATTCCATCATCTGTATTAACTGTGTCCACTAGCTTCCCTTTGTAGTTGACTTCCACTATAACACTGACAAAAAAATTAGACTTTGAACATTATCTCACAATTAAGGCTAGAAATCCAGTACTTTAAAAAATGATTTTAAAGACAGAGAGAGGGAAGGAGAAAGAGAGAGACATCAACCCATTATTGAACCCACTTATGCATTCGTTGGTTGATTCTTTTATGTGACCTGGCTGGAGATCAAATCTGCAACCTTGGCATATCCAGAAGATGAGCATCTTTGCTATCTGGCCAAGGCCTACAGTTGTATTTTTTAGATCAACCAATGGTTTCATGATATTTAGCCTCCTCTTTTTACCTTAAACTTTTATTTATTTATTTTTAGAGAGAGGGAAAGGGAGGAAGAAAGGGAGGGAGAGAAACATCAATGTGTGGTTACCTCTTATGTGTTCCCAACTGGGGACCTGGCCTACAACCCAGGCAGTGACCAGACTGGGAATTGAACCAGCGACCCCTTGGTTTGCAGGCTAGTGCTCAAACCAAGGTGCTTTCTTTCTTTCTTTCTTTTTTTTTTTAAATTTTATTGTTGTTGTATTACATCCATCCCCTTTTTGCTCCCCTCTGTCCCCCTCCCCACCCACCCATTCCCCCCAAAGTCAATCCCACCTGTTGTCCATGTCCATGGTTCCTTTATACTAGGTTCTTGTCTAAGCTGCTTCTTTTGTTTGTTTTTTTTTTTTAATTTCACTAGTTTTGATGTTATTTAAAAAACAGTATTGCCCTAGTAGGTTAGCTCAGTTAGTTCAAGCACTGTCCTGATGCCCCAAGGTTGCAGGTTTGATCCCTTGGTCAGGGCACATACAAGAAACAACTAATGAATGCGTAATAAATAAGTGTAATAACAAACCAATCAATGCTTCTGTCTCTTTCTCTCCCCTTTCCTCTGTAGGAATCAATAAATTAAAACAAACAAACAAACAAAAACCTACAACTGTAAAAACCGAGGGGGCTGTGGAGCTCTGTATTTTTCTTTATCAGCTGTTTTCTTCTCTTTGCACTGTTCCTGTACAAAATACTGTATGGCTACTATTCCTCTGGTCTGGCCATGGCCCAGGAGGAAGGGACATGTGACTAATGCCAGAGCTAAGGTGTCAACAAAGGACTGAAAGACTTTTTTTCTCCCCTCCAAAGCAAAGTTAACATTTTCTCCTTCCTCCTATCTACTCCTCTTCTCTATCTCAAAACACAAATTGAGCTCGACTCTCTTTGAAAGGAATTTTGAAGACATGAAGTAATCTACATTTTCCCAGGCCTACCAGAAGTAAGTGTCTAGAGATATATTTTAAAATAAAATACTTTTACTGAGGAAAACCAAGAGGCTGCTTTACAAAAAGACCAATCCATAGGAGAGCAGAGATGCTGTGCTGATGATTATTTCCTTTGTAAAATTTGGAGGCTGCATCCATATATTGAGAGTGAAGAATACATTAAATAGCAGCAGCTCCTACTCCTTCATCATCACCATCCACGCTATTCTTCGTTCATTCAAAGGATTCATCTAAGGAGCAAGCTTTGCTATAGCTTTTAAAGCTGCCTTTTGTATCTCAATGTCCTTCATCATTAAATTCAAAGTGACAGCTTAAACTCACTTTAATTATAAAACCGACTTCATATTGTCCTTAAAAAATGAAATTCAAAACCAGTGAAATGCAAAATAGCAACTGTTGCCACTCTCAATTCCCAATAAATTTACACACAACAGGGAACTGGGAAAAAGGGGAGTTTGAGAGGAGACCCACTCGGCTCAGATTGTTTTAACATGCCCGTGGAATTCACCAATATTCTGGGTTATGTACTCACTCCTTTTCAACAAGCTACAGTATATTCCTATGGTAGAAAATCTACCAACAAGTATGCGTAAAATAGGCTTCACATGCAGATGAAATTAGATTTCTCAGTGGAAAATGAACAAAGATATAATTAGGAACACATTACTCAACCATTGGCCCTACCCATGGTTTCAATTTGTAAATGACAGTTGGCTCCTGCCCTTGTCCTTTCACCTGTCCTGTTGGCTTAGCTCCGAGTCCCAATCTAACGAGAGCTTTTGTCGAAGGGGAACCCATTACTTCCACAGGCAGCCAGTTCTCTACCTTGTTCAACGCCTGGTCTGAAACTCGGTAGAAACCTGGGTTCCAGTTTTACCCTATCTCTTATTTGCTGTGTGGTTCTGGACAGGTTATTTATCCTTTCTGGATCTGTATAATAATGGATTGGACTAAACGGTATCCATGGCAACTTCTAGCACAAAATGTATGTGATTCTACCCGATTTTCATTCATTATTGGAATCAAACATATTGTCATTTAGTTAGGTGACCGACATCCTCCAGGCCTTTGCAACCAGCACGGGGTGCCTTATTTTAATTAACCGATTAATTAGTTAATTAATTCAGGTGTCTTACTTGAAAGACAACTTCTCATAGGGCCCAGGAGTACTCATCTTCCGTGTATTCACCACCCAGTGAGGTTGAGTATAAAATGAGATTGCCTTAAAGTGTAAGATTAGGACTGTCCTCAAAATGCTCACTATCAATTCTTAGCTGCTTTATTGCTTTGTCTTGCTAATTTCCAGAAGTGTAATCAAGCAATAGCTGATAACCCTTTCTTTGCAGGTATTGAAAGGTTACCATGAGCAAGGTGCAATAGTGTAAACAAAAATGAATGAGTTGATAACCTAGTAAAACACAAGGAGACAAATAAAAAAAGCAAGGAGTAGGAAAAGAATTAAAAATACTATGGTAAATTGACTAAGAAGAGATGTCTGAATTTATGGGAGAAGGGGGAAGAAGTCACAGAAAGTTGTGCCATAAAGGAAATGTTACTGAAGTGTAATTCACATATTATAAAATATAGCCATGTAAAAAATACAGTATGGTGCTTTCTGACAAATGTCCAGACTTTGTATTCATCATAAAATCAAATATAGAACATTTCCATCATCCAAAAATGTTACTTTGTGCCTATTTGTAGTCATTTTCCTATCCCAGGCAACCACTGAATTGCTTTCTGTCAGGACAGGTTCATTTTGTCGGTCCTAGGACCATATATAACTAGAATCACATTCGACTAGAATCATATACAAGGTCTGTCCAGAAAGTAACAAGCCAATGTCAATATAATTAAAACGGTTTGCACCAGCCAATACTTTTGGGACAGACCTTGTACAATGTACCATTTTGCGTATGGTTTCTTTTGCTTCCAAATATATATTTTTTTAATTTTATTGTTGTTGTATTACATCCATCCCCTTTTTGCTCCCCTCTGTCCCCCTCCCCACCCACCCATTCCCCTCAAAGTCAATCCCACCTGTTGTCCATGTCCATGGACCTTTATACTAGGTTCTTGTCTAAGCTGCTCCCCTTCCTTGCCTCTGCCTCCCCCCTCCCCGCAACCCCGTTCCCCCTGACCACTGAAGGCCTATTCACTGTATTCATATATTTGGTTCTGCTTTGCTTGTTGTTAGTTTTGCTCATTATTGTCCAGTAATGGGTGAGATCATATGGTATTTGTCCTTCATTGACTGGCTTATTTCACTAAGCATAATACTCTCCAGTTCCATCCATGTTGTTGCAAAGGGTACAAGTTCCTTCTTTCTTTCTGCTATATAGAATTCCATTGTGTAAATGTCCCAAAGTTTTTTGATCCAATCATCCACTGATGGGCACTTAGGCTGTTTCCAGCACTTGACTATTGTAAATAGTGCTGCTATGAACACAGGGGTACATAGGTTCTTATGAATTGGTGTTTCAGGATTCTTTGGGTATAGTCCAAGTAGTGGAATCGCTGGATCATAAGGCAGTTCCATTTTTAGTTTTTTAAGGAAACCCCATACTGTTTTCCACAGTGGCTGCACCAGCCTGCATTCCCACCAACAGTGCACGAGGGTTCCCTTTGCCCCACGTCCTCGCCAACACTTGTTGTTTGTTGATGATTGCCATTCTGACAGGTGTGAGGTGGTATCTTATTGTGGTTTTAATTTGCATCTCTCTGATGACTACTGATGTTGAGCATTCTTTCATATGCCCCTGGACCCTTTGTATATCTTCCTCAGTGAGTTGTCTGTTCAGGTCCTTTGCCCATTTTTCAATTGGGCTGTCTGTCTCCCTGGTGTTCAGTCGCATTAGTTCTTTATATATTTTGGAGATCAAACCCTTGTCTGAGGTATCATTGGCAATTATGTTTCCCCATACAGTTGGTTCCTTTTGAATTTTGCTTATATTTTCTTTAGCTGAACAGAAACTTTTCAATTTGATATAGTCCCATATATTGATTTGTTCATTTATTTCCTTTGCCCTGTCGAAGTATCAGTAAACATATTTCTGCATAGGATATCCAAAAGTTTTCTGCCTATATTTTTCTCCAGGACTTTTATGGTGGCACTGCTTATGTTTAAATCCTTTATTCATCTTGAGTTTACTCTGGTGTATGGTGTAAGTTGGTGGTCTAGTTTTATCTTTTTGCATGTTGCTGTCCAGTTCTCCCAACACCCTGAATATTTCTGAGATTCACCCATGTTGTGTGTCGTAGTCTGCTCCTTTCTTACTACTTAGCAGTGTTCTATTGTGAGGGTATAATGGCTTTGCTGTTCATCTTCCAATGAGCATTTAGGTTGCTTCCAATTTGGGGCAGTTATAAATAAAGCAGCAATATACATTCCAGCAAAAGCCTTCCTTTTAATTGGCATACATTTTCATTTCTCTTAGGAAAATACCTTGGAGTAGAATTACTCAACAGGGTAAGCATCCTTTACCTTTATATAAAATTGGCAATTTTTTCCCAGTGGTTGTAGCATTGTACACTCTCATGAGCAATGGGTGGGCTCTTGCGGCTCCACCATCTCAACACCACTTGGAACTGTCAATCTTCTAAATCTTAACTTTAAAATGGGTGGTAGTATTGCCTTAGGATTTTAATGAACATTACGCTGATGACAAACGATGTTGAGTATCTTTTATGTAGTTATCTGCCATTCATTTACCTTCTTTTAAAAACTGTTCAAATTTTGGGTCCATTCTTAAATTGGGTTAGTGGGGGGGGGTGTAGTTGTATTTCTTGTTTTTATTGAATCATAAGTTCCTTCTATATCCTAGATACAAGTTTTATTTATTTATTTTTTTAATCAGACATGATCTGCAAATATTTTGTCCCAGTGTGGCTTGGTTTTTCCTTTCTTTTTAAAAGTGTTATTAGTAAAGCAAAAGTTGTAATAAACTTGACAACTTTTCTCTTGACAATTAATGTTTTCTATGCCCAAAGATATTTGTCTATGCAAGGTTACAAGCACTTTCACTATGTTCCTCTAAAATTCCAGTTTTAGCTTTTTGTTTAGTTAGTACCCATTTTTTCCCCATATGAATATCCAGTTGTTCCAGTGGATACTGGACATTTCTTTATTGAACCTTAGCAACTTTGTTGAAAGTCAACTGAGTATATATACATGGGTCAACTTCTGGAAGTTCTATTATGTTAAAATAGAACTACATGTGCATCATTATACTAAAACTTTATTTAAAAATCTTAAAATCATGTAAAGTAAGCCTTCCAACATTTTTATTCTCTTTCAAGAGTGTTTTGGCTATTCTAGGCCCTTTGATTTCCTTATGCATTTTTTAATAAATAAATAAATATCAGTTTCTACAAAAAAAGCCTGCTGGGATTTTGACTGATACTGTGCTACATCTATAGATCAGCTTGGAAAGATATTTTAACAATATCAAGTCTTCAAAAACATTAATATTTTACATCTCTTCACCTACTTTGGTCTCTTTAATTTTTCTAAACAATATTTTATTAGAGTTCAATAAACAGATCTTGTATGTATTTTATTAAATTTATCCCTGAGTATTTCATGTTTTTTTTCTGTTATTGTACATGGCTATTTTTAAATTCCACTTTTAAATTTTTGGTTCAAGTTTATAGAAATACAATTGATTTTTGTTTGCTCACCCTGCATCCTTCAATTTTCTTTCACTTTCTGTTAATATGGTGCATTATAGTGATATTAAACCAACCTGTATTCTAGGATTAACATACTTGTTTAATGTATTATTCTTTTTTTTTTAAATTTTATTGTTGTTGTATTACATCCATCCCCTTTTTGCTCCCCTCTGTCCCCCCTAATGTATTATTCTTTATAATATATTGTAGAATTCAATTTGCTAGTACTTTATTAAGAATTTTTACATCTGTTTTAATGATGGATATTGATTTATACTCTTCTTAATAATGTCTTTGCCTGGTTTTTATATTGAGGTAAAATTGGCCTCATAGGAACTAGGAAGTGTTGGAAAGAGTTTGCATACAACCGGTGCTATTTCTTCATTAAGTATCTGAAAGAATTTACCACAAGTCATTTAGGTTAGAGTTTTTCTTGTTTCTAGGCCAGGAATTTTACTTGTAGAAATAATTCAAAATAGAAATTCTAGTTCTTTAGTAACGGAGCTATTTACATTTTTTATTTCTTCTTAGGTCAGTTTTGATAATTTGTGACTTTCAAAGAATTTGTCTATTACTTCTAAATTGTCAAAATTACCAGCATAAAGTTGTCTATAATAGATTGTTATACGTTTTCTTTCCATTCTTCTAATTTCTACTTAAGCCCATCCAATAGTAATTTTTTTTATCTCTCTTCTTACCATATTTATCTTCTATCAAACCTCTGTGTATGTCAAAACAGCTGTTTTAATTTTAAAGTCCTTGTCTATGAATTTCATTATCTCTTATCAGGAGGGCAAGTATAAAATAAGTTAACACAATATGGCTGGAAGCAGAAGTCTTGTATAGGGTTGAATAGTGAAGATGAAGGAGAATACTAATAAAAAGGAAACGCACAAGCAACATAATGGAAGAGGTAAAAGAATACAGTAAACAGTACAATTTGACTGGAAATTAGGGTATAATGATTCCCTTACTAGGAATTTCCACAGACCTTTTTATATATCAAGAATACTGAGAATTAAAATATTATTACTTTTAGGAGTTTTTACCTGAAACACATATGAAAACTCCATTCATACAATGTATTCTTCTAATTAAAAAGTGTTCCTGCCCTGGCTGGTGGCACAGTGGAAAGGCGCTGGCCTGCGAACCCAAAGGTCACTGGTTCGATTCCCCAGTCAGGGCACATAACCAGGTTGCAAGCCACGTCTCCAGCCAGGTCCATAGCTGGAGGCAGGTGAAAGGCAACCATACATTGATGTTTCTCTCCCTCTCTGCCTCTCTCCCTTCTCCTTTCTCTAAAAATAATAAAAATAAAATCTTAAAAAAATAAAAATAAATAAAATTGTAAAGCTCAATAAATTTAGTGAGAAGGTATGTATAAATTATTTATAGACCAGATTTATGATTTGCTGGGCTAGAATTTAATATTTAACAGACATAAACACTTATGTTGCCAATACTCATTACTTAAGAATATAAATGCAACTTTCCTCAAATTGTAAAATGTTTATATTTAACATGATGTCAAGTTAATTTTCACCAAATATTTACTGAATATCTTCCATGTAAAAGTGTAGGAGACACTTAGAAAAATGACTAAAACATGGTGCTTACCACAGAGTAATTTGTGCTATCACTGGGTTAAAGAATCTAAAATGCATTACTGTGTTAACTAAATTACCAAGATAGTATTTTTAAAAACAGAACGATTATTTAATTAACAAAGTTTTAACAAAGACAAAAGATAGCCCTGGCTGATGTGGCTCAGTGGACTGGGTGTGCCTAAAAATCAAAAGGTGGCATGTTCAATCCCCAGTCAGGGCACATGATTGGGTTGTGGGCCAGGTCCCCAGTTGTGGTCATGCAAGGGGCAACCAATCAATGTATTTCTCACACATACATGTTTCTCTTCTTCTCTTTTTCTCTCTCCCTAAAATTAAATAAAATCTTTAAAAAAAAAAAAAAGATAAAATGTCCACTATTATTTGGGAAAATAGGCTATTTAACAAGAAATATTGAATACAGTCTACCAATGAGCAATTAACTTATGATGATAACTATACTGCCTAAAGAGTCTTTCTTACAACATAAGCTATTCAGCAACTGTTTTCTCCCCACAAAATCTGAGTGTATCTACGGGTAGCTCACAGTTGAGGACTGGGAGGAAATAAAACAGACATTGCTTGGTGTATACATGCGATCACAAAGGCACCTAGATTGTGGGCCTTCTCAATGATCTCACTTGCAGTACACAACCCAAACTGACTCTCATGAGATGCCATTCTTTCATTCCCTTAAAACATGATGAAATGATCAAGAAAACAAAAGCAGATAAAAGTAGAGGAGATTATGAGTAACCCTCCCACCACATAACTCAAGATAAAATAATTTGGTAGTTATAGCATAAAAGGCAAATTAACAATATTACACTTTAAGTTTATTGCCCACACTCCCTTTTTATATACCTAATATTCCAAAGCAAAAGGTCCTACTGTTTGTAACATAACACTCTCAATACTTTCCCATCTTTGTACTTCTGTTCATTTTTTTGCCCTTAATATCCAACATAGTATTGTCTCCCTCTTTGACCAATTTTCCACCTAACCCTTCCAGTGTCCATGATTACAAATTCTGAATATCTGTTAAGGCTCAGCTCCTCATAGTCAATGCAAATGGATAAGTCAGTACTTTTCTCATTTGACTTCTGTACGCATTTATAATTGTCTTAGCTGATATAACAAAACACTTTTCTAGTTCTTATCTCCCTTCATGGTTTCTTCTTCCACTGTTACTCCCAAGTAACCAGTGTTCCACTCTTCGCCTTCCTTGTCCTCATTCTGCATTCTTTGTCCCAGGTTACGTCATACATGCCCACAGAGGAAACCAAATCTCTAGGCCAAATCTTTACTTAAGTCCTTGATCTATGGGACATCTGGATTAGACATCTTACAGGTTAACTCAAACACATAATCACTAAAAATGAATCCTTGCCCTGGCTGGTGGCAAGAAGGACCTACCTAATCATGTGTTACCTCCTCCACTGAAGTTTTCCCTGATAACCCTTCGAAAGCAAGATGATCACTCTCAACTACAAAACCTCCTAAACTTTAACCATGCAGTTTCTACCTTTTTTAGCTTCCAAACACCAAAGCACAACTGCTTAGTTATCACAGATACTCATGTTTACTGAATGAATTACTTAAATAACATTTCTTTTTTTGTTCTCTCTGATAGAAGTATTTTCCACCTCACTTATACTCTAAAAGTATGTTATTTGTATGTCTTAAGCTAGCAACAATTTCTAAACCTTGTATTAAGAAACATATGAATTTGGCCCTGCCTGGTGGCACAGTGGATAAGGCGCCAGCCTGCGAACCCAAAGGTCACTGGTTGGATTCCACAGCCAGGGCACATAACCAGGTTGCAAGCCAGGTCTCCAGCCTGATCCGTAGCTGAAGGCAGGTGAAAGAAAAGCAACCATACATAGATGCCTCCCTCCCTTCCCCTCTCTCTAAAAATAATGAATAAAATCTTAAAAAACCAACCAACAAACAAAAAAACAAACCTGGAATTTCTGTAGTTAGCAATGCTTAGAACTCAAAAAGAACTTAAAATCACTGTTATTGAATAACATCACTTGGTAGACATGGGATGCACAAGAAATATGAGCTAATTGGATATTTATAGATAATCAAGCCAGTGTTTATGGGTTAAAGATCACAAAGATGAAGCTGTCATACTATTTATGTCATATTCTTTCCTGAGCCTACTTCTACCATACAGATTTCCCCTTGGGATCTTCTCACTTCTAATAAGCAACCGAGCCAGCCACAAATGAAGTTACTATTCCCAACTTCATCAGCAGCATCTGTTATTTCAACAGAAACTTTTCAAATACACACAATGCCACATGCAAATCCCCTGGGGATTGAGCCACTTTATTCAACTTCTCAAACTGCTCTTTTCTGTCTTGGTTTCTCTTATTTATGCATTTCCATTTAACATTGGTCACAAAACCATTTTAGTCATTAAATTTCGCACTGGCCATAATTTAAATACAGCAAATTTTACTAGAAGAATTTGCAAGTTAAGCATCAAATTGTTCATCTTATTTTAAATTGCATTAAATTTACCAGAAAAAAATTGTATTTTTAAATGTACGTAAATGATAAATGGGGATTTAGCTTTTCTTTTTTTAGAGGCACAGGAGGAAGAAGAAAGAGGAAATAAACACAGGTGCTTAGCACGGGGTTATACAGAGCGCTTGCATAGTTATTGGTCATATAAAGGCGGCTGTGTGTCACCAAAGAGATAGACAGACAGTCAAAGACAGACAGATGCACACACAGTTCTCCCTCATCCCTTATTCCTTCTCCCCCAAAATTTAGTCAATAAACCACTTGAGTACTATTTATTTGGAAGTAAAAAACTCCTCATATGATCCTAAGTAATAAGAATAGAAAGGAAAAAAACATCAACAAATAGGTCAATATAGTGGGATTATGGGAGTTGCGTCTTCATCTTTTTCATCTATTTTTTTAAGGTCAGTCTTTTAATAGAGATGTTACACAACTTCTTCCGTCCCATCTGGAAGAATCGGTCATGCTTAACATACATTATCAAAGCTGTTACTGTTAAAAGCAGTTATTAGAAAAGGGAAAATAACACAAACAAATGTTTACTTTTAGTTACAGGTGAATTTATTTAATCTCAAAATCAGAATGAGTTTTATGTTGGCAGATTTTAACTTTGATGGAAGGCCCAATACATAACTTGCTCTTTTTAATGTTGAATTTTTAGAAATTAATATACAATTCATGTTTTAGTATTATCACAAGGTTGTAAAACCATCACAACTATTTAACTCCAGAATATATATTTTCACCTCTGAATAGGCCCCACACCAGTTAGGAACTACTCCTCGTCTGCTTCTCTCCAGACCCATGGGAATTACTAATCTACTTTCTATCTCTATGGATTCACTTACTCAGGATATTTTGTATAAATAAAACAAACTTCTTTTACTGAGCATAATGTTTTCAAGGTTCTTCTATGCTGTAGCATGTATTCATATGTCATCCCTTTATATGACCAAATAATATTCCATTGTGTGGATATACCACAATGAAATTTTATTTTATCTATCCATTCATCATTTGATGAATATTTGGGTTGTTTTCATTTTTCTACTACTAGGAATAATGTTGCAATAAACATTTGTTTACACATTTTTGTATGGATATTTTCACTTCTCAGGTATATATCTAGAAGTGGATTTGTTGGATTATATGGTAACTGTGTTTAACTTTTTGTGGAACTGCCAAACTGCTTTCCAAACCGGCTGTATCATGCTTTTCCTTCTTTTAAAGAAGATATCTATTGGGTTGGTCAAAACATCTACTGGAGCCCTGGCTGGTACCACAGTGGATAAGGGGCCAGCCTGCGAACCCAACAGTTGCTGGTTCGATTCCCCAGCCAGGACACATAACTAGGTTGCAAGCCAGGTCTCCAGCCAGGTCTGTGGCTGGAGGCAGGTAAAAGGCAACCATACATGGATGTTTCTCTCCCTCTCTGCCTCTCTCCATTCCCCTCTCTCTGAAAATAATTAAAATCTTTAAAAACAATAAAACAAACAAACAAAACATCTACTGGATATTTTACAAATGTCAGCTATCTCCTGCATGACAGAATTTTGATTGTTCTCAATTGCTGTCTCAATTGGATCACTATTAACTTCAACTGGTCTACCCACCTGCGGAGCATTGTCCAGTGAGAAATCTCCAACACGAAACTTCACAAATCACTTTTGACACATTGGATCAGATACAACACCTTCTCTATGTACTGCATAAATCTTTTTTGCATTTCAGTTGCATTTTTACCTTTCTTGACAAACAAAGCACAATATGTTGAAAATGTTGCATATTTTCTTCCATCCTCAATATTAGAATAGCTATACAAAAAATCACCAATTATGATATATATTTTTTAATGCATGTTGACATGACATCTGTTACAATACAATGTAACAAAACTATTTCAAATGAAGGTAAAGATAATTAAGTGTTACCAGAGTCATCTTGCAGAAAAAACCAAACTAACTTTTTAGCCAAACCCAGTAGTATTGTGCCCAAAAAGACAAAAAGAAAAATATACCATACAGCCACTTGAAATATTTGTAAAGTGACAAATAGATATAAAACACATTTAAATTTAATCAACAGGGTACTTTAAAAAATATATTGTAGGTTTCCAGAGACGATTTAAAGGCTGTATGAAACTTGCTTATCTACCTGTTGGCAAAAATACCAAACTGGAAGCTACATTCTTTCATTCTCCCTTCCATTTAACACTTCCTTACCTCTTTCTGAATCTTTTTTCTTTTTCTGTAACTTCAACTTTGTGTATGAATACATGTATTTTCTTCAGCATCTCATTCTGTTCACCTCTCTTGGGAAACAAGTCATTCCCAAATAGTTTGCTTTTAATATTATTTATTTTGGTAAAACTTTCTTCAAATCGCTTCCCAGACCTTAAGACCAAGTATGTCCAGGCTCACATTTATAATGGCTTATAGGATATAACACAAATGTCTGTATTACAGCGACTACAAACAAAACTCATCTTTACAATCCCACTTGAAGCTGGCTCAACCACTTTATTCCCTGTTGTTAGTTATTATTGGCTCAAAATATGTGTTTACTTTCATCTTAACCAAACGCTTCACCCCATTTATCCAACCAGGGCAGGTGATACAATTACACAGTATCCTCCTTTGAAATGTCTGTCCAAGCCAATACTTTGATTTCCTTCCAGTCAACACTACTTGATCATCACCTTGGATCTACGATTGTTGCAGTGTGCCTTGCCTTCAACTTCATTTGATACATACAAGCTAGATTTTCTCTTTAAATTCACAATTTCATATTTTTAAATCAAAGGATTACATGCGTATAGTTTAAAAAACTCTAATGACTAAAAAAAGCATATAAGAAATAAACAGCAGTTATTTCCTTCCTACTCTAGCTCCTAGTCCCTTGAGGTAAACTCGTTCAACACTTTTAACTTTTTCTTTTGGTATTTACCTACATACTTTCAAATAATGTTCATTCTGATACCATAACATCAATATCTAAATTCCTAATACAGGTAAAAAGGATTTGGTTTTCTTAAAACATCCTATCTGAATTTCTTCTCCCCTCGTCCCCCCTTTTCATGTTGATATTCAATTGATGACTATGCAGTAGCAGTACATTGTTTCCCTTCTTACATGACTCTTGAATTATCCTGTATTTCACACAAATCTAGTTGTTTCATTTACTTGGCCTGAAAGTCTATGTATTACCATGCCAGCCACTAGCAACTCATCTCTCTAAAAGAACGAGTTTAGCCCTGGCTGGTAGCACAGTGGGTAAGGTGCCGGCCTGCGAACCCAAAGGTCGCAGGTTCGATTCCCCAGTCAGGGCACATAACCAGGTTGCAAACCAGGTCTCCAATCAGATCTGTGGCTGGAGGCAGGTGAAAGGCAACCACACATTGATGTCTCTCTCCCTCTCTGCCTCTCTCCCTTCCCCTCTTTCTAGAAAAAATGAAATTAAAAAAAAAAATTAAAAAATAAATAAAAGAAAAGAACGAGTTTAGTTATTCTCACATCTCCAGGACAGGGCGGTGCCTCTTCATCATACATGCAGTATAGTAGGAAAAATCATTATCATTCATCATTTGGGTCTAGTGGACCCTTTTAATAATTTAGTCACTTCACAAATAATTTACAGAGAAACCAACCAAAAGACAAAAAACAGCTTTATTAAAAATCTTAAACATGGCAAACCCAAATTATCATTTCATATATTTATTGTATTTGAAGCTATACTTGAAATGGGCAAACTCTTGGAATACAACAAGCTGCTCAATTTTCATGCATGAACTTGAAACTGCTCAATTCTCACACATAAACTTGGAGCTCCAAATGTGCAACATCCTGGAATACAACCAATTGCTTGAGTCTTATGCATGAACTTGGTTAAGTATTTTGTAAATACTTATCCCGGATTTCAAATAGTTTTCCTTTGCTCCATAGTTCCAAACATTTTTACTTTTAGATTTATCAACACTAATTAGAATAATTAATCCATTATTTTTTCACTTCTGTATTATCTTTTTCCTTCTAATCCCCCCACATAAACATCTGACTTCAGCATTGGTCCACTTGAAACAAACTACATCAAGTAAATCTGGTATAGAAATATTATAAAATACGAAAGAATAGTCACTATTCCCTCTATCAAGCAGGATGGTACAGATTATTGTTATAAAATATTACATGGTAAAGAACTTCCTGTTGAATGACTGACCAGATGAGGATAGCCTAATTTTTTTTTTTTTACGTAGAGATATGTTGTTCACTCATTAATTCTTGAATTTGAGAAAGTTCATCTATGATATCCCCTGAAAAAACAGTCTGAGACTTTGCTTAGAAAGATCAAGTTCATCACATCATTAAAGTCTAGATACTACTATCTTTTGCATTCATGTTCTGATTAATAATTATAAAGCAACTTTCTCTGTCAATTTTCTTCCATTTTCCATTTTGAGCAGAAATGCAAAATTTCAAATTCTCAACTTTGTTTAATGAAAACTGAAAAAAGATGTTGTCTCCAGACTTCTTTGATACATTCTGGAAAGATAATGCTATACTTTGGGCAACACAATAAGAACACTAGCTCTAAGACAAATACTATACGATCTCACCCATTACAGGATACTAATAAGCAAAACAAACAAACAAGCAAAACAGAACCAGAGAAATGAATACATGGAACAGACCTTCCATGTATTCATATACAGAACAACCAGTGCTCAGAACTGTCACAAACTGAGTGTGCAGTGGGGATAGGGGAGAAGGAGGAAAAGAAGGGGAACAGTTTAATCAAGAAATAGCATGGATGACCCATGGACATAGACAAGTGAGACTGATTTTGGCTGGGGGTGGGGAATGGAAGGATGGGGAAGGGAGGGTGGGAAATGGGATGAATATAATACAACAACAAGAAAATAAAATTAAGAAGAAAAAAAGAAGACCACCAGCCCTGGCTGGATGGCTCAGTTGGTTAGAGTGTCGTCCCATAAACCAAAAGGTTGCAGGTTTGATCCCTAGGTGAACACACCTAGGGCACACACCTAGGTAGCAGTTCCGATCCCCCGTTGGGATGCCTAAGGAGGAAACTAACGATGTTTCTCTTTCACATTGATGTTTCTCTCTCTCCTTCTTCTCTCTAAAAATCAATTAACATATCCTCAGGTGAGGATAAAAAAAAATAACACTTGCAACAGTGATGAGTTATTTCACCATTATATCATCCTTCTAGTTAATTCCACCATTCTTCTATTTTCTTACTAGTTTAGTCTTTTATAGCACCATTGGG
Organism: Noctilio leporinus; assembly: GCA_004026585.1. Lineage (NCBI taxonomy): Eukaryota > Metazoa > Chordata > Mammalia > Chiroptera > Noctilionidae > Noctilio > Noctilio leporinus. The sequence continues at coordinate 158,854 of PVIW01000256.1, forward strand.
AATAATTGGTAATAAAACTATTCTTACAATGATGAAATAGTAAAATGTTTCAAAATATGGCAAAAATAGGTCACCAGGATCTAAGATTTATAAAAGGATTCAACTGAGCCACACAGTAATTCTGAGATGGAATGAGTTTTATTCTATTAAGAAAAGTACATTTTTCCCCCACTCATCTTTTGGAAGACTTCTAAAACAGAATAAAAACTATGAAATATAATATCTTAGAAATAGTTACAAATGCTTAAAACTTTTTGAACTAAAATTGGGTCTAAACCTCTGGCCAAGATGGTGGCAGAGGTTACACAGTCTGCCTCCTCACACAGCACATCAAAATTACAACTAATATACAGAACAATCAGGGCCCAGAACTGTCACAAACTGAGTTGAATGGAAGTCTGACAACTATGGAATTAAAAAAACCACATCCATCTAGGCTGGTATGGGGGCAAAGATGTGGAATGGGCTAGTCCCATATCCACATGTAACAGATAAAAATTTAGGAGAAGCCCTGGCTGGTGGCTCAATGGATAAGGCTCCAGCCTGCGAACCCAAAGGTCGCTGGTTCGATTCCCAGCCAGGGTGCATAACCAGGTTGCAAACCAGGTCTCCAATCACGTCTGTAGCTGGAGGCAGGTGAAAAGCAACCATACATGGATGTCTCTCTCCCTTTCTCCCTTCCCCTCTCTCTAAAAATAATAAGTAAAATATTTTTTTTTAATTTAGGAGAAATATCTTGGGAGTGAGGAGTCTCAGCCCTGTGCCAGGCCCCCAGCCTAGCATTCAGTGCCAAGAAGTCCCCGTAACTTCTGGTGCCAAAAACCAGTAAGGACTGAGCTGGTGGAAGAAACTTCTAGAGTCCCAAACAGTTTCTTTTAAAGAACCCACACAAGGACTTACTCAGACTCTCTCTTAAGCTCCAGCACTGTGGTAGAAGTTTGAAAGGCACTAGAGGTACACAGAGAGAAACTGAAGTGTCTGGCATCAAGGCAAAAGCTTGGGGACAGCTTTCTACTAGACAGAAGGGCAGGAAAGTTCAGTGTCGCTTTTCTGAACCCTCCCCACACAGCCGCAGGGCTGGCAGGTCAGTGCCATATCTGAGTCTCCAACAACTTGGCTAACAATATTTCCCCTGCCTGGGAGATCCCCAGAGACTCTGCCCCACCCAACTCAGGCTCACCCGAGCTCCTTTTCCATATGAATGGCTGGCCTTGGCTCAGGCTTCACAACTTCCTAAATCCTCTCAAGCAAGCAACAGTCCGCCTCAGTAGACCCCAGGCTGTGCTCTTGCTATGGGGTAATATATCAAGGATGAAAGGAAACACCATGATTATTCACAACTCTTAGCATTCAGTCAACAAACATGAAGTGAGCTGCTGCTGTATCAGTGAACAAAAGAGTGCTGACACTGTAGATCTTACATTCTAGTGGGAGAAAGAGTTAATAAACAACAAACAAATAAATAAATGATGTATGTTAGATAGTGATACTTTGGAATAAAAAAAAGTAGAGCAGGGTAATAGAAATTGGGAATGTTGGATGAGTTACAATTTTGCATGGGAACAACTGAAGCAAAGTCCTTAAGGCAGGAATAATCCTGGTGTGTTTGATGAGCAATACGCTCTATCATCTTTCTAAATTATTATTTATCAATAGTCTTCTAACTTTGTCTAATAAAAATATTGCTTTTCGCCACAGTATTATCATTTTATCATATAACACATGGCAATTACTAATGTGAAAACTATTTGCGGAATTTCAAATTGCACTTTCCCACCTTTAATACAAGACTATATTCTGATATGGATAAATATGGTATTTCTGAAGTGCAACATTTTGCACTTTGAGAACTTTGAACCTCAGTTTTATTTTTAAAGAAGTCGGGGGGATCCTAACTTTCTAGCTGTGGTTAACTCTAGTCCATAAGGGGGCAGGAACCATTTCCATGTTACTCTCCAATATATATCACCTTATATGGTGCCTGGTACATAGTAGGTGCTCAATAACATTACTTTATGGATGAATTTGGAAGAACCAAGTTATTTCCTAAAAGAGATGCCAATTATTTTTATCGATCTTTAAAAATCAACGGAATCTATCCATGGCATTGGTTAGCTCTTTTATTTACCTAAGTAACAACTAGAGTATTTGATTCAGTCATAGCTTCCTCAATTAGCAGGGTAAAATACAATTTTGGCTTTTAAAAAATAACTTCCAAAAGAACAATGTAGCCTCATATAGGTCAGATGGAATATTTAGAAAGATCTGCTCCCCCAAATCCTGCTCTTAATTTACAATGCTGTAACTATTTGCAATAGGACCAATACTGAAAAATAAGAGAGGAAAGGGAAAAGACAAGGGACAGAAAAGAATGAGTGACAAGACCGTCAGGAAATAATAGAAGAAAACAGAGAAATTATTTTTTCAGCTTTACTGAGGTATAATTGACAAATAAGGGAGAAATGGTTTTTAAAATATCATCAGGGAATGAAAAAGAGAGGCAGTTTATTGTGCAAGTAAACTCCAGGTAGGAATTGAGACCTAGGTTCTCCTAACACATAGTGAGTAACTTTGTACTAATAATTTAATCTCTCTGGATTAAAGTTCTCATTTGTGAGCATGAATCTAGCCCCTACATAATCTCTAAAATAAATTCTTACATTTTCCCCTTAGGAACAACTCAAACAGTACATGCTTTTTTAAAATCCCCAGACAGAAACCAATCACACTATTATTTTCTTCATGAATTCCAGTGTCTTAGAAAATTTCTGTAAGTTCCTGGCCGCACTGAGAAGATACACTTCAAAAACTTTTGATAACAAAAGCTTCAAATAATGACAGTTTTTTAAAAAGTTAAACCCTAAATTTGTAAACGGATATATGAATTATCAATGCATGTGAAATAATTTGTTAGAAACGTAAACAGTTCGTGCCCCTTGGGAATACATACCAACCTCAACCTCAGAAAAAACTATTTATAATCCCTATGCAGTATGCACTATTGAGGCCTACTAGGCAGTGTTAAAGCTGGATTTTCAACAAGGCTCACAAGTCCTGAGGTTAAATACACATGAATTAAGGATGTTTAATCCAACTCAAGATACCATCTTTTCATATTTAAAGCAGCTTCCCTTAAACAGGAAAAATACAAAATACATGAGCTGCCCTGACAGTAAATCTCCAGCAGAGGTAATATAAAGGTCCATCTTTTTAACCATTTAAACTCCTACTGTGTTAATTCTCACTTCCAACACATATAATATGTCCTGCAAGAACCGGAATACTTTATGGAGCAAAAAAGTTATAAGAACAAAAAATGTAACAAATTTAAAAATGTAAACATGCTGGCTAAATATAATTAGGACTAGTTACATTAAGAAAAAGGTATAGGTTTTTTGGGTGTGTGCATAAACACACAAAAAAATCTGTATACACACAGAGAAATAAAATAGTTAAACAGTTTCTACCTGTTTTTGTGTATTCCCTTTCAGATATTGTTCCCCTAGCGTCTTGGCCTCTGTTGCTGTCTAACTTGAATTCACAAAACTCAATGGCTTGTGATTTTCAAAGCTTAGGGCTTCAATTGTAGAACAAAGTCGCTTTCTCTCTCTCTCTCTTTTTTTTGGTGGGTACAAGTATGGGGACCACAGGAACAGTTAAATTCATGGCATGGCTGGTCTACCACACAGTTGGGGGAATTCTTTAAATAGAGCCTGTCACTCTCTTGGCCCATCAATGGGATTTCCTCCTCAAACTGCTGATTCGTTCAGGTACACAACAGAGGAAATTTCAGTTAACCTTTGTTTCACCCCAGGGAAAAATCTGTCTGAAAGTATAAAATGAATAGATTAAATAAAAAAAAAAAAAACAAAAAAAACCCCCAGCTCAGAGACAGGGCCATTCTCCCAGTGTTCACTGCAGCTTAAGTTAAATAGTAAAAAGGGACAGTGGAATGTTTCATTCCCAGTGGAAAATTCAAGCACCACATAGAACTTGGGAATCTAGTAGATCACAGTTTATTTTGAATACTAAACCAAACCTGCTGTCCTTTCTGTTTAATCCACTTTTTAAAAATTCCCCTTTGATAATTTTGTAGGAGTCAGAATTGTTTTTCTCTAACGTCACTATTACTACTATAGTCTAATTGAGGTGTTTATAACAAAACTGTATCCTCAAATCCTGTTAAAAATAGTAAAAAAAATTTTTTTTCCAAATAAAGTTAAATATTAAAGTATTAATGGAGACAGGGGAAATGAGGGACAGGCTAAATCAGAGACCTGTTTATTTCTCCATTACTCACCTTAAAATAAAAATTCAAACCTAGTATAAAGGAACCATGGACATGGACAACAGGTGGGATTGACTTTGGGGGGAAAGGGTGGGTGGGGAGGGGGACAAAGGGGAGCAAAAAAGGGATGGATGTAATACAACAACAATAAAATTAAAAAAAAAAAGGTATAAAAATGAAAATTCAAGTGGGGAGGAATCAAAGAAGGAGCCCACCTTTCCATTAGAGCTCTCTGTTTTCAAGCAAGGGAAGTATATGGAGAGGTTACATACAGTTAGACCTGGATATGTGATATCTTGGTACGAGAAGTAAAAACAAGAAAAACAATTTAAAATTGGTTTCCCATGAAATTAAGGAAATTCGGGTTACATATATTTTTAAAGAGCGATGATTATAAATTTTAGGATACGGTGGATACACTTTGGCTGCCCAGTCACACTTCTCCCAAATGATCTCTGAACCCAAAGGAACAGAAAAAGCATTGTGCTATCCATACTTGGTACCCTTATTAATTACGCTTTCTGTACATGACTGCAAGCAAGTAGGACAGCTCCTAAAAACCTGGGATCAATGTCATTTTCATAAGAAAAAAAAAAAATGATTCAAAGCCCTCTTTTTTTAATTTCTTACCAACATTTTAAAAATCTTTTTTTTTGTAGTAAAATACACATAATGTAATATTTACCAATAAAATGCTTTACAATCCCATATTTTATCCTAAATATGGGAGAAGAAAAAGACTTGAGAAAACCTATGCAAAACTAAGAAAAGAGAATTTCACTTCTGGACACATCATAATTAAAATGCCAAAGGTTGATGATAAAGAATCCTAAAAGCAGCAAAAGGAAAGCAGATAATTATCTACAAAGGACAAGACTATCACCTGATTTCTCAAAAGAAACTTTACAGGCCAGAAGGGATTGACAAGAAATATTCAAAGTCATGAAAAGCAGGGATCTACTGCCAAGATTGCTCTATTCATTAAAGTCATCATTTAGAATAGAAGGGCAGATACAGTTTTCCTGACAAAAAGGAGTTCGTCATCACCAAGCCATTATTATATGAAATGTTAAATGGGTTTACTTAAGAAAAAGAAGATCACAACTACGAACAATAAAATGGCAACAAGTACATATCTATCACCAATTGAATCTAAAAAACAAACTTAGCAAACAAGAACAGAGATAGAATCATGGATAGAGAAAGCCTTTTGATGGTTGCCAGATGGGAGAGGGGTATACCGAATGGTGAAAAGGTGAAGGGATTAAGAAGTACAAATAGGTACTTACAGAATAGCCATGGGGATGTCAAGTACAGTATAGGAAATGGAGCAGCCCAAGAACTTACACGCATGATCCATGAATAAGAACAATGGTATGGCGACCGCCTGAGACAGTGGGGTGCTGGGTGGAGGGAGGGGCAAAGGGAGGAAATCAGGACAACTGTAATAGCATAATCAATAAAGTATAATTTAAAAAAATAAAATTCTTTTCTGCTAATTTCAACATCTGGGTTATCCCAGAGTGTACCATGGATTGATTGCCTTTTCTTGAGTGTGCATCTAAATTTCCAGTTTCATCCTATGTGTGGTAATTTCGAACCTTGTGAACGATACTTCGAGGACTATGGATTCTGTTATGTTCCTTTAAAGAGTGTTGATGTTTTGTTCAAAAATAAAAACTCTGGAGAATACTTAGATGCATAATTTGGGCTCCCTCCTCTGTGAATTGCCTTTCACTCTCCAGCAGCAGCAGTAGCCTCTCTTTTCTGATTACCAGAGCCATTAAGACTGGAAATTTCTGAGTTCTAGCCATCCCCGTGCTGTACCAATTAGCATGGTCCTCAGTCAAGAGTTGCAAAAACAGGAAACTCATCCAATGATGTTCCTTTATTCTAAAAGTTTATTCCCTATCAATTTCTACCTGCTCTTGGTCAGTCTCTAATACGTTCAGGTGTTTTTGAGTATTAAAGTACACTATAAAGTGATGTTTGTGTGTACATTTAGAGTATAGTATTTTATTATACTCTAGATTTACATTTAGAGTAGAGTATAGTTATCTGTGTGGAGGCTGTTCCATTATGAACATTTCTGCCATTACCAGATGCAGAACTCTGGAGACTGCTTTTTAAACATGGCATCAAAACCATTAAAAATATCTTTGCCTCTTCTTTCTGAGCTCCATTCAGGCAAAGATAGAGTCTATTCTATTCACTGCTTTGTCCCTTTCACCTGGCATAGGGCTTGATACGGAAGAGGTATTCTATAAATATTTCCTTCTTTCTTTTTTTAATCCTCACCCAAGGATATGCTTATTGCTTTTAGAGAGAGGGGAAGGGAGAGAGCAAAGGAGGGAAAGAAACATCAATGTGAGAAAGAAACATTGACTGGCTGCCTCGCATTCCCACCCGGACCAGGGTCCGAACCCACAATCCAGGCATGTGACCAGAAATCAAACCCTCAATATTTCAGTTTACTGGACAATGCGCCAACCAACTGAGCCACAACAACCAGAACTCTATAAATATTTCTTGAGTGAATGAAAAATGGAACATGGCAAAATGAAAATCATCAGTAAGCATCAGAAAGCTCTAAGGAGGCAGAAGTTACTTTGAACTAGAGTAATTAGCAATTTCTCATTTAAAGAAACCTTGCTTTCTACTTAGAGGCAAAGAGATCTACCCTTGGTTTCAATATATGATGCATTGTATATAGGGTTTAGGTTTTTGAAGGCTATCTTTTCATTTTCTGCTTAAGAAACCTCAGTCATGAGTTTTATTATTCAAGGGTCCCATATTGTGTAAAAATCCTTTTCAGCAAAGAAAATGTATTTTAGTTCTCTGGGTAAATTAATTAGATTTACTATTTTAGTCCACCTTCTAAATTCCTGGGATAATTATATGAGATTCTAATTTCCAAAACACTCATTTGCAAATAGCTCATGAATACTACCCAATTTCCCAAAAGACAGTATGAAAATGAGCACCCTAAATGATGGAGAAGGCAATTAACATCTATTGAGGACTGCTGGGTGAAAAGCTCTATAATAAGTGCTTTATCTCATTTAATCTTCTCATTTACCCTATGATATGGATATTAGTACCAACTATTTACAGACACGTAAACTAAAGTTCAAAGCTGGCCAAGATCACAAAGTAGGTAAGTGGTAGGGCATGAATTCATTTGGTAACTTGACTATACTGAAATCAAACACTTCTGTTTGTCTAAAAGACAAAAGAACAAAACAAAACAACCTATTAAATAGAGAATAAAATAGCAAAAACCAGAGTAGGTGGAGATATTTTCCCAACATACAAAATCTTCATGTCCAGAATATATAACACTCTACAAGTTATTAAGATAAATTAAAAAACTACCAAAAGACCTGAAATAGGTCCTTCATAAAAGAGGATATCTAAATGGCCAATAAACTCAATGTGAAATATGAAAGGTACTTGTCATTTAGTTATCAGGTAAATACATATTAAAGCCATAATAAAATACTACTACTCACCTACCAAATTAGGTAGAATTAACACTCATGTGTTGGTAAAGATGTAGACAATGGGAACTTTCAGACAGTTCTGTTAGAATGTACACTGGTACAATCACTTTGGAAAAAGACTTTGCTATTAACTACTAAAGTGCAGTAGAGGCATACCATAGGGACAAAGCAATTCCAGTCCTTAGGTATATACCTGAAAGAAGTGCAAAATGTAACTTTAAGAGCGACACTATTAGCTAATAGTCAAAATGGCCATTAATAGTAAAATGGATAAACTCTGGTATAGCCATACAATAAAGTATCCTACATCAATTAAAAAACAAAATAAAACAAATCTACATAATGTCATAAAATATACAAAGGCAGACACATACAAAACTATATATTTTGTACAAGTCCATGAATATAACTCTCAAAAACAGGCAAAATAGAAAATAGTTTAGGGCATATTTCACTGATAAAACTATAAACAAAATCAAGGAAAGTATTATCACAAAAGTCAGGATACCTCTTGGGAGAAGGTAAAGGTTTGACCAGGGAGGGGCATACCAAGGGCTTCATTGCACTGGGAGTATCCTATATGTTTTAGTAGGTGATGATTATGTGAATTGTTACCTATACTGTATAACCATTTATCAAAGTAGATGTTAAATTTGAGAAAACATGCTAAAGAGGCTTGTCCCACCAGATACTAATAATCAGTATAAAGTGCTAATACTTAACACAGTGGGTCCTGGTACATGAATAGACATGCAGCCCAAGGAAAGACTTGCATTCATAAACTTGATATGTGACATTACGACATAAGTACCACTATTCCATAGAAAAGGGATGGTTTACTCAATAAATGGTGCTGGAATGAGAGGGAAAAACAAATCAGAACTAATTTATCAAGGATTAAAGTTCTAAACATGGTAAGTGAAATATTTAAAATTATATAAGGAAATATGTGGTATTTTAAAATCTCAAAGATGGGAAGAATTTTTAAAGACTATCAAGAAAAGATGAATAAAATAACATTAAAATGTAAAACTTTTACACATCAAAAGGCATTAAGAAATTAGTATTGCCCTGACTGGTATGTCTCAGTGGGCTGGGTGTCATCCCACACACTAAAGTGTTGCTGGTTCAATTCAGGGCACATGCCTGGGTTGTGGGCTAGGTCCCTGGTTGGGGGCATGTAAGAAGCAAGCAATCTCTGTTTCTCTCGCACATTAATGTTTCTCTCCCTGTCTTTCTCCCTCCCTTCCCCTCTCTAAAAATAAATGAATTTTTTAAGAAAAGAAATTATTATAGTCAGTAGTTTAGAAAAATTGTCAATATAAATTTATAAAGTTGACAGCTATATTATAGTTACATAACAGAATATCTCTAACGTGAGGATATATAAATTGAAGCAATTAGGGGTTAAAGATTGGGCATGCCCTGGCTGGCGGCTCAGTGGATAGGTTGCTGGCCTGTGAACCCAAAGGTCACTGGTTCAATTCCCAGTCAGGGCACATGATCAGCTTGTAGGCCAGGTCTCCAGCCAGCTCCGTGGCTGGGGGCAGGTGAAAGGCTGTTTCTGTCCCTTTCTTCCTCCCTCCCTGCCTTTCTCTAAAAATAATGAATTAAATCTTTGGGGGCAGGAGGGAAGACAGGTACAATATATTTAACTTAATCTCATATGGTTTAGAACCATGTATGCTTTTGCATATACACATACATACATATAGAAAGCACACAAATGAATAAAGCAATGAAGTAAAATGTAAATAATAAGTGAATCTGGATAAAAGGTATACAGGTATTTGTTGTACTAGATTTATTTTTTCACTTCTTAAAATTATTTTCAAATAAAAAGTTTTTTAAAGACACATTGAAAAAGTAAAATATAAGCCATAGACGGGGAGGGAACATTGTTAATTCATATAATCAACAGAGGGCTAATACCCAAAAAATATAAAATAGTCCCTAAAAGCCCTGGCTGGTGGCACAGTGGATAAGGTGCCGGCCTGCGAACCCAAAGGTCGCCGGTTCAATTCCCCAGCCACGGCATATAACAAGGTTACAAGCCAGGTCTCCATCCAGGTCCTTAGCTTGGAGGCAGATGAAAGACAACCATACACTGAAGTTTCTCTCCCTTTCTTCCTCCTTCCCTGCCTTTCTCTCTGGAAATAATGAAATCTTACCAAAAAATAATAATAATAAAAATGAACTAACACTATAACATGAATGAATCTAACTAAAGAGAAGTTCAGAAATATATTTATAAAGATATTACCATTATATAAAGTTTGACTACATGTCAAGTGATATAATGTATATAAATATATACATATTTACATATGCATACACATACATATACATATAAATGTGTGTGTGTATACAAATATATGTATATATACTGTATATGTAAATATATAAGAATAAAGAATGCACGGGGCAAGGATAACTATATAGTTAAAGAGGGTTAAAATAACAAAAGGAAGTGATTATTGTCATTCTTTGGGTAATGGGATATCTGTGGGGAAGGGGAAAGATGCAACATGTTTTAGGGGTACCTTTTTTATTTTTAATTATTTATTTCAAAAATTTTTTTTTATTTTTAAAGATTTTATTTATTATTTTTCAGAGTGAGGGGAAGGGAGAGGAAGAGAGGGAGAGAAACGTTAATGTATGGTTGCCTTTCATTTGCCTCTAGCCACAGACCTGACTGGAGACCTGGCTTGCAACCTGGTTATGTGCCCTGACTGGGGAATTGAACCTGTGACCTTTGGGTTCGCAGGCTGGCACCTTAGCCACTGTGCCACCAGCCAGGGCAGGGGTACCTTTTTTAAAATCCTGACTTGAGGATATGTTTATGAATTTGGGGGGAGGGAGAGAGGGAGGAAGAGAGAGAGAGACAGAGAGAAAGAGAAAGGTACATCAACTTGCTGCCTCCTATAAGTGCCCTGACTAGGGGTCAAACCTGCAACCTTTTGGTATTTGGGACAACACTCCAACCAACCCACCAGAGGGCCAGGACTCAACACCCACTTTCTAGAGGTAGGTGCTTGTTATTCATCTTTTGGATTCCAGCTTAAGAATCACTGATGAAAGCCTTCCTTGGCCTCCATAGTTGGTTGGGGTCTACACTGTATATTCTCAAAGCACTGCTGGGTTCATTTTGCATTCCCAGACTAGCACACAGTAGTGTTCAATGCATTTGCCGAAATACCAAATGACTAGGTACTCAAGGCGATGCCAAAACAGACAACTATATGTAGAGTTCCATGGTTATAAGAACCGCATTAGCCCTCTGAAACATTAGAAATTCTGTTGCCCTGGCTGGTGTGGCTCAGGGGATTGAGCTCCTACCTGTGAACCCAAAAGCTGCCAGGTCAATTCCCAGCCAGGGCACATAACCAGGTTGCCAGCCAGGTCTCTAGCCAGGTCCCCAGCTGGAGGCAGGTGAAAGGCAACCACACATTGATGTTTCTCTCCCTCTTTTCCTCCCTCCCTGCCCTTCTCTCTAAAAACAATGAATCTTTAAAAAATAATAAAATTATTAAGAAAAAGAAATTCTGTTAATTCTTTTAGGTGAGGAAGAAAGGACTTAAGGCATTCACGATTTTTGAAGTTTACTACATTCTGTTTCTTCTTTTTTCTTTAATCAAATTTGTTGAGGTGACATTGGTTAATTATATAGATTTCAAGTGTAGGAGTCTATGATACATCATCTGTGTATTGTATTGTGTGCTCAACACCCGAAGTCAACTCTCCTTCGGCCACATCACCATTTATTCCCCCTTCATACTTTTCTACCTCCTGCCACCCTTTTCCCTCTGGTAATTATCACATCATTGCCTGTGAGTCGTTTTTAAAAAACTTCTTTGTTTTTGCTTAATCCCTTCACCTTTCTCACCCAGCCGGCAAACATCTTTTCCAATAACTGTCAGTTTTCTGTGTCTGTGAGTCTTTTTCTCCTTAGTTTATTTTGTTAATTAGATTCCACATGTAATTGATATTGTATGGTATTTTCTATCTCTGACTGGCTTATATCACTTAGCATAATACTTTTAGGTCCTCTCAAACTGTTGCTAAAAATTTCCGGCTGAATAGTATTCCATTGTGTAAATGTAGGTCAAATCATTTTAGTTCAAAAAATGAATTAAGTGCTATTTTTATCATATTGCTATATAAAGTACAGTTCCTACTCTCTTTATCCGGTCTGACCTTAACAAGGAAACATGGTATTATGGCAGGATCTTAAGGAAGAGGTAGGATTTCAAATGCCGGGATCTGGGGAGGAGATGAAGGAAGAGAAGGACAGACACCCCAGAAAGAGCCTGGTTTGAGAATGGACAAACGCATGGAAAGGCAGCAAAGTATGGAAGACAGAATCGTTCAGTAACGAGTGCTATGGCAAATAGGCCAGAAAAATGGACTAGAACCGGATCACCGAGAGGTATAAATTCTAGGCTGAACAGGCCATGCTTAGTTTTACAGGCAATGAGGAGTCACTGAAGATCTTTGAAAAAGGGAAAGCCATGATGAAATCTCTATTTTAAGAAGACCAGTCCAATATCAATGTTGAAGGAACTGCAGGAAAGAGAGTGAAAGTGACAAAGTAGCAGATTATTATTATAATCTGAGTAAGAGATAAAGGTTTTAACCACTATAACAGCATGGAGAAGGAAGAAAATGAAGGGCATTATCTAAGTAGAATCAAAATTATTTGGCCTTTTCCAGAGAAACACAAACAAGACTTGGACAATACCACTTCAATCAAAACAACTCAAAATCAGAAGATGGCAAAAAAAAAACCCAAATAACTGACTGAACTGATTTGGGGATGCGGGATGGGGGGTGCAGAACTTCCTAATGGCTTCTATGCACTGATCCTAGGAAGTAAATACTTCAGTCCTGTAAGGGAGTCATGTGATTCAAATTGAACCCTTTACCTAGCTTTTTTAAAACTAAAGCACAAAGAGGACAAATGTAAAAAAATTCTGTCCCATACAGCAAGAAATGTGCTTCTTGATCCTACCTGCTCAAAGACTCCTTTCTCAAGAGTATTACTTAGAGAAAAGATTCATAATTGCTAAATGGATAGCTGCAGTTTCTTTATCAGGAGGGAAAACATCTGTTTTCTCTCCTGATGGGATACAGGTTTCCTAGGCTACCAAATGTATCCTATACCCTACACTGTCACACACAACCGCAAATTCAGAAATAACAAATTCAAATGCAGGTCAAAGCTTGTTCAGTTACAAGTTAACTACTAAACATTAGGAAAGCCTGGTCTTGTACCTCAAACATAGGCTTTCAACACCTCTTTTAATGAGCAACTTCTTCTCTGATGAGAGTTCAAATCTAAGTGCCATGAAGAGGTCTAGAGAAAGAGCATATTGAGAGGTTCCTAAGCAATAGACAGTGAGACAAAGATCTAGCTGCTGCTTGAAATTTACATTGCTAGCTCTGCACCTTTATGAGGAAATACATCCAAAAACTATCATTGGAATCCCAGGTTGAAAAAAAAAAACAAACAACAAAACCCTGAAAATAAAGACTGATATATGAAATGTCTATTTCTAGTCCTTAGTAGTCTGGAGTTAAGATTTAATGAAGAAAAAATATTTAAATATGTAAATCCTGTTTTGATCTGCATGCAACACAATAGGAAATGCTGAGCTGCATTAAAGTTACACAATTCACTGCCCTCCACACATACACACACAAAAGTTGAAAATTTTCATCACTACACAAGTTTGACACCAAAATGTAATTAAGTAATTATGAGAAGAAAAATTAAGTCTAGGTTAGCATGCACTATAATACCTTTGATCCCCTTTGGTAATGGTGGATTAAAACTTTTTTCCGTGCATTTTCATTTTATAAGCAATACCTCTTTACATTTATGTGCCATTTAATAGTTTACCAAATACTCTTTAAAATTTTTTTATCTTCACAAGCATCCATTATGGGGATTAATATTTCCATTTTATGAAGGAGGAAACCAGGCAAGTTTGCCATAGTAGGGACTCGAAACTAGGTGTTAAAACCTTTAAATAATATCATCAATGGTAAGCAGAGATGCATGGTAAGTTTTGAGATTTTATAAGAGTGAGACATATTTCAAATTAAAGAATTCTGTTCATTTATTTATCCACAGTCAACAAATTCAGGTCAGGTCTTAGCTCCCCAGAAATCTTTACTAAGACAAAACAGACTGGGTAGGGGAATAAGGTGGCACTTGTTCTGCTCCTGTTGTAAGAATTACTTCGCACAATTTTGACTTTATTTTCAACTTTTCAATATTTAATATTTCACTTAAAAATAGTTTGTAAGTATTGAGTGGGTCTTGAAATCTTTCAGATCTGAACTAATTGGCTGGGTGTTTTTACTTAAAAATGAACATAAATTCTAGCTAATTTGGAAGAAACCTTCAACTATCCAAGTTAGTCCGCATCTATAAACTTCTCCAAATGTATGTAATATATAATGAAATTGGTCTAGTAAAAAAATTACATTGTCTTAAAAGTAAAATGGTTAATACATGGAAAGGTTTAAAGACTTCTGCCTCTAGTCTTTTGATCTCAACAGTAGGATTTTTAGGAGTATATATGATGATAGTATCTTACCTTAGTAAAGAATAAAAGTTATTAGAACATATATGAACCTTAGAAATATTATCTAGTCTTACATGTATCTTTAAATAGACATATCAAATAGTGGCAAGTTACATATTTAACTGGGAAATATAATAAAAACCAGAGGGGTTTTTTCCTTTCCATTTTTAAAATATAAGAGTACATAGAATAATCTCCTGGTTGAATTAAAAAAAAAAAAAAGGAGGGGGTGGAGGCAGGTATAAACTGCTATGTTTCAACAAGGAAGTGAAATTCTGAAATGTATTCTTTTTAGTAATTCTGGCTTTATGATTCTGGTAAGCACCAAAGTTGATGTTAATCCCATAAGCCTAAAAGGCCGGAGTGTAAAAATAAGTAAGAATAGCCTATAAGAAATAAGACATGAAGAATATTGAATTAAAAACTAGTAATAGCCCTGGCTGGGTAGCACAGTGGATAAGGCACCGGCCTGCAAACCTAAAGGTTGCAGGTTCGATTCCCCAGCCAGAGCACATAACCAGGTTGCAAACCAGGTCTCCAGTCAGGTCTGTGGCTGGAGGCAGGTGAAACGCAACCATACATTGATGTCTCTCTCCCTCTCTGCCTCTCTCTCTTCCCCTCTTTCTAAAAAATAATGGAATAAAATCTTAAAAAAAAACAAAACAAAAAAACTAGTAATAGAAGCACTGGTTTTAGCAATAACCATTAGTAAACTCACCTCCAACATGAAATGAAGTAGAACAGAGATAATCTGATGCCCATCTTTAAGAAAACATATAAGAAATATCTTGCATGAAAAGAAGTATCTTGGTTCATCTACTTACTTAAGTAGTTTTGGAAATCGTTTTTCCCACAGGGGATAAACACACACTAAGAAACATCTTTAAAGTAAATCATAAGAATTTAGTAAACAAAGAGCAGTACAGATTATACTCATTAAGATTGAATGGGCAAAAATCTCAGATGGGAAGAATGCCTATAAGAACACGTGAGAGAGGAGATAACCCCATCTTTTCTGTCAACAATGTCTTTTGCTAAAAAATAAAAAGGAGGTACAATAGAGCTTAACATTGCACAGTCATAGAAGAGGATAACGTTGGTATCAAATACAATTAAAACATCAATTTACTTGGCAAAAAATGGTTTTCCTTAGGACCCACTGGGAGTTCTAGACGGAGCAGATGACCAGGAGAGGGCAGCTCACCACTGCAGCTGTGAGGAAGATGTGAATTCCATCAAGGGAATACTCTACCTCATTTATACTTTCCATATGCAAATAATGAAGAAGTAAAGATATTGCCATTAAAATTCTGAACAGATAAAGTATAACAGTCCTTACAACAAGTAAGAAAGATTTCTGACCCGCCAACTGGAGCTTATAAAAGAAGGTTAAAGTTCCTAACCCCCTCAGGTGAACAGAATACACAGACCTGGCAATTAAGTCATTATGACTACTAATGCAGATTTCCTATCTTTTTATGTACCAACGTACTTTCGTAAATAACTTCTGTCTTATAATTTATCTAAATTTTCAGTTTGCAAACTTTTACGAAAAGTAAATTCATTAAAAACACAATGAATATAATTGAATGTAATATCTAATACATCAAAGGATTTGAAAAAAATTACCTCCTTGTACTAAGAGTACTTCCTCTTGCTTACACCTATTTTTGAAATAGGTTCTGTTTACAAGCTGCAAGTTACTAACATAAACATGAAGGCCTCTATTGTAAAAAAACAACCACCACCAAAAAAACACCACAATCATCATTTAGACCTGCCTTGTTTTCCATCAAAAGTATGATGCACAGTTGAAACATTTCTGATGTATCAACTGGCATACTTCCACCCTAAGAGCTGAGGCTGAAACAATCAGAGCACGCAGATCACGGTAACTTCTTTATCAAGAGTTATAACTCTCATTTACTGAAAACAAAACAAAAAAACCTCCAGTTCCTATTAATATAATAATTGGAAGAAAAATATACTATACATTTTTTAATATTTATCTTTATCAGTATATTACCTGCTGCTAAGATATATACCTTAAATAAAATCAGAATAATGAACAGAACAAAGACAATACTGATTACATAAACAGTTAAAAAGTAATTGTTTAAATATGGAATTTTATTTCCTTGTGCGTTTCTGATATGAGGTTTAAAGGCATTATTACTCCCAAGTCATGTCACAGCGACTGAAGAAACTGATGTTTATACAGCACACATCAGGGTAAATAAAGGATGAGGGCACTTTTAGTCAGAACCAACCTCTGCCTCCAAATTACAAATGTCCCCGGCCCTGCTAGGCTACCCTGGGCATCACCCTAAGATAGAAACTCAACATACTGCACACCTGCAACTTATTCCTGACATGGCAATGGCTTTGGCACATTAGTTAGAAAATTCTAGTATAAATATTTTTGACCAAATGCAAGGGAATAAAGGAGAATAAAGGGAATAAAAGGAGAAAAAAAAACAGCAGCTATAATCCTAGTTCACTGAAGATATCATTTTACAATATAGAAAGTGCATTTTGGAAAGCAAAGAAGCAACAGAGTATAAATTGGGGTCAGTGTGTTGACTTTTGACTCCTTTACATTTCATATATACTGATTGTTTCAACCCCTGTCCATTTTTTTCAAAAGATTTTATTTATTATTTTTAGAGAAAGGGGTAGGGAGAGAGGGAGAGAGGGAGAGAGACATCATTGTATGGTTGTCTTTCACCTGCCACAGACCTGGCTGGAGGCCTGGCTTGCAACCTGGTTATGTGCGCTGGCTGGGGAACCGAACCAGTGACCTTCGGGTTCGCAGGCCGGCACCTTATCCGTGTCCACTTTAACAAGTTTTAAAAGCACTTAGAGGTACTGCCTCTAAAAAGATGATTGCTGTTTAAAAAAAAGAAAAATAACAATAAATGAGGCTACAGGGGACCTTTTCTTAATTTTCTTCTTTCTTGTACCTCTCTTAGATTAAGGGGGAAAACTACAGTTTCAACAACTGCCCAAAAATCTGGTTTCAAGCACTGAGGACCAGTAGGCTAAGTACAAACACACAATCAATCAAGATACCAAGAGTGAGAACTAAATAATAATCCTAGTCCCCCCTTCCCTTTAACCAAAAATGGAGATCAACAATAATAAAAGCCAAGTGGTAATTAAAAGCAAGATAAGTAATAAAACGTGGCAAACTAAATGACGGTGTAATACGCCTGAACTCCACGGCAGAGGCCTGCCTCTAAACCCCCCAGCCTGGCTACTGCGGAGCTCAGCTTCCAGAAGGTCCCTAGAGGAGACGCAAGTTTCCACTAAGAACTCTTAAAATTTTAAAACAAGCTTAGCAAATAGATGCATGGAAACTACTATGACTTCCGTCCCGAAGACTGTAGAGGCCCCAAATAGTTCTGAACAGCTCAATTTAAAGACAGTTTGGCAGCAAGCTATTTCATAAAACTAGCCAGGGACAGTTTATTGGGTATGCAACTTGACAGTCGCACAAGGGCATGTTCTCAGAAGGAGCCTGTGCTTGATGTAATACCCTGTTGTTGCCATCATGAATTTCTTAATTTTATTTCTGAATTTATAGTAAGTGAAGACCAATGGGAAAAGGGAACACCAGCAAAGGAAACATGCCAAGGGTCAGCATATGCATCGCGCAGTCGGCCTTGGCTGCCCGACTGAAATGTGTACACCTGGGGGCCGTCTGGGATAGCACAGGGCACTCGAGGGTCAGCTAGGGAGGACTGGGTCCGCACAGGCGGTGACAATAGTGGCAGCAGCAGCAAGAAGGAGGAAGAGCTCTCTGGATGGGAATATGCCGTGGAAAGCCAGCTTATCCATCCATCCCTGGAACCTGTTCCAGTGATATGCACAAATATTAACTTCAGCCTGAGAGTCAGGACAAGGTGTGCCAGAGCTCAGATGGTAAACTAGGTCGGTAAATTACCGCAAAGTAAAAGCATACACATGACATTAGCACATTAAGGAGATATTGGAAGTTTTAAAAGAATTTAAAATCTCTACTTAGAAAATTTGTAACACTGCAAAGCAATACCCATAGGCTTAGAAAGAGAATTAAAGATTGTCACATTTGATGAAAAAGAATATTATTTTCATAGGAAGCTTTGAATGAACCAATTATTAATGAGAAAGACAATTTTAAAATGAATTTTCCTTATAATTGGAGATGTAGTGATAGAATGCATAACCAGGCATTTTGAATTATATACAAGCCATGATGTTACTTTTGGTTTCCTGTACAACAGCAAAAGTAAGAAACTCAATAGATGTATAGGGAAAGGAAATTGCCCACAAAGTAGAGCAAGAAGATAGAGATGTATAATAGGACAAAAAAGGTAAGAAAATTAGTGTACCAATTCAGAAAGTCCAATATATGAAAACCAAGCGTTCTAGAGGACAGAAAAGAAAGGAGAGGAGGACATCATCATCAAAAAAGTAATTAGGAACCATTCCTCATAAAAGGACATGCATTTCTAGATTGAAAGGAACTATCAAGCACCCTGCATAGTAGATGAACAGAAAATCCAAACCAAGGAACAAAGAGAATCTAGATACTTTCAGAGATTTAAAAAAACAAACAAACCACAACAAAAAAAACCTGTCACATTCGAAGGATCAGAAATCAGAATAGCTTTAGACATCTCAGCAAGACTGAAAATTAGCAAGCAATAGGGCAACACCATCATTTTCAGTGTAGGAGCTCTAATTCTATTTACCCTTTCTCAGGACATTATTAGAGATGAACTCTTTCAAAGTGAGTTTTACAAACCAAGGAAGATGATGAAATGGGATGCAGGAAACAGAAGCTATGCCACAGGAGAAAAGCTAAAGGAATTTCTAGGATGACAGTGAAGGAACATCCCGGAATGACAGTGGGCACCAGCTGGTATACAGGGCAACCAGACCAGGATGAAGCAACTGGAATTTCTCTAAAAAGATGACAACTTATGGGAACCTCAAAGTGGGCACACTGAAAGACAACTTAGATAATTTTCCAAGTTTTGAGTTAATTTAGGGATAAGCACATGTAAAAGATAACAAGACAACAATGTGGGGTGGGGGAAGGTAGGAACAGTAAATAAAGGAAAAGTCATGATTTTATCTAATGATTCTGCTATTCAACAACATTTATGTAGTCATAATAATGTAAAACAGTGACTACCGATCTAACCAAAAGAACAATGCAATAATATAGGGAAGATGGAAAGAGTGCCTTTGTAGACTAAGAACAGAAGAAAGTAAAGATGAACCTTATCTTCTATAATGAGAAGTCTAGAGAAAATCCTAAAACTGGATTTACAGTTTCATTTCTTGATTACATTCGTGTAATCAAGAATTACAAGAATGTAACTGAGGAAAAGAGGTAAAAATCAAAGAATCAGCTAAAATAATTGATCATACTATACTGACTTTGGAAAAGGATGAAATGGCATGGGTGATGGTGGTGAGTGATGACAGAATGGTGTCTTTCATAACAAAATCTGTAAACGACTGACTTTTTACAACTATGTGCAAGTATAACTTGATAATCATTAAAAAATAAGCCATTGAAGGTTTAAACAATTATGGGAGAGATACACACATTAAGTGATAATTATAAGACAGGGCTTAACAGAAAATAGTGGGGTTCTCATATCTAGTTCTGTATTCAATCTGTTGTGGTAGGTTGTTTTGGTTGAAGAAAACGAAGATAATCTGGCCTCACACAGATATGCAGCTTGGTAAAGGAAACTGTATTTCAACAGTTATTTAAGATAACTGTGGATATTGTTCTTCAGTATTACACTGAAGTTAACAAGTGGTAGCTTCTTAAAGGTTAGTTGCAATGTGATATCTGAAATTTGCACCTTGAATGGATCTTTCATCCATGTAAGATTTTATAACATCACGCATTGGTCATGCAGAAAATACTGGTTCACTGAGTTATACTTCGTGTGTGCATTTTCCATTTCGTCTTACAGAATATTTAAAGGCATGTACTAAAGCATTCAGATTTAGTAAAATTAATTCTTTATTCATTCATCAAGAACATTCTTAAGTGAAACTGGCCCTTTCTTGTTTTTAAGCTATGGGTGTGTAGAAATGAAGAACATAATGTATTATGGTTTAGTGCAATTGCCTTGATTTGTGCTAAGGAGCTAGCAATTATACTCATCATTGCTTTTGCACCATCAGCGCAAATATCAACATAGTAAAAAATGCAAATAACTTCTTAGTATTATTATGAAGCTAGATTTGACCTCAAAGACCCTGTGAAAGGACTCAGGGACTCCCAGAGGTCTACAGACCACACTTTAAGAACCACTGCTGTAGGCCTCTGGCTGATATAAAGAGCATATAAAACCAATAGGTACTTGATGTTTTTAAAATTTGGGAAGAAAAACAAAGATCTATGACATATAATAATTTGGGAATTCTGCTGACTCATAAATCTGAATGGTTCAGCAAGGTTGCTGTTCAAAAGCAATGGAGTAAACTTAGTATTAGCAGCTTACCATGGTTTTATCATATAAATATTGCTTCTTTGTAAAAAACATACCCCTTACTAAAAAGTCACCTGCTAGAGTTGATTTGAAAAGGTCAATTAAAATTTTGAAAGAAAATATGTGTCATATGGAATGAAACAAGAAAATATGTTATAAGAAGATATTTTAAAATACATGTGTGTTACAGAGATGTATATTAACTTAAATTTTTTTTTACAAAGGCCTCAGAATCTTTCCCTCATCGCTGTTAAGAATATTTGGCTAAGCAAAGAAGCTCACTTATTTAGTCTTCCATTACTTGCATTATATTGAATATAATCTACCATTCTGATGAAATAAATCAAGTCAAATAATTAAATCCATATGATATGTAGCCAATATAGATTCCCAAAGCGATGTACAGAGTACTACCATACTCATCCATTAATATCTATTCAATTATTTACGATCTTGTTTCCCTGATGTGGCTGAATTCAAATGCCCAATGTTGGCAAATATCAAACTATCAACATACCAGCAGGTTGTTCGGACACTAGTTACAGGGAGGGCAGCAGTAGCAGCAATGTGAGTAATCACATTAGAGCCATCATTTACTTGTGCACTATTGTTTTACAGTTTTAGTACTTTCAAGTCCTTCATTTAATTTCAAGTATATAATAATTTTTGAGTAAGTAGAGATGTTATCATCTTTTTGTGGATAAGTAATAAACACATATTAATGGGCTTAACCCCAAACCTTTGACACCTTTTAGTGTTTTTTCCTAGATTTTATCATTTAAAACTCTCTAGTCATGATCATTCTCCCTTCCCTCCTCCTTTTTATAACAAACAATTGATACTCATAATAATGAACCTGGGATCCTCAAAATTCCAAAGTCTTCTGAATTTTCCCAGACAACATTAAAACAAACAAAAGGTCAATAGCATTTTTCTTGGTGTATGGGACAATGCTCCAACCAACTGAACTACCTGGCCAGTGCTAATAGCATTTTTAAATTTCACAATTCTTTTAACTTAGCCACAAAAGCAGTAATTTCTCATTAAAGGCAACTTTTTCTTAACTATGTCAGCCAACTTTCAAAATTATTCTCCTAAACCAAAGTTTTTCTTTCCTTTCTCCTTTCTTTTTTTTTTAAAGAGAGGGAGGGAGGAAGGGAAGAAGGGAGGAAGGAAGAAGACCCAATTGGTTGCCTTCTAGTAGGTGCCCCAACTAGGGCTAGAACCCATAACTTGGGTTATGTGCCCCCACCTGGAATTGAACCCATGACTGTTTTGGTCTATGGGATGATAGGACCAACAAATTAAGGTACAATGGCCAGAGCAAACCGAAATTATTTATTCAGCAAGCATTTCAGTACCTATGATGTATACTAGTTGGAATGAAACTGTTCAGACTGCATAAACTTGCCAGTTTTTGATACAATGACATTCACTATAACCATGATTTTTCTGGTTCTACTTTCTCTTCATAATTTCCATGTATCTAAAATATAAAGATAGACCTTCTATCAACACCACCATTATTAATGATTCTGCTATATATTCCAATCATTAATAACACTCATATACAGGGTGGGACAAAAGTAGGTTTGCAGTTATAAGTATGCCAGTTTATTCTTGTATTATTTATTAATTATTGTGTTATTTTCCAAACTGTAAACCTACTTTTGCCCCATCCTATTACCAACATAATAAAATAATCAAAAAGAGACTTTAACATTTTAGCAAAGTTTTTTTTTTTTCTTTTTTTTACCAAAAAAAAAAAAAAAACAAGTTTTATTTTTGTTGTTGTTGTTTTAAAATAAATTTTTAAAAATTTTAAAAGATTTTATTTATTATTTTTCAGACAGAGAGGAAGGGAGAGAGGCAGAGAGGGAGAAAAACATCAATGTATGGTTGCCTTTCACCTGCCTCCAGCTATGGATCTGGCTGGAGACCTGGCTTGCAACCTGGTTATGTTGCCCTTGGCTGGGAATCGAACCAGCAACCTTTGGGTTTGCAGGCTGGCACCTTATCCACTGTACCACCAGTAAGGGCCACAAAGTTTTTTTTTTTAAGATTTTATTTATTATTTCCAGAGAGAGGGGAAGGGAGAGAGGCAGAGAGGGAGAGAAACATCAATGTATGGTTGCCTTTCACCTGCCTCCAGCTACGGACCTGGCTGGAGACCTGGCTTGCAACCTGGTTATGTGCCCTGGCTGGGAATCGAACCAGCAACCTTTAGGTTTGCAGGCTGGCGCCTATCCCTTGAGCCATCAGCCAGGGCTTGCAAAGTTTTTTAAATTAGCAAAATCTAAATTAGTTTTCTGGCCACTGATTTCCAGTCAAAAAATGTAAGTGGGCATACAATAACTCAACTTAGACTTTTAAAAATATATGTTGGTAAATAGTTTAATTTCATAAACAGTCTACCTTTAAAAAGTCAACTTTAAACTATATCAAGGAAGTGAGACATTTATAGTTATAAAAGCACTTTTGTTTTTAATCTTTGCTGAGATGATTACCAAAAGAGAGAGATTTTATATTTCCTTTCATATTCATGCCACCTGCCATGATTCATGATTTAAAGACCAAAGTGATAAGAAATCTCTGTTGGAGTTTAATGTAAATCTTTGATGTCAATCCTGCTGGTCCCACTATATAGACATTCAAACCACAAGATAAATATAAATAAAAATATATGGAAGGTAAATTTATAATTTGTTCTCTTATTCTTCAAGCTCGTTCAGTTTAACCTCATTTACACAAATCTATATCATATATATAGTTAATAAAGAAATTGATCAACAGAATAAAAACAATGAATGACCATAAACTGCAATAACACATTAATGTCTTTGACTCATCAAGGTTTATTAAAGAAGCAATGTAATGAAAATTTGCTTCGACACTGCCATCTTTATTCATAAATCCTGGAAAACCATCATCCACTACAGGTCCAAATGAATAGACATATTTTTTCATTAGACTCAAATCATCATTCTTTAAAAAAAAGAACTGTGATAATAAAAAGACAGCACTAGTTCCTAATCTTCATTTGTTTTTCAGGAAATAATGGGAAATCACATTATCTGTTGATTTTTAAGAATATAAAAATTGAAATGAAGTGCTTTGTCATCCATCTGTGGACTTCCAGGAATGCTGCAACTTGGACATTAGCATGCTTGGTCTAAATTTCACCAGAATATAAGTAAAGCAAATGCTTTACTTATAAAAGTGACTCAGCGATATTTTAAGATGAGAAAGGAAACTAGCTCATGTTAATATCAATTTGAGATTTTTCTATAAATCTGACTCCACTTGTACAAAGACTAATTAAAAATAATGTTACCTTTCATATAAACTAATTCTATTGATGATTATTAGCTCTCCAACACCAATGTTCACATTATAATATGGTGTTATGTTTATCTCACTCAATGTTATACCAACAGGTTGGTAAGAGATATTAAGCCAAAATCAGCGCTGGCTAGCATAAGGCTAACTTAATTTGTGTTGACTAGTAATCTAAATTAAAACAATTCTTTGCAAGACTATTATCACTTGATCTTAATTTTAGGTAAACTTCAAATTTCACTTTTATGCTAATAGAAATCTCTAAGCATTTTTCTCTAGTGAATGCAGACTATTGGTTTTCCATTTTGTATGTGACTATAAATAATTTCTTTAAAATATTCAGATGATAAGGGTAGAATTAAAAAATTCCAAAATTGACTATTAAAATAATATTCAGAGTATATTAAATTAAGACCAATGATTATTTCACTACTTGGCTCTGGCTCATTTGGGACGCATATTTTAACTTTTGCCTCTGGCAAAAAATTAAAGATAGATTTCATAAATATTTGGGAACTCTTGGTTATAACTTTTCACTCAAGGTTATAGCTCTTGTTTTTAGATAACTAACTCAACATATTCTTTTATAAGTTACTTAAAACCACATAAAGAAATAAAAATCTACCCACCTTGGATAGTGGGGTGGTTGGAGAGCAACAGAAAATCAACTTAAAGCTCTTCAAATGAAAAACACTAGATCCTATTTCCATACACCAAATTCACTTGCAAAATTTTAAACTATTTGGTGTAGTTTATAACAAATTATAATAGACATATTATTAAGTAACCATGCTTTTAGAAGCAGATGTGTTAAAATTACAAATATAAATAAATCTATGTTTTATGTACTAAAAAAGGCAAGGCAAGAACAAAGAGAGGAAACAGAAAAATTAAATTAAAAACACTAATGTAAGCTAATACTGCTTACATATGAACATCAAGATGCCAAGGGACCCAATACAATCCTCAGTCTAAGATTTTCAATGGCACAGACTAGTGATCACACGATACTGGTGATACTCTCTAGTTACCCCTGGCAACCTTTCTCAACTGTAACGATGCTACCCTACAATAGCTTTCACTGGGCAGCTTTCTGTTCACTTAGCTGAATGCTCTGGGACCATCTGCGTCGGCAAGCATAAAAGGCCAGCCTGCCTGTGGGCCCGTCACTCTGAACACCACCTCTCTGACCCTGATTAAATACAACTTTCAATCCTTTTTGTCCTCCCTGTTGACTTCTCCTATTAAGGGAGCCCTCTGACAAAGAAAGCGGAAGAGTGGACTAACTGCCCCCAAGAAAGGTGATGTCTGATACTGCTCAACACAAGGATTAGCAAGCCAATACATAACAAAAGCAAGTTTGGGGGGGGAGGGGAGAGGTAAAGAAAAAAAATAGTTTTAGCTAGAGCTTTGACTAATTCAGTAGGTACACAATTCAACAAATAGCTATACAAGAGGCCTTCTTTGAAAGAAGTAACTATAGCAGAACAATAATTTGGAGAGATACCTTTCAACATCTTGACATAAGGCCATGACATTGACAAAAACACCAGATATTTGTTTGCTATTTGATTTTTTTAATAAAAAAACAAAACAAAACAAAAACTTAAGAGTTGAAGACAGGAAAGATGGAGCAAAATTTAGAAACAAAAAAAATGTAAATAAATCATATTTGTAATTTATTGTCTCATTAGAAAACAAGGTAGCTTGCTTGCTGAATGCATTAAACTGACATTAGTTATTCAAGTATTTAAATTAGTATTTAAATAAAGGTGGGAAATTACAAGTTTACAAAGAATAATTTTGTAAATTATAATGTCTAGACTGAGAGAACTTCAATCTAAAAGGACTGATTTCACAAGATAAAATACTTTAATATAAAGAAATCATTCAGACATTTCTAGGCAGATGGAGGTTTGTAAATACGATCCACAATTCCTTCAAGTTGTCAGAACCCATCCATAGGGGTATAGATCAAAATCAGCACTCAGTCTTTACCATGTATCTCACAAGCCTCCCACCCCCAGGTTAGGCCAACCAATAAATAAAGGGTCTGGATGGCTCAATCAACAAAGCAATTGAATAATGCAACCTCATAACACCATAAAACAAATGAACAAACCAACGCATACAACCTAAGGAACTTTATTCAGATCCACGTTAAAGTCTAATCTATGAAGTAAAACTTGACCACAATTATTCAGAGAATGGCCAATAAGCCTAGAAAAGTCAAATGGGTGTGTGAGAGATGGGAGGTGGTATGAGGAGGATGGGCGAGGGAAGGTCCTAGGACACGTGTGACTTTCAATGGTAAAACTGGGAAAGTTCTGGACCAACTGGGACAAGTAGGTCACCCTAGGGAAGCCACAGGTACTGGGAAACTATTATGTACTAAGCACTATACCAGATCCTTTCCAACTTATTTAATCTTCACAAAAACCCTATTAGGAAAGAATTCTTAAGATGAAGAATATAGTTTGCTATGAGCATAAGTATTCTCAACAGGGCTGCACTGTTGGAAGAATATGAATTTAAATCTGTTTGCTTATATCCAAAGTCCATGATTCTTTGATAACACTATATTATCTCCAAGAGTTAAGTAGAAGGGTAGGTGGAACTATTATTTTCCTTCAGAAGGCACAGAACTTGCAAACCCAGCAAGCCCGTATTCTACATATTCTTGGATATACTATACTCAAAGAGAGCTACAAAAAAAATTTTTTTTGATCAATCATGTGAATAAAGGATGGCATGTAAGCTGATAATCAAAAACATAAGACAAAAACACTCCTACTCTCATGTGAGTAATTCCTTATTGCTAGACTTTCTGGTTTATTGGGCATGGGAATTGGTTCCTATTGAGAACAAGGTATGCTTAGTACAGAGGGTAGGGACATGGGTGGAGAATGACCAGCAATGTGCTCCAGAGTAGGGTTCAGATACAATACTGAAACAAAGGGTACCACTTTCCCTTTCTAAGGTTCTTTGATGTCTTCAGTAGTTTCCACCGCTAAGATACCCACCATACCATCACTACAATCAATCAGACCCTAGTACCAACTTGGCTGAAAGGTCCACAGATTGCTCTACTCTCGAAGACGCCACCCTATCACATTTGTCAGGGTAATTTTCTGGTAACGAGTAGAACAGCAACAAGCCACTCAGAAGGTCCAATATCTAGGTCAATTTGCAAGTGTTCAGATAGGCAAAAGAAAGCCAATCCACAATCCTTCTCATTATTGCAGCTGATTCTTAACGAGCACTTGCTTTCTATGTGCCATGTAATAGGCCCTGCAGAGGCAGAGTAAAATATGGCTGCCTTTGCAGCTTTGTACTATACACAGAGAGAGCATTAGGTTTTAGAAACATAAAAAGCCAAAAACAAAAGTAAAAGCACGTATTATAACATAAAAGTTTCAGGAGCTCAGTGAAAGGAAAAATTGGGAGTGGGAATTGGGGTGTTCAATAGAACTTGAAAGAAGAATAAGACTCAAGTAATAGAAAAGGAATGGTAAGGAAAATCTATATTGGTGGAAAGTCAACTTGTGAGTAGCCTAACTAGAGTAGAAGGAAGTACTGAGATTAAACAAATCAGAGTTAAAATTTATTCTTTAGGCAACAGTGAGTCACTGAAGGTTTTTAAAGTAGAGGAAGATGCATTCACACAGTATTAAAATATTAACTTGGCTATGATAAATGTAGAAACTGAGCAAAAGTATAGTACACTGTATTTACAA
Organism: Noctilio leporinus; assembly: GCA_004026585.1. NCBI lineage: Eukaryota > Metazoa > Chordata > Mammalia > Chiroptera > Noctilionidae > Noctilio > Noctilio leporinus. Next base: position 186,817 of record PVIW01000256.1, read on the forward strand.
AGTTGATTCTCAAAAATCTTTAACATAATTTTCTTTTAAAACTCTGATTCTCAGATTGCATCTGAAACACTCATAGAATTAATACAGGTAAATACAGAAGGTAAAATGGCTCAATACTTATTAGTTATATGATCCAAAGTTCAGAAAATGACTTGGCTCAAATCAAATAGTAAGAACCTTGCCATAATCCCAATATAAGTCTGACCAAAAAAAAAAAAGACAAAAAAAGAGGCCATGTCATATAACACTCACATTAACAAGGCCCACAAGAAGCAGAAATTTTGTTGGTGTAACAAGCTCCCTGCTTCTCTACCAATACCTTCCCCCATAAAAAAGCAGATTTATATGAGATTAGGGGCAGGGACTTTAGTGGAAGGAACTGACCAAGAGACCTAAGGGGAAAGATAATATACAAAGTCCTGGGTAGACTATGTTCTTTAACAAAGAAGTCAAAGAAGGTAGGACACACAAACAAATAACTCTAATAAAGTTACAAGTGTCACCTGCATTAAGAATATTACAAGCTGCTATAAAAATTTAGAACATTGCTAGTTGAAGCAGAGACCCCATTTACAAAGGAAGTATCAGTTGAGCTGGTTTTGAAGGTTGCTTGAATTCTGGCAGATTGAAATGAGACAAAGCATTCCAGGTAGAGAAATATGCACGAGTCAAAGCAGTAACATTTGAAAAGTATCCAAGTACATGATTATACATGACAGCAAGCTTTACACTTGAGTCACAAGCCTGCTGATTCCATCATGGTGTCTTGGTGGAGTCATGTGAAGGCATCTGACAGTGTATAACCAGCATGCAGCAGGTATCCAGTAAAGAACTGCTGGCTCCTGTTCGCTGCACATTCTCTCCATTTGGCTTAAGGCCTTAAAAAGTTCTGCTAACCAGAGGCTCTAGCTCCTTGACCCTGTGCACTGGACAGGAAATCTGGATGAAGTGCAGTTGCGAAGTCTAAAAGATTATAAAAAAGATATTTGGTTTAACTTCCCGAACAATACAAGAGTCTCTACTGAAACACTCCAGGTAGGAAAATTAAAAAGCTGCAAGAACATTATTTTAATTTTAAATTATTTTAATTTGTAAAGCGACTACACATCTTGAGACGGTGTGGTATGACAGAAAAAGCTCTAGATTTGAAACTTCACCCTGTGGAACCTACTTCCTCAAACATAAAAGCTGGGTTAACACCTGTTCTCAGTATCTCTTATAAGAATTGTGAGAATTATATGAAAAAAAATGTGAAAGTACTTACATCTTAAAATTTTAAACTATACAAATATATTCTACTATTATGTTGGCTTATAGACATCAGGACACTAAAGACTACTTTTTAAATAGATTTATATCCTAGAGAAAAACAGTTGAGAAGTTTTCATTTTTTCATAAAATTGCAGTATTCCTCAGTCCTATGACTGCCTGTCAAGTGAAGTAATGAAGAAAATATAAAATGTCTTGTTTCCAACCTTATTATTTATTTATTTTTAATGTAAGATTTTATTTATTTTTAGAGAGAGAGGAAGGGAGAGAGGCAGAGAGGGAGAGAAACATCAATGTATGGTTGCCTTTCACCTGCCTCCAGCCACGGACCTGGCTGGAGACCTGGCTTGCAACCTGGTTATGTACCCTGGCTGGGGAATCAAACCAGTAACCTTTGGGTTCGTAAGTCACAGGCCGGTGCCATATCCACTGTGCCACCAGCCAGGGCCAACCTTATTTTTAAAATCAAATTTGGGCCAGTGGCTTTGAAGTCTTAATGACCTTAACTTGCTACCTTGGAAATAATCTTAAGAAATAAAACAACATATTGGTATAAATACTACTCCACTAAGAACAAAGTCAGGCACATAATTGGCATTCATTTTCAATAAAGTGAATAAATTTTAAATGTTTTAATTCCTAAGTATACTTAAGTGTAGAAATGTCACCTCTTCTTCCTGAAATATTTTTCTGCTCACTTCTCTTTATGCTGCTCCATTTTCAAAGTTTTAATTTGACACTCAACAGTGAGCAATAAAAGTCTGAGAAAGTTACCTGACATCACTGGTTTTCTTAATTGGAAAAGAACCATAAAAATACCTACCTACTGTCACAAGGTTGTGAAGTGAGGTATAAAGAATTAGCCCTGGCTGGTAGCACAGTGGATAAGGCACTGGCCTGTGAACCCAAAGGTCACTGGTTCAATTCCCCAGGCAGGGCACATAATCAGGTTGCAAGCCAGGTCTCCAGCCAGGTCTGTAGCTGGAGGCAGGTAAAAGGCAACCATACATTGATGCCTCTCTCCCTCTGCCCCTCTCCCTTCCCCTCTCTCTGGAAACAATAAATAAAATCTTTAAAAAAGAAAAAAAAAGATATAAAAAAAATAGAATTTAGTGAGGCCCTGGCTGGTGGCACAGTGGACAGGCACCACCAGCCTGCGAACCCAAAGATCGCAAGGTTGCTGGTTCAATTTCCAGCCAGGGCACATAACCAAGGTTGCAAGCCAGGTCTCCAGCCAGGTCCCCAGCTGGAGGAAGGTGAAAGGCAACCATACATTGATGTGTGTCTCCTTTTCTTTTTTTAATATATATATTTTAATAAAGATTTTATTTATTATTTTTAGAGAGAAGGGAAGGGAGAGAGGCAGAGAGGGAGAGAGACATCAATGTATGGTTGTCTTTCACCTGCCTCCAGCTACCTGGCTTGCAACCTGGTTATGTGCCCTGGCTGGGAATCAAACCAGTGACCTTTGGGTTCCCAAGCTGGCTGGTGCCTTATCCACTGTACCATGAGCCAGGGCTTCTCTCCCTTTCTTCCTCCCACCTTGCTCTTCTCTCTAAAAATAATTAATAAAATCTTAAAAAAAAAAAAAAAAAAAGAATTAAGTGAACCAAAAAGCATATCATACATAAAGTACATATAAATACATAAAATATTTGTATATATAAAATACAGTGTCTAGCACAGAACAGGCAGGTCTCTTTCCTACCTTATCTTAAATCATTAACAAAGGAATTAGATCAAATTTTATTATGAAAAATAGCATTACAGCAAGTGGGTCGCTGTAACAAATTTACTGGCCCACATGATGGTCCACACTGATCCATACTTTATTGCATGAGTTTTATAACACCACAACAATGTATTTCATAAATGTACTACCCATTATATTAAATACTTTATTTTTTGTGTAGCATAGCAAATATTTCACCATAGATTCATATCTGCCTTCTACATGGCCAAAGAAATGCAATAAATTGGGCAAGAAAATGTTACATGTTGATGCCAAAGATGAAGAAATTAGGTACTGACAGAGTAAATGATTTGCCTTACATTATCATATGGCTACCAGCAATAGAGACAAAGCAACATTTTACGTTGCCTGATTCTATGTTAAGCACAATTTCTACCACTGTACTTTAACTCACTATCTAGAAGAATGGTATCATTACCTCTCACCTATTCTCAGAAGCAACCAGTCTCTACATATGATCTTATTCTCATCCGCCGTACTGTGTTATTCTCCACTCTTCCGTCAAACTGACTTTCCTCATGGCAAACTGGACCTATGTCACCATCTTACTAAAAATCCCTTCTAGAAATCCTTACATTTTCTGACTATACTTATGAGGCCCTTCATAATCTGGTCCTAATTTACTACTCTAGATTCAGCACTCACTACTTTCCATCATCTTCACAACCTACATTCCAGCCACACCTAATTATACGTAAGTTTTTGACAAGCCAATAGCAGTTAGGCTATATAGTTGCTACTCCCTAAACCTGCTCCCTCCCCACTCTATGCCCACCTCTGCTTAATTTACTTTTTATTTATTCCTCAGATCTGGTTACATTTTCTTCTGGGAAGTCTTATTTCATCTCCCCAAATTGAATTAGGAATTCTTTCTATGTGCCCCCAAGATGTCCTATATTTACATCTATCACGGTGCTTATTTCTTTGTATTGTAAATACCCATTTATGTGTCTAACTCCGTCACGATATAAGCTTGCTACTTGAGGCCATATCACAGCCTGTGCCCACTGTACTGGTACATGTTCAATAATAATTGTTTCAACTGAATGAAATTATCTGCTTATTTAAATATTTACTATATTTTAAATTATTGTTTCAATTATTTACAAGACAAATCATCTCTTTTGCTTATTTCACCCTAATTTCTAAACAACGTTAGACTGTTAGATATTGAACATAAAATAAGAGAAATATATTCTATTAGAGCATTTCAAGGAGAGGATGAGAATCTGAAAACCATATTTATTTGTATTGCTTATATTTATTTAAATTACTGCACCAAATAGAAAACAAAATTTTCTGCCTTGCATTCATACTTAGTATTGTTATGTCTGAAATTGATTTTTCTACAAAGATCTTAAATTTGATTTTTTAATTTTTGGCCTTAAAAATCTATTTGTTTTGTGGAATAATGCCTCCCCAATTTTGTACTGTAAAATAACTGAGAAAACAGGGTTTGACATACCTATTTGATGTATCAAAATAGGGTTTGACTCACTTTAGAGACAACTTTTTCCTGAGTGAGATATATCTATCATGTTTTTGGTAAGTTCTTACAAGGAAATTAGCTATTATAAATTATTCAATGGAACAAATGTTTTACCTCCATTCTTCACTATTCACTAAGAGCAAAACAGAAAAATCCAACTGTGGATTCTAATTCTATTCTATAGTGAATATATATGAAAAAAACATAGTGGCCCTTGCTGACCAATCATGGCAGAGTTCTAATGGCAGTCACAGCTAACAAGCTGAGCAAAACTTCTGCCACATTTTTTAAAGAAAAAAGTGAAGTTATGTTTTACAAAGGGAAAAATTCTTGGCAAAAATCATTATCATTCATCATTTATTAATACATGAAGATTAAATGTCTTCTTCATTCTTCAAGAAGTTTATTATAAATCAAATTGGGCTTAACTACATTAAGAACATATTTAAAGAACTCAGATGGATAAACTTTTTTTAAGTAATCTTATTAAATAGTCATTTATATATTGAACTATTTTTTTAAAAGCCACTCTGCCTGAAATAAAAGGGGGATTCTAAATAAATTCATCTATTGAAAATCTAGGGGCAGGAGTAGATTTTTTTTCACGAAGACATTCCAGCACAATGGAAATTTGCGTCCTTATAGTTCACTCCACAAGTACTTGACCTGTATCACAAAGAAGTTCAGGCTATCTTTGCAAAATAGCTAGTATAAGAAGCAAAAAGACTACGATTGTAAGTGGAGCTGAGCGGCAACCATATGGCACTACAAAGCACCACCGGGAGACAATAGGCATACCTAAAAATACTAAATTTAAGGTAAATTCTTACTGGTTAATGGATTACAAAATGAAAACAGTGACAGTCAGAAGTGCAGGACAGAAAGTTTAGGGACACAAGACAAACTCTCTAGTCATGTTCTTACATCAGACAATTTTATGGCAAATGCTCATACTGCGAGGAAATCCAGACTATTGTGTGATTCTCTTTGTGAATTAACTAATGAAAACACTGGGCGCCTAACTACACTTGTTAATGTTTCCATTTGAACTTCGATCAACACTTTGCTGATATAGTTGTACAGTAAAGACTGAAAAGCATTTCAGTAGCCAGTCTGGACAATTTTGTTATTGTAGTTGTTTTCCAATCAACCATGTCTGCAAAGAAAGCAAGCTACCTCCTCCAGCAAAGTCCACAATGCAGTCTGAATAGTTGTTCCATGGCTTTAAAAGTAGGTAGTACATGTGTATAAACTCAGTTTTAACCCTGAAAGCATGATCTTGAACACTGCACAATGCTTTCTATGGCACTTACAATTTATGTACCAATGAACTACAAAATGGTAGTTTTAAAAACAGGGCACAGGAGGAAGAAATGCTGATCTGCCCTCTAAAATAAGCTCTTTTAAAAAGTGATACTTTGCCAAAAAAGAATGAGCTGGATTAAAGAGTTTCCAAAGTACTTATAGGCAGCAATGCACAATGCTGAAATAATTTCATAGGGTGAGAGAGACTGGTCAGATGATCTGCCAACCTTACACAAAGGTTTAAAATTTTCTAAGGAAGGCTGTACTAAAATCTTAAAATCTATCCTCATAATACATTTAAAATTTTAAGGTAGACCTATGACATCAAGACAAAAACAAATATATATAAATTTCAAGTGGGTTACCCATCAATTCCTTTAAAAGCTGTATTATTTGTATGTAACGAACTTCACTCAGGAATAATCCAAAATTTCCCACCATAATTCTCCCCTTTGCTTGGTTGAAAAGCTTAAATGTTAATCATAATAATTTGAGCATTTTAGCTCTTAAAATAAAAGAAATACACTTTTTATATAACAGATAAATATACACATAGGACTCCCATGATTGTCCTTCATGATATTTTCAAGTGAGAGGGCCAAACCTGTCACTGAATCTGGCTTCCTTAATGGAGAATCATTTAGTGTGCTGACACAATGAATTGATTTCTGGAGTTCAAATTTAATTTTATGCTTTTGTTTAAGCATATGTAAATCTTTTAATTTGAAAGCAATTCTTAATAGATAAAATTAATATGTAAATGTAAACTATAAATATAAAATACACACTTTGAAATAACTCGAGGCTGCAAGCTCTAGATTTCCATTAATGTCTGCAACAGTTAGAACATGTTTTTAATAAAAGCCTAACTATGCCACACTGTCATTTTGGCTTTATTGCATTAATGCAAGAGAAGGTGCTATCAGGAAGAAGTTTAAAAGTGCTGTCTATATAAATCACAAAATTTCATGGAAGTACTTTGTATAACAGAGTATTAACAGTCAAATAGCAAGACAAATATACTCGTATAGTGTCTACAACAAAATACGCATGCATTTGCTCCTTTGAGAGCATTGTCAAGTACCATGGGAAGCAAGAAAATGTCCCCAATATGTACAGTACAGAAACTGTACACCTGAAACAGTGTCCTTTATAACTCTCTAGTAAAAAATAAAAACATTATGTATATATTTCCGTTTACCACAGATGCTACAGAAAAAGCCAATTTGCTTTTACCATCATTTGGCAGAAATCCAACCAATACAGAATTTGACCTCCGTTTGGAAATTTTAATGAATTATATGTACATTACATCAGAACATATTTTTAAGTGCTCATCATTTTGCCTAATACTAATTTAAACAAGAAGCAGTTTAAGCTGTCCTTATTTTGGCTGCCAAATATTTGGAATGCAGTTGGATACCCTATGCACTTACCCTACAACAAAAGCCAAGTTCATTATTATTTATTCGGATTTCACACACATCTTGATACATGGGAGAAAAACATTCTAATAGAAAAATTTGAGAAAATATCAGGATCAATAAGATAATAATCCAACATCTATTTTAACAGGGGGAAAAAAAAAACAGTGCAATGTTTCAAAAACTGGAATTATATATTCTGAATGATCCTAAGCTGATGGCTGAGCCAGTAGTTTAGGGGAGACTCTATTGATATTAACCACCTTCATTAGGTAGTCAGCACCTTATTTATCTAACCCTGGGGTTAAATATTTTATTGCAGTAGTCAATTTGGAAGTTATAAAATTCTTCTGTTGGGATTGTTATTTGGGGGGTGGGAGTAGGGATGTAGCTAAAAAAAAAAATCAGTGAAATCTCCAGAATGAACAGCCTGGCACTTTAGTATCTCACTGAGCACCCAGGAAAGCAATACTATAGAAAGCAGGTTACTGTTTATGATAGTTGTATTTTCTGTGTTATCTAGAGAAAAACAGGTTCATCCATGCAAAATGGACTGTTTTAGAAGATATTGCTGCTAAAATGAAAGACTTTTCAAAAGGAAAAAGTGATTATTCCAGATGAAATGAGAAGCTCCAATGTCAACCTTACTTCCTGAATCAGCAAAAATCAAAGCTTTACTCAGAATAGGAAATTGGAGATTTTCTTTTAATTTACATATCTTTTTTGCTGAGTATGTTTTAGCTGAAATATGAGAGAACTTCTAAGAGACAGCACTTCTCATTTCCAACCAGGCTTTTGCTATGGCATTATAAAATACCACTACTTAGAAGTAAGAATACATCAATTTTACTAGCACTAATGTAGAAGAATTAAGAGTTTAAGTCAGAAACAGCTTTCCATTTATAGCATTTTGTTATACACTCATTAGCCAGGCCAATACCACACCAAACACTCAGTTAGTTATACTGTAAAAATTTTAGCTATCATTGGAACATAGCTAAATATGTCATATTTAAAAGCAAAATTACTGAGACTTAAAATCAAAAACAAGAAAAACATCTTGAATACAAATTCCTACTGTCATGTATATACAATTAAGTTGTATTATGTGTATAAATTCTTTAATAAAATGAGTAAGAAATATAAATGTGTTAAGAAGCTTAGATAAATTTTGGAAATTATTCTGGGATGTATACTGGTTGTTTTTAAAATGTGAAATTTTATATAACACTTTATAAGTGCAATATTTCTATAACAGTATCAATATTAAAATCTAAAAATGTATATAAATTGTGGACAAATTTATATCTCTTGGTTATTTTCTTTGCATCAACATTTCATTTTATATTAAATGTGTTTAATCCTACTTGGATTGCTTTTTCTTAAAAATATGAAACAAAAAAATGACAGCCTGTTAACAAGAAGAGCTAATTTTGTTCCATTCCATCAAATTGAAGAAATTATGTTGTCTGCCCATCCTAGTCCCTACCTTTGCTACTCCTACAGCTTTTTGTCCTTTATTTTAGGAGTCGTGAATACAGAATGAAGTTTTGTTTTCCCCCCAGTGTAAAAACTGTTTTAAATGTATTTATTCAGTGAATGTAAAAAACTTATCCTTTGGTTTATTCTTAAATGACATAAAAATAATTTAAAGCATTTCTCTTATTCACAAACCTTTTGAAACATCAGTACTTTATTTTATCTGACCTTTATGTAACACTCCAAAGAATTTTGCTATAAATCAGTATTTATACAATTTTATCTATCTGCCTTTTAATACAACTAACATAAAAATAAGGTTAACATAGTTAGAATTTGGGTAATTGCTTAAATTTAACCTGTACGAAACAAATTTCCTAACAATACTTAAATGGCACATATACCTTTAAATATAGAAAGTTAATATTCTTGGAAACTAGATTAAATTTGTAACAATCTCAACTAAAAAACAAAACAAAACTAGATTATTTTGTTATGAGAAAGCAAATAGGACCTGAACTAGCCTTTTAAAAAATCATGGAAAAAGGTAGATAAGAACAGTTTTAACAGATTTTTCTACATTTGTTTTCTTTACATAATGAGTCACTTATATACAAGTAACATTCATGGACTCACATGTACATATACTGAAGACATATTAATGATCATCAAACACCATAACCTTCCTAGCAATTTACTGTCTTCAAATGATACAAAAATTAAAACTAAGGATAATGTTGACCATTATTCTAATAATGGGCTTTCAATATGTCCTTTCACTACATAAATATCTGGAAAGCTTACATTTTTATGCAATTATTAGTTTACACCTGATAGTTCCTGCAATCTTAAAACAGCACTGAGAACCTCTCTACTACCATTCCATAATGCCAGTAACCTATTTAAACCTATTTAAACATGGTGTACACCTCTTTCTACTTTGATATTCAAGGAAATTATCAAATGTTTTCCTCTTTAAAGTCTACTGATCATATCTTAATGGTTCTCATACATTTTAATATCGATATTAAACAAGTAAAAATAAAAAGTCTTTGCTTAAAAGCTTTATGCATAAATCTCACCCTGAACTAAACGTACAGCTAAAGGACAATACAGTTAAAAGGCAGGCAGCCTTTATTATGGTTGTTATATGATGTAGAAAACCAACTTCCCCCCACTTTAAAGGGTCCAAATAGGCTAATTCTGTCAAATCTTTCTGTGATGAAATATAACTTGTTCAACAGTGGACAGAGGCTAATGCATGGCCAATAATAAAAATGAGAGTGCAGTGGCTTAGCCTTACAGAAGCTGGTTTTCATAGACCGAGCTGAAATATATTTGCTGTTTTCTATGGCAGTATCCCATGCTTAAACCCTGCCTTCTGCCTTTGTTCAGCTCTTTTACTAGCAACCAAGGGCTTTCTTTTGGTTCAGCCTAGTAAAAAGTCAAAGGACTAGAACATGAGGGTCATCAAGGTCTACAAGATAGATGAACAAACCAACAAAGCAACATCACAGGGCAAAGAGCAAAGGCATTACAATAAGAATCTAATTATAACAAAAAGAAAAGTCTTTATAAAATAGTCATAATTACAAAAAGTAATAAACACCGGTGACTGCCAAGAATGGCTGCTTTGGTTTATGTGAATACTCAGATTAATGTTCTTTTTTAATAAGAATTGAAACCCAGGACATTAAATAATTATTTTAAAATTCAAATGAATTAAGTCTGGCTGTGCATGCAATAACACAGTGACCTATTAACTAGGAAACATTATGCCTAAATCTGCTTGTGAGTGAGAATGGACTCTTTTTAGGTTCTTTGGCTTTTTCTAATTAATAAGGATACTGTAGAACACTGACTTCGTCAATTTTTTGTTGTTCCTAAAGTTTAAAAGCGAAATTAACCACAACCGTAAAGAATCCTGTCACATTGTAGAAACAATGGAAAATAACAGTAAAATTTGCTTTTTTTCTTTTGCTAAGGGCAGATAAAAATAAGCTAATAATGAGTTATAAAAAGCAGCATTTCTTGCTTTTGTTTTCCCAATTACCACTCTTATTAATGATATAACTATGGTGGGGGGCGCTAGATGTGACAGAAGCAGCTACTTCCTTTTCAAGTCTTCACTGCAGTCATAATACTCATTGTTGGCATCACAATCATTCTTATGCCAACCCCGCAGTGGGGCAAATGGGATTTTGATGATTTGAAGCACTGAGTGAAATAGTTGGAATGATCAATCAGGTGAGAGACACAGGCTTCTGAATAGCAGTAAAAGAATGAAATTTGATTTGGGCAAAATCAAAACCAAATTTTGCCTTTAATAAAGAACATTTTAAAAACAATAGATATCAGGTGAATAGGGGACTGTTTATCATTAAGCAGTGTTCTGGTAACAAAAAAATAAATAAAACATTTCACTAAGCTAAAGTTTTTTCTTCTATTTTCCGTACTCCTCAAAGACCATATGAACACCAAGGGAAAAGGAGACAAATAGTTAAAATATACTTCTGTGAAAGGGGAGAAAAATTATTTAGCAAGGTATAGCATAATCTAAACATTTTACATGATCTTATTAGCAGGTATGTTGTCCATAAATGCCTCATAGAAATGTATGAACAGAAAAGAGATACATAAAAAAATTCAAGAATGCTCCAAACTAACAGGCAAGAGTTCCTACCTCATTCCCTCCATCCCTTTTCTTGATAAAAGTAACGTTAGTATTCTAAGAAGGTCACAGACAAATCTGGTCAAGCAGGACAGGATCAGTGCAGATGCTAGAACAAGAAATGACCCCTTTCTTCTAGAGGGCTAATCTCAAGGACAAAAGACCGTAGCAAAAGTCAAGAATGATAATGCTGTTTTCTGATCATTAAGGCAACCAGAAAACAAAATAAACTCTGAAAGGTAAATGAGAATTTTACATTAATAAATACAACCTCTATAAACTCATAGGATTTTATGATGCACAAATGAGAAATTAATATGAAAAAGGTTTTGTCAACCCTAAAGAGTTATACACATGAAGGGTGATGATCACTATTATTTCCCTTTAAACATCTTTACTAGAATGCTATAATCTAGCAAATTGATCTTAAGTTAAAATAGCCTATAACCTGATGCTGGCTCAAGTACCAATTCCTTCATGAAGTCTGCCCTGATTTCCTGGGGAGAAACTGACTGCTCATGCCTTAATGATTCTTTTATATTACACCGGTATACATATCCTATCTCTTCCGTAAGGTTGAAAGTTCCTTGAAGGCAGGAACTATGTTATATTTATCCTTGTGTCTGTCAAGATACATGGATGCTAAAAATTAATGAATTATTTTACTAAGTATCATATTCCCAAATAATATTTACTTGATCTTTGTGTGAAAATACAAAATAAATATAGGGCACTGAGCTCCAGACTCTGAGAGGTTCAGTACGGTTAAGGAGATGTCATGTAGATAAAAAGCAATACAACAGTAATTTTAAAGAATAACTTTTTAAGTGATAATAGTCAAAGGGAAAGAAAGGAGAACATGGCTGGAAAATAGAACCCCAAACATGTGGTTAGAATCACTACCTATTCATGAACACTTAAACCTTGCTAGAAAAACAGCACAGAGAGAAATTCCAATTAGGCTTGTGAATCTGAAAGGAGTAAGATCAAATAAGACTTCACTGAGAATTATTATTATGTAAAGGCAAAAGTATAACCTCATTCCCCTGGGATACATTCATTCACATTCAAAACATGAAAACAGGGGCATGTGAAGCTCATTTTGAAGGACTAAAGTGTATCTTGGACATTCCTACTGGTTTTGTTGTTATCTTCTTTTTAAAGAACTCCAGGTTGGATGCTCAGTCTTCAAAAAGATGCCATATGACTTGACTAGTACTGGTTTCCTGTTAGAAATGCCTTTGGTAAAAGACCTTTCTTCAGCAGCTAGGTGGAAGGAGCTGAAATAACAGCTGTAAACTGGTCCCTGGAGGCAACTCCTAGGAGATAGGCACCCCTCTTGAAGAAGTTCAAATTGAAGGCATTTGAGTGAAAGCATGTCTATGAAACAACCTCAAAGGCAAGAGATTATGAGACTCAGGAGATGAAGGATGTTTCTGAAGCAAAAATGTAACAACTGAAGTGGAACTGATAAATGATTTTTCAACTTAGCCTTTCATCCTTCCAAGGTAGATAAATTGAGTAGCTGCACTGTGCTGTGCATGGGTCTTCCAGGCAAGGCTTATGGTATGTTCTGTGTAGGCATTAAAAATCCCACAGCACTTTAGATAAATAAAAGGTAAGGAGATAGCCTGTGGTCCTTGGTTAAATATACAGTATTTTAAAATAAACCATGGTGTTCCTTGGCTTGAAGAAGAAGAAATCTTTTAGCCTGGTTAGTTGACCAACTGAGATAAAATTTGGGAAAAAAAAAAACACTTCAAAATTGTCTTGAAATCTAGTTCTATACAGAGAAGTGATTTTAAAAATTATACATAACATTTGAAAAGATTAAATGACATTGCAAGTAAAATGGTGTGGCAGACATTCAATAACTATTCAAAGAAATGCTGAAATATTTCCATCTAGTTATCCCAAGAACCTGAATTGACAGATAGAAGAGCCCTGAATCACTGAAGTTTTCAAAAGGACTATTTAAGCACATTTTATTTAAAAAAATTATTGAGTGTACAATCCATATAGGATTCTGCATCAGATGCCCTGTGTGCTAGATTTTGGCCTTGTAAAAAATACTATTTTACCTCTTTCATATTCATTCCCTTTCTCTGGTGACAGAACAGTGTTCCCTATTGGAAAATCATTGTGTATGGTTTGGATGGTGATGAGTGATGATCACTTCCCCCTATTTCACTCTTCTTCACCCCCTCATTAGAGGCATAAGTATATGATTCAACGTGACCAATTCAAAGCTGATCAACTCAAGCAACAGGTCCTACTGAGTTGATCAGGAATAACCCACGCTAAGCCAATAGAAGAATTTTGCAGAGCTTTTACCAGTATCGGAAAAGAGGCACTCTCTCTGTATAAGACATAGATGTTAAGGGCCATGTAAGTCTGAAGCTGCCAAAAGCCCTTTTTCTCCAACCAGAGCTACCCTAACAATGAAGCCAGCACAGAGCAAAGCCGGAATGAAAAAAGGGGGAGTGTTAGGTCTTTAGAACAAATCTAGAGTAATCCAGGTATGTTCATGCCAGATATATGCCTAGGTTTACCTGTACCCCGTCCCTTTCTCCTCTTTCTGCTTCCCTTCATTTTCTTCCTTTCCTTTGGATCTGATTTCTGTTATTTGCAACCAAGAGCCCACATTATTAAAAGCTCCTATCACCTATTCTTAATCCTATCAGTTTCACGCCATTCCTTTATATACTATCACTCTCTGCTATTCCCAGTAATTCCCTTCCTCCACTGCTGTGCCAAAAGACCGTGGATGAATGCCTGAGTCAGGGATGTTTCTATTTTATTGTTCCTTGACCTGGCCTCTAAACAAGGTGAATAATGCAGAGTGTATGAACAAAGACTGTAGGATCAGTTTTTAAGAGATCATAATCCACCCCTGGCTAGTGGCACAGAGGATAAGGCACCACCAGCCTGCAAACCCAAAGGTCGCTGGTTCAATTCCCCAGCCAGGGCACATAACCAGGTTGCAAGCCAGGTCTCCAACCAGGTCCTTAGCTGGAGGCTAAGACCACTAAGTTACAGTTAGGTGGAAAACAGAATATTCATACCCTATCAAAGTCTGAAATAATGTGAATATCCTGTTTTCCAAAGACTGCTTACAGAGGAAAAAAATGTATCTTTGATGTGGAGAAATATGGTAAAACCATCTTAATCAAAAGATACACTAGTAGCAAGACAAACTGAACCCCAGTTGATGTGGCTCAGAGGATTGAGCACCAGCCTGTGACCCAAAGGGTTGCCAGTTCCAATTCCCAACCATGGCACCTGCCTGGGTTGCAGGCCAGGTCTCTGGCTGGGGGGGTGTGAGAGGCAACCTGTCAATGCATCTCTCACACACAGATGTTTCTCTCCCTCTCATTCTCTCCCTTCCTATCTCTCTAAAAATAAATAAAATCTAAAAAAGAAAAAAAGGCAAACTGAGACATGAACTCCCTGATGTGACGCCTGGAGAACACATTATCGCTTACATAGTATCACTACCAAAAAAGGTATAACCTGAATCTACTCACGACAAGCCCAAATTAAAGGTCATTTTACAAAATAACGCAACATAAAAATGTCAACAATATCCACAACATGAAAAATAAAAACTGACAAACTATTCAAGGTTAAAGGAGACCTGAGAGACAACTAAATGGAATACTTGATCCTGGAACAGATCATGGTTTGATGGGAGGCAGAGGGCTGGGAACAGTCTATAGCAGACTATGTAAGTGGTGAAATTTTAATTTGGAACCTACATTAGATAAAATAAGTTTATCAATATTAAATTTCTTGAATTTGCTAACTATACTGTAGCTATGTAAGATAGAAGTTTTGAAGTATTTAGAGATAAAGAAGCATGATGTTTGCAAGTTAGTCTCAATTTATTAATCCCTGAACTGTAATAGTAAATTGTGTGTGTGTGTGTGTGCATGTGTGTATGTAGAAAAGAGGTAAGAGGGAAAGCAATTGTGACAAAAATATTAATAATTATTAACATCTAGGTGAAGGGTATAATGGGAGCCACTGTATTATTATTCTAAGTTTCCACAGATTTAAAATATTTCATAATAAAATATTTTTTAAAAGCTTAGGTGTATTGGACATTTCATGTTATGGGGGACCAAGGTATAGAACAATCTACCTTCAAATCTAATGCCATTAACACTACATGTTCAGTAATGCTCAAAACACAAAAAAATTACCAATAGGAGAAAATGCCATTGATAAACACTGCTTAGAATACCTATAATAGATAGAAAAGATATTATTTATTTTCGTATGCCTTTCTTTTGCAATTTAATTGACAACATAGGACTGTGTTAATATATTTAATAATGAAAATTAAATTTATTTCTAAAAACATGAATTATATAAAATATGTCAAAAATTAGAATGAATTTGATCAAATAATAAAATTTGATTCTAATTACAAAAATATCAATTTGATGTAATTTTAAAATCTAACCATTTTCTATAATATAAATTTGAAGACAGACTGACATCAAACCTAATTACTTGAACTGAATTCTTTCTATAGAAGTTAATTTACCTTAAGTAAGTAAACAGTACTCTTAAGTGGCTTTTTGTTACTTTATTGCACAACAGAACAAGACAAATGCAGTAAAATAAAATAAAAAGCAAGGACTACAAGGAAATAGTTTGAGTAAAAAGCACTCTTCACAAATATATAGTAAGGTAAATACATTAAAAAATTGTGTAAGCTCACTTCTGAAAGAAGTGCCACCAGCCAGTGCTATGCTTATTTTTAAAGTATTTGGTTAACCCAGGTTTAACATAGATTGCCTCTTGTTTTCTTTAAGACCTTTCACAGGTCCTGGCTGGTAGGGTGCCAGCCTGCAAATCCTAAGGATGCTGGTTCAATTCCCCAGCCAGGGCATATAACCAGGATACCAGCCAGGTCTCCAGCCAGGTCTGTGGCCGGAGGAGGCAGATGAAAGGCAACCATACACTGATGTTTCTCTCTCTCCCTTCCTCTCTATCTGGGAAATAATAAAAATCTTTTAAAAAAACCCAAAAGACCTTTCACAGATTTAGTTCTTACATTTAAATCTATGATATAAAAGTTAACTGTTACACGTCATATGACATAAGAATTACAGTTCATTTTCAGCATATGGAAAGCCACCTGGTATAACATCAATTTTTTTAAAAGCCTATCCCTTTTTCTAATGAAATGTTTGGTGCCTTTCTGTGAGTCTATTTCTAGATTCTATTCTGACCTACTTATCTACATATCTATCTTTACAATATTGTATGCCTTGATCTCCAGGGCCTCTGTATTTCTAAATACATTTTTAAATCAATCTAGACAATTTCACTTAAAATAAAAAGTCTCTTGTGATTTTGACTGATATTGAATTGAATCTATGGATAAATCTGGGAAGAACTGACACTTGAAACACTGAATTTTCTAACCATGAACACACTGTACAGCTCTCCAGCTATTTAGACCTTTAATTTTTCTCTTCACTTTATAGTTTTCAGTGTAAAGGTCTTAAACATTTTTGTTACAAGTATCACTATGCGTTTCACATTTTTTGATACTATGGTAAATGCCATTTAAACAAATATTCAAGTTCTAGTTATTTGTTGCTATTATAACTTTGCTGCAACGGTAAATATTTTCTGGATTTCCCTGATTTTCTAAGTAAATTCTCATGTCGGCTGAAATTAGAGACAATACTTACCAATCTGAATGCTTTCTGTTTCTTTTTCTTGCTTATGGCACAACTTCCAGTACAATGTTGAACTGAACTGCTGAGAAGAGACAATCTTGTCTCGCTCTTAATTGGAGAGTGAAAGCATTCTGCCTTTAGTTTTGGTATTTTTTAAAATGCCCTCTATGAGACTGAGAAAACTTCCCTTTTAATCTTAGTAGGCCAAGATTTTTAAAAAATCTGTCATGAAAATGGATGTTCAATTTTGTAAAATGCTTTACCTGCATTTACTGAGATGCTTATATGGTTTTTTCCATTAGTCTGTTAGTATACTGAATAACACTGATTAATTTTCACATGTTAAACCAACCTTGCTCATGACATATTAAGCTTTTTATATATTAGAATTCATTTCCTAATATTTTGTGAAGAATTTTTATGTCTACGTGCATGAAGGATATCATGTCTTGTCTAGTTTTGTGTCATGGTAATGCAAGCTTTATACAATGAGTTGGGAAACATTACATTATCTTCTATATTTTGGAAGAATTAATGTAGAATGGTGTTATTTCTTCTTTAAGATTTGGTACCATCTACCATCTGAAGGCCACCTGAACCTAGAAGTTTCTCTGTGGGAAGGTGTTAAACTTGAGTAGTTAAAAATTTGACTTCTGTAACAGTTATCCAGGTTACCTTTTTCCTCTTCACTAAATCTAGTCTGTGTCTATCAAGAAATTTGTTCTTTTCATCTAAGTTAAAATTTCATATAAATTTTATGAAGATCCTTCCCCTCCTTACATCTTGTAGGATCTGTGTGACATCTGTTTTTTCCTTACTGATAACGTTAGCTTGTGTCTTCTCTTGCTTTCCCCTCCTGGTAAGTACCTAGGTATTTTTCAGCTTTATTGGCATTTTTGCAAAGAATTCACTTTTGCTCTCACAAATTTTCTTTATGGTTTTCCTATTTTCTAGTTGTTTACTCTGGGTTTAATTTACTTTTTTCTTATTTCTTAACATGGAAGCTCAGATCACTGACTCATGACCTTTCTTTCTACAATTAGTATATAATGCTATAAATTTCCCTCTTAAGATTACAAACGATGATGTCAGAAAATGGTAGAGTAGAAAACTCCAGAAGTTCATACCTCTACAAAAGCAACTGAGGAGCTGACAAAACTGTCAGAATTAACTTTTCCAAAAGTATAGAATCAAGAAAACAAAACAAAATCAGATACCCCCCATCCCTCGTGATCCTAACCACCACCAAGGGAATGCTTAATGGGGAAAAAAAGCTGAATTTTGGTAAGAGTGTCTTCAAGTCATTTTAACTTATTGTTTGCGACTTCCCAGCTCAACGACTATACCTCGCAAGGCAACAACAGCCCATATTCTTGATTTTAAACCTCACCTGAGAATATGTTCACTGATTTTAAAGAGAGAAGTAGGGGCAGGGGGTGAGAGAGAAACACTGATGTGAGAAACATCAATCTGTTGCCTCCTGTACGTGCTCAACCAGGGATCAAACCCTCAACCTAGGTACGTGCCCTGACCAGGAATTGACCCCACAACCCTTTTGGTGCATAGGACGATGCTCCAACCAACTGAGCCATCCGGCCAGGGCAACAGCCCACATTCTCGATTTGGATTACAAGTACCGGAGGGAGTAATGTAAACGTTTCCTCAAATAATTGTAGTTTTTTGTTCTGAGATGTCTGGTGGCTTACCTTTATTTCACCTAACCCAGAACTTTCCCACATCTGAGGTGGTGAGAAATGTCTGTGTGTTGGGAATAGGGAGATGGTGCTTGTATAAAACATTTAAAGGCAAATGTAGTAGTTGTCACCATGCTGGGCAAGGGATAACAGAAGGGGCAAACAATACACAAATGAAAAAGTCTAGGGAATCAGATGTTTGGGGGGATAAGGGCCTTGAAAACTCCTGCATATTCCAGGGATTCTAGAAAGCCACACACATGCCCAGTGCTAGGCACATGCCCATCAAGACCCTAAGTTTCCACCCCTGGCCAATCTTCATGCCCCACATAAGCAGGAAGTGAAGGCTAAAGAGCTATGAACTGTCCGGCTGAACGTTGAAGGTATGCGCAACATACATACTGAGTCCATCTGCAAAGACTAGGACAGGCAGGGTTTACTGGTGGTAGTGGTGGTAAGAGGAAGTTTCCAGGTATTTAGGAAGATACCTGTCAAATCACTAGTTGATAAATAAGCTAACAAAACAGAAACTTTGGTAGCCACATATGACAATGTATACAGATTTGAGAAAATTAGTTCAGAAAACTCAGTGAAGAAGCAGGCCACAACTACAACAAGCAGCAACAACAAATCCTGGTGAGGAGAAAATTCTTAATTTCAGAGTTGCCACATCAAGTGTCCAGTTTCCAATAAAAAGATTATAAGGCATGCAAAGAAACAAGAAAGTATGGTCCATATGCAGGAAAAAGAAATGAACAGAATCAGAGAATTCAATAATAATGGCCGAAGACCTTTCAATACTCCACTTTCAGTAATGGGTAGAATAACTAGATGCAAAATCAACAAGGTTACAGAGCACTTGAAGAACCCTATAAACCAGCAAGAGCCAACAGACATAAATGTAGGACATCCTGTCAAGTGACAGCAGAACACACAAACCTCAAGTGCACATGGACTATTCCCCACAAAACCTGTTTCAATAAAATTTTTTAAAATGACTCATACAAGGTATCTTCTTTGACCATAATGGAAACCAGAAATTAATGACAAAAGAAAACCTGAAAAATACTAACATTAATAGAAAGTTAACAACATACTTTGAAACAACCAAAAGATCAAAGAAATTCATGAGGAATTTTAGAAAATACTTTGAAAAGAATAAAAACAAAAATGTAACATACCAACTTACGAACTTTTTTGTTCATGAGATACAGCAAAAGCAGGACTGAGAGGGAAATTAATAGCTGTAAATGCTTTGCCTGACCCTCTAGTTAGCCTTTCTCCAGCCTCAAGTAATTTCCTCCCAACACATGCACAGATCAGTACACAGCAAAAAAACTCATCCTTCTGTAACTATGCTCTAAGGTTGTTATAATTATACATGAATTTGTGGCCAACTGGCATCTTAATAAGGTCTTTCGTCCAGAAATTAGGTACGCTCCTTCATTATTTAACATCTCTTAGTTGATTTTTACCTTTTTCTTAGGTTCCATAAATTTCTTTATAAGTTTACTCTGAGGTTCTGTTTATTTGCTTTGCTGTTAAAAATAATACATATTTTGAAGGGAGATGTTCACATCTGATTCACTTTTGAATCCTTCATAAAACTTACTATAATGACTTACACTGAGCAACCTCATTATATTTGAGAATGAGCACATGAATGGCTATTGCTTCAAATTTACATTTTATACTAATTTCTAAACTTGTAGTTTATAATATACAAAAAAACTTCAAAACATTTCTAGGAATCATGCTTCCATTAATTTCCTTTCCCATTTTTTCTTTCCCTTTTTTCTTGAGTTTATTCTCTGTTCTACTCTTACATTAATCTAGTTGCTTGTTATCATGATCTCTATTCACAGAAACCACCTTTCCATATTTTAAAGAACTATGTGCACACCAACCAATGATTCACTTCAAAATTACTTTTCATGTTCTCTTAGAATCCAATATTAACTATCCTTGCCTTAAAGTGGTCCATACTTTGTCTATTTTATCCTTTCCTGTTTATGTGTGCTTTGCTATTTTCTCTTCTTTCATTATCCTAGTAGTTTTCCTCAGCCATTCTAGTCACACATTTGATCTTGGTGATCTCTCATAATCATAACTGTAACACTATAGATGATTTAGCTGTGAAAATCTCATTCTTGTTCTCTCCCTTTCTATTCTAAATACCATCCTTTCTCAGGTCCTTAAATCTCTAGTACTATAATCATTTTCTTATCTCAGGTTTCCCTGACTCTATTCTGCACAACACTGGGTTAATCACATGCCAACATTTTACTAGGTTATTCAAAAATGTTTAACAGTTTTGCAAGGCTCAGAACACTATTTTTCAAACTGTTTCACAAAGCAATAAGGGTTCCACTGATGTTCCCCGATGGCTGCTTTGGTAGGATTTGGTCAGTCTCCACGTTCTTCTTCAGCCGGAGTCAGTCAACATAACTGCTTTAATCTCTTTTACACATTGAGGTTATTAGCAACATTCTGCTTAAAGATATGATTTGCTATGTGTGTCGGGAAAAAAGCTTGGAAAACTTTCAGAGATAAGAAATTCAACTTGTTCAACTCACATTACAGTCTTCACAGAGTTCCTCATTTTCCCAACTTAATTACTATCTTATAATCAAATTTCAACTTAATTCAGATTTCTCTCTTTATTGTTCTCCATACAAAACAATGTTTATTTCCACATCATTGTTTACTTCCTTCTCCCTCCCAACAATAATCTTCACTCTGTCTTTATGAATTCTACCTATCCAAGTACTCCTGAACCTTCAAGACCCAGCATAATGCTTTACTGTACAATTGTAATTTTCCCATTCTTCCAACTCCCATACTACTCAGTAACTCACACTGGACCCAACTACGTGATACCCTTTTCCAACAGATCAATCATCTATCCAGAATATAAATTCCTTAAAAATGTGTGCATATTGTAAATCCTACATAGTTCCTGGAGCACTTCTCTAGCTTTCTGATCAATAGCTGCCTAACTGGTCTCACTGATTACTTTTACATAAAATGATTTCATTACATTTTATATTCCTTACTTAGGAATGTAACATTTTAAAATGTCTACCATATCCCCTGCTGTCTAATGGTCGATCTTTTCCTTCCTTACTAACACAGCCTCATTCCCACTGTTCCAATAAGCCCAAAGGCCTTTACTACCCATAGGTTCATTTCATTCTTATTTCTTCCCCACCCAAATTATATCCTTGACTTCCTTGATAGATATCCAAATTCTATTCAGCCTTTAGAGACACTTTTCAAGTCACAATTTCTTGAAAAATATATAGAAAAA
This sequence comes from Noctilio leporinus, assembly GCA_004026585.1. Classification (NCBI taxonomy): domain Eukaryota; kingdom Metazoa; phylum Chordata; class Mammalia; order Chiroptera; family Noctilionidae; genus Noctilio; species Noctilio leporinus. The sequence goes on from PVIW01000256.1 coordinate 208,910, forward strand.
CAAACAAAAAAACCCTTAATTGGATGATTTCTGTCATATTGAATTTCCCCAAACTTCTATTTTTACTAACCTAATCTGAAAATTTACCAATTATGTCTTAAATGTCCTATAATCATTTCAGATTTATTAACATTGCCTACCCGATTACCTTGGGGCTATGAAGCATTTTCCTACAATATTTCCTTTTATATCCCTTAGGAAAAATAATAAGCACAAAATAACTGGTCTTCAAAGAGAGCTATGAAATACAAAGCCTCACTGATTAGGCATAGTTTCATAAAAATTAGTCCTAAATAATGCTTTAAAACAAGAGGAATTAGCCAAGAATTAGTGCACAGTGTGGGAAGGGCAAGTGCATGCAGTAGAAGTTAAGCCATCTCTAGGCACTACTTTACAGGTATAAGGTTGGTGACTACTGAGTCCAGGAGTCAGCAAGCTTTTTTGTCAAGTGCCAGATAGATACCGTGAGCTTTGTGTGCTATGCCACTAAAGCAACGAGTGTGACTGTGTTCCAAAGTAACTTCCTTCACAAAATTTAGTGTTAAAATTTGGACGATGCCTATCTCTGCAATAAACTAGAGTGGTTTTAATACTTTGTTTTCTGTTTGGTTTTTGATTTTTAAGAAGTACCTTTATGGTATGGGGGGAGGGGTAACAAAAACATAATTAAAATAAAAGGAAGTGCTTTTCCCCATACTTTCCGCAGAGCCCCAATCTATAAAACAAACAAGCAAACAAAAAATTAGAGCTGCTCTGGTTAAGCAGGTATGGTGGGAAAGGGGGATGTGGAGGTATACCCTACTATCCCCCTCCCTGATGTCCTCTCTTCCTCCCTCTAAAACTCTGTACAGTGCAATTTGATTGTCTTTAAACCCCTCATTTATACAGGTGAAAAAACAGGAGACTCAAGAGAGGGGGAAAGAACTTATATGTAATCACAAAGAAAGCTATAGCTGGTGCTAAAATTAAAATCTAGATTTCGATTCCTGGCTGTATGCCCTAGCCATTAAAGCACTATAGTTAACTTGGGGAGTAGGCTACCAATGAAATAGGAAGGTAAAGCACACTATTATGATTTGTGACTTCTGATAGGGCCTTATTATTCTGATTGAATTTGAGTGTCTGAATTCATAGTGGTTTCTTTTTTGCCCTATCAAGACTATACTTAGTTCCATCTGTTACCTATCACAAACAGGTTCAAACAAAATTCCAGAATTTTTAAGAAGGTACAACAATAACTAACTAGCTTTTGATCCTTGCTATGAAACTATGATCTGCAATTCAATAAGCCTAAAACTTGCCCCTTTTCCATATGATTTTTATGGATCCCTGCTACACTGCAATATCAAAATCTGTCGGAAAAACAAAAAACAAAAAACTGTAAGATGGTTAAGTCTAAAGAATCAATGATTTGCTTTAGAACAGAATTTGCAAAGTGCACATGAAGGGAATAAATGTTGAGAGCCCATAAGCAGAGATTTTCCGAATAGAACATTCATTCAAAATCACCACTGGATGTAAAAACATGCATATTTAGAAAAATGACATTTTCATATCCATAGGGTTACTGCTGACTCTACACTATAACCCTGACAATTTCTTACATTTTCTCTTTGTAGCATGCAAATGTCTTAAGAATGAAGCCATCTTTACTGAAGAAGGCTATTTAGGGGACAGTGTTGGACATTCTTAAAATAAACACCAATAATTGGTAAAAATGAGATAGAAGCATAAGTACATTAATATGCAAAAATATTTCAGTATGTTATTAAGGCAGTAATTACAAGGTCTGTTTTTTTAAATTTAAGCATAAGAACCACATAGAGAATACATACTACGTATATTCTAAGTATCCATTTTAACTAATTAACTTTTGTAAAAAACAAGTTTTATAATGTGTCAAAATACTATGGAGTTCCTCTCTTTATATTACTGTGATGTATAGTTCCATGCTTAATTAAAAATGTGTGAATTCCTAAAAATGTTTATATTTTCAAATGATTGAGATAAATGAGGAAACCCTCAAATAATCATTGTGAAATAACAGAGGTTCATAGCACACATTGCTTGCCACACTGAGAATGGTTTAAGAAAATACAAATGATGAATTGCTGAAATTTCTCTCATATGCAAGAAATAGAGTTAATTCTGTTCACACAAATATTATTTTTAAGAATCATAAATAAGATCATTTTGTAAGAAAATGATTTCAATATTAAGAAAATATTTTTGTTTTCACAGTAGGATTATCTCTGTCTATAAGAAATAACTTAATAAAAAGAAGAAAGAAAGAACTTACAGAACTTTTTATCAGTTTGTCTCCCAAAGTCATTGTAAGATGGGTATACCTATAGCAAATAATGAATAAAGAAAGCCTGGTAGGAATATTATTGGAAATTTCAAATATATAGTAATAATTAAGTACTAATATTAAGACAGAGGATTAGATGCAAAGTAATTTTTAAGTACTTTCCCTCAGTTTTTAGTTGATAGGACTAATTGATATTAGTCAGTAATTTAAAATTATTTTTGTTAGAAATTATCCCAACCTACACAGTCAAAATGATTTTAAAAGAACACTTTAAAAATAAAGAAGAGCTTGGCTGGTGGCTCAGTGAATAAGGCACCAGCCTGCAAACCCAAAGGTCGCTGGTTCAATTCCCAGCCAGGCCAACATAACCAGGTTGTAAGCCAGGTCTCCAGCCAGGTCTGTAGCTGGATGCAGGTGAAAGGCAACCACACACTGCTGTCTCTCTCCCTCTCTGCCTCTCTCCCTTCCCCTCTCTCTAAAAATAATAAATAAAAATCTTTAAAAAATTAAATTAAATTAAAAAATAAAGAGGAGTCTTTATAAGTTAACAAAATCAAATGTATACTGCAATTATAATTACACAGAATTCCTTTCTTGGCTTTTCTAAAGAAATTACATAAAATTCCATGTCAAAATAATGCTGTGGGCTATTAGTACACTGTTGTTCCTATAAGATAAAATATGTCTCCTAACGATTTAGAACAGATAAAATGGTAAATGTGTAAAAGAATATCTCACAATAATAAACTGAAACTTCTCTCAAGTGCAAGAAACGCTTATTTCCTTTCATAGTCACAAACATTTCTGTAGCTCAGAAATATGATCAACACGTAGGCAAGCCATGTGTTATCTAAGAGACAAGAATGAAAATTATAGAAAACACTAAATGTGCTTGTTAGTAAAGAAATAATAGTTGTATTACCTAGAGCAAAAAGACAGCAGTTTAGGGTGTCAGGAACAGTTTGAAGCCCCTATGATCAAGTAATAGTCTCTGATCACGACTTTGTTACTAGAGTAGGAGTGTAGCAAAAGGATTATTGCTAATCCTTTAACTGTGAATAATGATTTATTGAACGATTCCTACATAAATTCCTACTGTGACCACAAAAATCACACCCTCACAGGCCAAGATATTCCCTCTCATTTAGATAACAAAATCTAAATGTTTAATAATATACTTGTGTATATATACACATGTGAGCAATTAAATCAAATTACAGGTTGATTCATATGTATTTAGTAAAGGTTTTGTTCATTTACTGATTTCATTTTATTTTAATCTTAAACAAATCCATTCTTCCCCATTTACGTATTCATTAAAAGGGGTAACAAATTTGGAAATACTTTCTCAAATTGTTGAGTTTCATTCAGAGGACTAGAAAAGCAAGATATTAGAATGGGGTTAAATGCACCTTTTGTCAGTAACGTGTGTTGCTCCCTCTGGCCTCACAAACAAGCTGTTCCTTTTTGAATACAGCAGACCTTCCATTTAAATTTATGGAAAGACTGAAGCAGGAGAGCCTGCACTCAAACAATTTTAATAACCTATTAAGTTGCGACTTCAGATTCATTTTATAACCACGCTCCTCAGGGAGCTATGCTATCTGGATAAAGATAAAATTTTTTTTCTTTAAAGATAAATAGCATCATTAATCTGCAACATTTCTTTTCTATTATCTTTCGAAATGAGGAGTTATTTTGTTCTGATCTTGAGGTAATTAGCCTTCATTCACTGGCCTGAAAATGCCTGTGTTCTGAAAATTAAAAATGTGTCATTAAGTGGAATTTACCATAATGTCATTTATCTTTATATAGTTCATCAGTGACAGCAATGGGCCTGGGAATCCATCAGCTTTTACCAAGGAAGCATTAAAACAAATTGAAAAACAGAATAATCCCAGGCACTCTTTAACAGAGTCAAAGCCATTTGGGTAATTAAATAGTGGTATTTAAAGTTTTAATTTAGATTTTTCCCTCTGTTCATCAGTAGTCAAATGAGATGTTCATATTCATAACTGTTTGTAATAAAAGGTTTCATAAAGTAAGCAGAATATCAATGTTATTACAATTTAATATAACATAGGAAGAGCTTTAATTTACAAAATAAAGTTTTTATTTTCCTGCATCATATTTTCTAAAATTATATCATAAATGAACTCTTTCTGGAACTGCCTAGGTTGCATTATTAGCTTCACAAAGTTTTTGATAATTCAAACTTCCAAGTAAACACAAAAAAGTATATGATATGAAATTCAACTTTATAGTTGCTAATGTTTGAGAAAAAGGATATCTTTACCACCTTAAATTTGTTTTCACTAACTACATCCCTCTAGCAATTACTGTGTACCATTATCAGACATAATTATGAAAACAAATGGTGGCTTGAAGAGCTAACACCGGAAGTTAAAATCAGAATCTTGGGGTGGTAGGGGAACACAGAGACATTCTGCTACCAGATAATTCATTTCGCTCATATATTGATCAGGCAAACAGCATATGATTCAGAACTACAGCTCAAAAATTGTATTCACCTAGTGAAGATGAAATACTTTGAACAGACTTAAGATGATAGCATAAAGAAATCAACTGAAAAGCTAAACTGTTGAAAAATACTTTATATGTACAGTAGTTTCAAAATGCACACCTCATTCAATAGAACATTTATTTCCTTTTCTAGACATCTAAAAACACGTATATTTTGAAAATGTGTTCTTAAGAATCTAAAAACATCAAGATTAACTTAATGCAGCATTGCTCACTACTAGATAATTCATATTCTGAACTTTGTGTACTCAATTGTGTCAATAAGTGTTTCAGTATGATTTTTGTATTAGACTACTGGATAATTTAAATTTATAGAGATTTGTCACTTAGATATGCAAATGGAGGTTTCAAACATCTTTGGAGGGCAAAAAACAATAAATGATTCTTTATATCTATTGATATAATTTTGTTGGCTGATGGATTCTAACACACACACACACACACACACACACACATACACCACCAAGCAAATCCAAATCTCATATCAAATATCAGTTTAAAGACCTAAGAACTTTAAGAGTACTTCTATGTAAAAGTGTTGATCATCTCCAATTCTCACTTGGCTTTTCAATGCTACTGATTTAGTCCATACTGAGTCAGAAAATGTTAAGTCTGAAGACAGAGTATTACTGAATAAATTTATGATTGTATCATACATTTCCTTAAAAGGATGTCCAAGAAAATAAATCAGAACATTTTGAACTGAAAAACTTTAGAAACAATCAAGTTTCCCACAGGGAAAGGAAAATAAATCCCAGGTGGTGAAAACTGGACATGTTTGCACAACTGGTCAACAACAGCACAGCTTGGACTAAAATCTATGTATCCAGCCTATCGTTATACAATCCTGCCTTGCAGATCAATGATCTGAAATATTTATTCAGTATCTAAAATGTATAGTCATCAGATGAACATACCTGCAACAACAAAAAAGCACATTCTTAATTTGACAGTTTAAGAATTTCCAGACAGTATTATGATCCTTTCATCAATAAATTAATAAAATGGTTTTCTTTGCCTTGAACAATCCACTTCTAAAATTTTAACTAGTATTTCTTAATATATTCACACATAATTTCTAAGCATTACTTTCCATATCCTCTGGACATCCATGTTTTTCGTAGTAATTTGCTTTTATATTTTAATTTTATTTATTTTTAGATAGAAGAAGAGGAGAGAAGCATTGATGTGAGAAACATTAAGTGGTTGCCTCTCATAAACACCCCAACCAAGGACTGAACCTGTAACCCATGAATGTGCCCTGATCAGGAATCGAACTTGCCTTGGCCTGTACCACCCAGGAAACCCACAGCCAGCATACCCAGTGGACAGCTACACACCACTACGGAGCACCACCACCCTGCCTCTACACAGCTGGTCCTCCATGGAGATGGAGGTTGGTGGTCAGTGGTCACAGCCAATCCTTGCAGCTGACTGGTCTGGATGAATCCTTCCTGTTGATCTGCCAATAGCCATCAGGGCTCAACTTCAAGAAGAGGGTGTACTCAACCCACATGAAGAGTGCACCCTGAGTACCCAGCTTGGGTGATAGGGGAGGCTGTGCCACTGGACCCTGTAAGACACCTACTACATATATTAGGTCTCACCACCAAGACAGGGAGTCATGGTAGCTCTTCCTAATACATAGAAACAAATACAGGGAGGATGCCAAGAGGAAGTGACAAAGAAAATGGCCCAAATGAAAGAACAGATCAAAATTCAAAAAAGGAACTAAACCAGATGGAAATAAGCAATCTAGCAGATGCAGAGGTCAAAACACCAATTATAAGGATGTTAGAGGAACTTACTGAGGACCTCGACAGCATAAAAAATATCCAGCCGTAAATGAAGGATACATTAACTGACATAAAGAACAATTTATAGGGAAATAATAGTAGAGTGGAAAAAGCCAAAAATCAAATCTATGATTTAGTAAATAAGGAAGCAAAAAACAACCAATACGAATAACAAGAAGAAAAAAGAATCCAAAAAGATGAGAATAGTATAAACAGCCTCTGGGACAATTTCAAGAGTTCCAACATTTGCATCATAGGAATGCCAGAAGGAGAAGAGAAAGAGCAATGAATTGGTAATCTATTTGAAAAAATAATGGAAGAAAACTTCCCTAATTTGGTAAGGAAACAGACATGCAAGCCCAGGAAGCATAGAGAGTCCAAACAAGATGGACACCAAGAGGCCCACTCCACACATCATAATTAAAATGTCAAAGGTTAATGATAAAGAAAGAATCTTAAAAGCACCAGGAGAAAAGCAGTTAGTTACCTACAGTGGAATTTCCGTAAGCGTTTCAGCTGATTTCTCAAAAGAAGCTTTGCAATCCAATGGGATTAGTAAGAAATATTCAAAGTCATGAAAAGCAGAGGCCTACAGCCAAGATCACTACCCAGCCAAGTTATCATCTAGAATCGAAGGGCAGATAAAGAGCTACCTAGAAAAAAAAGAAGAGTTCATCATCACCAAGTCATTATTATATGAAATGTTAAAGGGACTTATTTTTAAAAAAAGGTCAAAACTATGAACAATAAAATGGCAAAATACATTATCTATAAACAATTGAATCTAAAAAACCAACTAAGCAAACAAGAACAGAGATAGAGTCATGGATGCGGAATGCCTTTTGATGGCAGCCAGATGGGAGGGGGCTGTGCGGGAATGAGTAAAGAAGTGAGTGGGTTAAGAAGTACAGGTAGGTAGTTACAGAATAAATAGTGTGCAGCTGTCAAGTATAGGAAATGGAGTGGTCAAAGAACGTATACACCTGACCCCTGGACACGAACAAAGGTTGCTAGGTAGAGGGGAGCAAAGGGGGAAAAACTGTGATAAGTGTAATGACATAATCAATAAAATATAATTAAAAATGTTCTTTACAGAGTACAGAGAAAGGTATAGAAGCACTTAACACTGGTATAGAGTAAAAGTATAGAAACTATTTAATGCTGTGTTTCAGGGACAAGGTGGTATGTACAGAGAGAGCAAAAATTGTTAACGGTTTCTTCAGTAACCAACAGGGGAAAGTGATTCCTCCAATAGGCGACCTCATCTGTTCTGTTTGATGGGGACCCTGATGTAAGGCTGAACTGCCTTAAGCTGACAGATAGACTTTAGATTTCCATTGTTGGCAGGAATATTTCCTATATATCTCTAATTTTCATTTCATCCCAATGATACAGACAGCCAACTTCACAAAAAGAAAATAAAAGAAAAAACTACTGCTATTTCACAATTATAGCTTGCTTTTAGGGAAAAAATCCCAAGTTTTTGAAAGATCTGCTCTTCTCTAAAGTAAGGTTATATAAATCATTTTGAAGGTAATGGCTGACTAAATCTGTATTCCTGTAAGGAAAGATAAAAATAAAAATATTTCTCTTATAATTAAAATAAATCTGTTTTAGGTGAAGTGAAGATTAACTGATATTTGTTTTTAGCTCAGGGCTTCTCAATCTTGGTACTATTGACATTTTGAGTTAGAAAATTCTTTGATGTAGGAGGGTATCTTATGCACTTTAGCACGTTTAGCAATATGCTTGGCCTCCACCTCCTGGATGCCAGTAGTGTCTTCCCTCAGTTATGACAACCAAACATGCCTCCAGATACTATCATAATGACTCCTGGGGGCAAAAGCACCCCTAACTGAAAACCACTGCTTTGGCAACAGGTTTCCTGAGAGAAATGATTTTGAATGTCTTACAATGATTTTGAATGTAACAACTATCCTTTACAGACTGTTAGGTAACAATTACATATTAACATTCTACAGTGAAAGTATTAAATATAAAACAATTACTATCATAAAATATCTCTAGTGTGAATCAAAGCAGTTTTAGAAAATTCAGTATATTATGATGAAGATGAAAGGAAAATATATATCTTTTTTAAACCATATCATAAAATCAAAGTTCTCACTACTTGTTAAGAAAAGGAAATTCTAAGTCACAATTTCATCATGGAGTTAAGGAGGAAGAGCTAGAATTGCAAAAAAAGCATTTGAATTAAAAAAAAAAAATTGATCTGTAAAATTTAAGATAATAAAACCAGAAAAAAATTCAAAGGCAAATGTATTGTCTTGGCTTTTTATACGGTGTGCATTAAAACAACAACAACAAAACCTGCAGGTAAAACAATAATATGTAGGCCAACATTACTGTCTCCCACTAAACTTTGTTAATATTTTAAGTGCACACATTTATTGAAAAATACATGGCCATGACTCAAGACTTAATATTTCTAGCATTTAGGAGAAGCATCTTCATCCATCATGCATACAATGCCATAATTGTATGCATGATGCATAATATATTAATCCTTAAGATTTTGATCATATAGTTATGTCACAGTTCTCTAGAAGTTCTTTAAACTAAAATGCTTAAAACAGTCATAGCACTCCAAGTAACCAGCAAAATTCATGATATAAATGATCAACCATAGACATTAACCCTCCAGGCAGAGGGGACTACAGAAAAAACAGAAAAGCCACACAAAGCATGAGTATAGGACTTTGAGGGCACATGTGTGTAAGAGACACACAGACTGATAAACGGAGTGACTTTCAAACATCCTTTCAGTTAAAAACGATTTTAGAGAAAATTAAATATGCAAAGAAGATGAAGCCTTAAAGGTCTTGGTCCAAGATAAATGGTGCAGGGATTAGGAAACATAACTGGTGGATACAAAATAAGGGGAAGTTAAGAATAATACAGGAAAGGGTAAAATCAGAGAATATATGCATGAGACCCACGGACATGAACTAAGAAATGATGGGACGAACTGGGGTCCTGAGTGAAGGGGAGCAAAGGGAAAAGAAATTGGAACAACTGTTAAGAACATACTCAATAAAATATACTTAAAAAATAAAGAAAAAGAGAAAGAATCTTGCTAATAGACCCTACCTGTCCAAGGGAATCCTTTAAAGGCTGTGAAGAACTTCAAAAACCAGTAGCCTAGAGTATAGGGAATATGAGAGTGAGCCAAGAAATAAAAAAAGGTAGCTTAGGAAGTATATTATGAACTGCCTTAAATGCTTGTTTTAAAAGTTATAGTTGAATGAATGTAACTTTTCCTCTGTTAAAATAGAGGAGGGCCCTGGTTGGTAGCACAGTGGATAAGGTGCCAGCCTGTGAACCCAAAGGTCGCTGGTTTGATTCCCCAGCCAGGGCACATAACCAGGTTGCAAGCCAGGTCTCCAGCCAGGTCCATTGCTGGAGGCAGGTGAAAGGCAACCATATATTGATTCTTCTCTCTCTGTCTGCCTCTCTCCCTCCCCTCTCTCTGGAAATAATAAATCTTTAAAAAAAAAAAAAAAAAAAAAAAAAAAAAAAAAAAAAAAAAAAAAAAAAAAAAAACAGAGGAGGGAGATAAATAATGAGATATACAGAGTCAATGAATAAAATAATACAATATATGTAGCTCATTATTAGGCACCAGTCTTCAAAGCTCTTGGTATTTTCTATATTCTCTTATTTATCCTATGAAAAAGATCTATGATATAAGACTAGCATGGACAGTATGAGGGAAAATAAATATTAAGTTTATAGAAAAGACAAATTTTACTAAATACTAAATGTTATCAATATGGTTATTTTCACTTGATAATGGTTATTTTCACTTGATAAATTACATCCTCTTACATTGAGTCTCTTGAAGGCCCACAGCTTCAAGTGCAGACTTTCAGGTGTTATTCTCCATGTCAAGTGGCTACCAGCAGTCACCCCATCTGTCAATTTGACAAGTACTCTCCTAGCATTCAGGGATAAAATGCACATATAAAACGCCCTCCCCGACCAAAACAAAGCCAGGAAGATGAGGTCCAGCCACTAGAGGGAAGACAAACTGGCAGGAAAGGACTGGAAATTGACCACAATAAAAAATCAGAAAGTGCCCTGACTGATGGCATAGTGGATAAGGCGCCGACCTGCGAACCCAAAGGTCACTGGTTTGATTCCCCAGCCAGGGCACATAACCAGGTTGCAAGCCAGGTCTCCAGCCAGGTCCATTGCTGGAGGCAGGTGAAAGGCAACCATACACTGATGTCTCTCTTCCTCTCCGCCTCTCTCCTTTCCCCTCTCTTTAAGAATAATAAATAAAAATCTTAAAAAACAACAACAACAACAACAACAAACAGAAAGCCAGAAAAGGGTAAAAGAAAGCATACTCATTCGGTAAGGCAAAAAACAAACAAAACTACAAAACTAAAAAAAAAACTAAAAAAAGCACATTGCTAACAACACACAAACACACATGCACAAATACACACATGAAAGAGCTACTAATACATCATGGGGTTAAATAGGCAAATGGAAAAAACTATCTTTGGTGGATGAAAGTGATCAATAATTCAGAAAACCTGCTGACTACATGTATTCTCCTACCTAACCACTCACCACACCTCTACAGAGTTCTAAATACTAATTGCTATACACCCATTAGTTTCCCTTATAAACACAATTATTTCTTGTCCATTCCACCTGATAACATATTCAATCATGCATTCAAAGAAGTATTTATTGTCTAGCAAGATACTCTTCTAGGGGTAAAAGCACCTTTAAGTGAGAACCAAAACCAAAATGCTTCTGCTTTAGCAGATAGGGTAAAACTATTAAATACATATATACATCCTGTATATACATTCATATATATGCATGTGATATATATGATGGCAGTTTAATCTATCAGGAAAAATAAAATAGGGAAAGGGGATAGGGAATGATGGGGTAAAGAGCAGATGATATTTTATATAAGACAATCAAAGAAATCCTTTCTGATGAGATGATATTTGAGCAAGTATCTAAAAGAAATCTGTTTGTGGGAATGCAGGCTGATGCAGCCACTATGGAAAGCAATATGGAGATACTTCAAAAAATTAAACATGGATTTGCCTTATGACCCAGTGATTTCACTTCTGGGAATTCATCCAAAAGAATCCCAAAACATTAATTCAAAGGACTATATGCATCCCTATGTTCATTGCAGCATTATTCACAATAGCCAAGATTCAGAAGCAGCTCAAGTGTTCATCAGTAGGTGAGTGGATAAAACAAAATGGTACATTTACACAAAGGAATTTTACCTGGCCAGAAAAAAAGGAAGGAAGGAAGGGAGAAAGGAAGGAAGGAAGGGAGAGAGAGAAAATTTTTATCCTTTGTGACAGCATGGATAGACCTGGAGAACATTATGCTAAGTGAAATAAGCCAGTCAGAGAAAAACAAATACCACATGATTTCACTCATACGTGAAATCTAATGAACAAATTCAACTAAAAAGCAAAACAGAGACAGACTCATAGAGAGCAGGCTGACAACTCTGGAGGTGTGGGTCTGGGGAATCAAGCAAAAAAGCTACCAGAGAAAAAGGACTCAGGACATAGACAAAGGTGAGGTGACTGGTGGGGGGTGGGAGCGAGGGGCAGGTGAGTGGAGGTGGAAGAGAGTATAAGGGGTATAGATAAATGGTATAGAAAAAATGCAGTAAATAAAAAATAAATTTATTAGAACTATACATATTTTCCTCCTAAATCTTAAAAAATATATGACTATACTAAAAATTTCAACATTTTTTGTGAGCTTTGTAGTGAAAACATATATTGTATGTGACAACATATAATATTATATGTGACAACTACAGCGTTAAGGACTGGGGAAAAGGAAGAAATTAACAAACCTATATGACTGCACTAACTCCTCCTCAGCTCAGAATATTATTTCCTTGAAACAGAACCTAGATGTCTTCATTCAATCAACCCAAAATCCCTTTGAGAAGAGTGTTAATAACCTTATTTTACTATGAAGAAACTATAGCTTAGCAATGTTACAGTTTGTCCAAGATCACAGAGCCCAAAGGAGTAGATCTGGGACTAAACTGGGTCCTCTTGATTCTGAAGTTGGTTTGTTCAAGACACCACCATGTCCTTCCCAGGCATCTCCTCTGCTGGGATTGGGAGGTGTTTCAGTAAATGCAAGGGCTATATGAAGAACTGTTTTTGCATCCTTCAGAAAACCTTGCCTGATAGTTGTTTATAATTTATATTACCCATTGTTCTTTCATAAGAATTCAAATGACAAATCTTTTAGATTTTAGTGCCAAAAGAAGCACTTTCTTCAAAAGAAATCCTATTTAGCTACGTTTTCACTCATGCCTGACACTGTCATGAGTAGAAAAATGGATCCATACAGTCCCTACTCTAAACCAGTTTACAGACATAATACAATGTGTACATAAATAACCATGAAATAGCTACAGAGTAATGTGCTCCCCTTTAACTAAACAAAAAACCATGTAACTTACTGTGTTTCCCTTTGCTTTTGCTGCCAAAGCTGAAAGCTAAATTAAAGGTTTAAGTACAGTCAGTACTCATTTCACTTCAGGTTCCTAGAGGAGAGAAATTTATCTGATCTTTCATTCTGACTTTAACTGTCCTAGTGTATATGCATCTTACCTCAATCTATTTCAAATCCTTTGTGGAAGCAGGAAGAATATATAATATAAAAATAAACAAGAAGGTCTGGATTAAGAACAAATGGAATCAAATGCAAACTTTTCTTCATCTTAACCAGTACACAGAAACATTCTGGGTTGGTTAGAGGATGAAATGAGTAGTCCATTAAAACTCTGAAAACTGAAATTCTAGAAACACTAGAGAATGGAAGTACTATTTTTCCATAGACATACAAGCCCTTAAAACCCATCCATATTGAATTTATTTTTAGAATTCCTAAATTGGGAAAACGACAAATGAAAATGGAGTATGGCTGGGTAATTGGTGTTTTCAAGGGCCAATGAAATGCAAATATAATGTGAGTTTTGGATAGCTTCTGTGTTTCTATAGCTTTAGGGGAGGGGCAGAGCACTAGATTAACAAAAGTAGTGGCTTAGAAGGGCTACCATCACTCTGCCTTCTTCACATCCTGTTCATGGTAATTGACTAGTGCCTCTGCAATGATATCTGCCAAATCTTTAAGTGCCCTACGATGCATGTCATGGGGACCTGCTGATTTAAACACATTCTTTTTCAAGTAATGCTGGACCACTTGATTCTCCAGTTAGTTTAGGCTTCTCTTTCACTCATTCAGAATTTGTAGACAAATAGTGACCTTGTTATCCCAAAAGCTGGGGTTTTGGCACATAAACAACAGAGAAAATTTTTAAAAATATCTATCATTAACTTTCTCTTTAATAAAGATCAAATATTTTTGTGTTTGTTTTCTTCTATTGGCAATACAACAGGTCCTTAGTTATTCAAGTATCATCTGTTCTCCAAATGGGAAATCAAGAATATTCCAATATACTGATTACTAGGGAAGAAAAGGAGGAGGTGGTAGGGCACATATATGTATTACCTTTTGTCCCTTTTTCTCTTTGATCCTGTTCCTCCCACTTCAAGTCAAGGAATGTCTAGAACATCAGAGATAGAAACTAAAAAACAATCCCATTTACCATAGCAACTAGAAAAAATCAAGTGCTTAGGAATAAATTTTACCAAGGAGGTGAAACACAGAAAATTATAGAACACTGAATAAAGAAATTAAGGAATATACAAATAAATGAAAGCATATACCATGTTCATGGATGAGAAGAATTAACATCATTAAAATGTTCATACTACCTAAAGCAATCTATAGATTCAATGCAACCCCAATTAAAATACTAATGACATATTTCATAGATTTAGGAAAAATACTCCAAAAACTTACATGGAGCCCAAAACCACAAATAGCCACAGTAACCTTGAGAAAGAAGAACAAAGTAGGAGGAATCATAATACTGGATATCAAATTGTACTACAAGGCCATTATAATCAAACAGTCTGGTACTGGCTTAGAATAAATACTACAGATCCATGGAACAGAATAGTGGGCCCAGAAATAAACTCAGGATTCTATGGTCAATTAATAGTCGACAAAGGGGGAAAGAGCATAAAATGGAGTAAAAATAGCCTCTTCAACAAGTGGTGTTGGGACATGCAAAAAAATTAAGTTAGACCATCAACTTACGCCATACACCAAAATAAATTTCAGATGGATAAAGAACTTAAACATAAGCAGTACCACCATAAAAGTCCAGGAGGAAAACATAGGAAGAAAAATTTCAGATATTCCACACAGCAATATTTTCACTGATACCTCTCTAAGGGCAAAGGAAATAAAGGAACAAATAAACAAATGGGGCTACATCAAACTAAAAAGTTTTTGCTCAACTAAAGAAAACACCAGCAAATTGAAAAGGGAACCAACCGTATGGGAAAACCTATGTGCCAATGATACCTTGGTCAAGGGTTTGATCTCCAAAACACATAAAGAATTTATATGACTCAACACCAGGCAGATAGCCCAATTAAAAAATGGCAAAGGACCTGAACAGACACTTCTCTGAGGAGGACATACAAAAGGCCCATAGGCATATGAAAGAATGCTTGACATCACTAGCCATCAGAGAGATGCAAATTAAAACCACAATAAGATACCACCACGCACCTGTCAGAATGGCGATCATCAACTAATCAACAAACAACATCTGCTGATGAGGATGTGAAGAAAAGAGAGCCCTGGTGCACTGTTGGTGGGAATGCAGGCTGGTGCAGCCACTATGGAAAACAGTATGGAATTTCCTCAAAAAACTAAAAATGGAACTGTATTTTGACCCAGCAATTCCACTGCTAGGAATTTACCCGAAGAACCCTGAAACACCAATTCAGAAGAACCTATGTACCCCTATGTTCATAGTAGCGCTATTTACAATAGCCAAGCACTGGAAACAGCCTAAGTGCCCATCAGTGGATGAATGGATCAAAAAACTTTGGTGCGTTCACACGATGGAATACTACACAGCAGAAAGAAGAAACTCCTACCTTGTGCAACAACATGGATGGAACTAGAGAGTATTATACTTAGTGAAATAAGCCAGACAGTGAAAGACAAATACCATATGATCTCACCCAATATAGGAGACTAATGAACAAAACAAACAAACAAGCAAAACAGAACCAGAGGCATGGAAACAAGGAACAGACTTTTAGTGTGCAGAGGGGAGGGGAGCAGGGAAGAGGGAGAAAGGCAAAGAAGGGGAACAGTTTAGTTAAGGAACTAGCATGGAAGACCCATGGACATGGACAACATGTGGGGTTACTGTGGGAGGGGGGATAGGAAGGTGGGGAAGAGGAGAGCAGAGAGGGGGAAATGGGATGAATGTAATAGAACAACAATAAAATTAAATTAAAAACACCAAAATTATATGCTATAACAAGAATAGGCAGAATTGTCCTTTTTCTGTTACCAAGAAACTAGAAGACCTAAACAAGTCAACCTCTCTCTGGAACTATTCTTTTTTTAACCTATAAAATAAATTAAACTAAAGCTTCAGTAGTAACTCCTTCAGTTAAAAAACACAATAAGTGAAAACATAACTTTAGAGTGCAGCGATCCCCTCATCCCCCACAGCCCTGTCTAATGCCCGTTAGAGCTTGCCCTCCTTCCACTGGCCTTCCTGCACATTCAATAAAATTAACATTCTTATTCACAATCTGATTAGGAGTAATTCACACAAAGTCTAAATGAGACTTCACATAGTAAGACATTTGCATTTTTAAAAAGATCAGTTAAACCACATGCATTTATAATGAACAGAGCTTGGTGGTGGGTACAGTCAGAGCAGGATGTTAAGCAGCAGCATGTATCTTTGAGTAGATATCCCAATGGCTCTACTTTTGGTTAACTTACCCTATCTTCTTGCTCCTCAGTTACACTTCCAACTCCATTTTCCATAAAGCATAATTTACAAAAACAGCAATAAACACCCACAAATTTCTTTAACTTTTTTATTTATTGATTTTAGAGAGAGAAGAAGGGAGAGAGGGAACGAAGTGGGTGGGAGAGAAATATCGATTTGCTGTTGCATTCATTCATTCACATTCACTGGTTGCCTCTTTCACATTCATTGGTTGCCTCTTGCATGCGCCCTAACCAGGGATCAAACCCACAACCGTGGTGCAATGATGTTCTAACCAACTGAGCTACTGGCCAGGATGACCCTCCAATTTCTTATTTGACTCCATTCTCTCCTTTTGATTTGGCTTCTGCCTCTGCTCTCACCACCATGGCTTCTAAGAGGTAAAAAACAAGTCAGTATTGTAGGACTCAGTATTGTAGCTGCATATTAGCCATATCTTCTCATGTTAGGACCTTAATACACACACACAGACACAAGTCACTGGAAAAATAATGAAAACGGGGAGCACATAGAGTGGGAAAGCAAAATGATTAAGAACAGCCAGAATTATTGCTTTTTAAGATTTATTACGGGGAGCCCTGGCTGGTGTGGCTCAGTGAATAGACCAAAAGTCTGCTGGTTCAATTCCCTGTCAGGGGCACATGCTTGGCTTGAAGGCCAGGTCCCCAGTTGGGGGTGTGCAAGAGACAACTGATTCATGTTTCTCTCCCATCCTTTCTTCCCCTCTTCCCCTCTCTCTGAAAATAAATACATAAAATCTTTTTTTAAATTGTTTTTTAATAATTTATTATGGGATAAGTATGGAAAACAGAATGAAAAGTAATAAACACACAGAAAGCATGGAGTCAAGTCAGCTCTAAAGAAAGCAACAGGGAATATGGAAATCAAATATAAAATGAGGCCTGGATACCATTAGGAAAATATAGGTTTTGTTTGAGGTTTGTGTGGGGGTTTCTGCTTAGTTTTTAAAAAATGACAATAGAGTAAAAAAATGGAAAAAGGAGTAGAGTTGAAGATAACAAAGGCAGAAGTGGCAATGAACAAGAAAACAAGAGAAAAGAAAATGGAACACTGTAAACAGAAAAAAGGAGAGGATTCAGAATAGAAAGCAAGAATAAGAGAATGTACAATCCAAACTGGTACAGAATAGTCACAAGGATGTAAAGTACAGCTTAGGGAATATAGTCAATAATACTGTAATAACTATGTATAGTGTCAGATAGATATTAGATTTATCAAGGTGATCACTAGTAAATTATATAAAGTCCAATAACTGGGTTATACATCTTAAACAAATATAGTATACATTAACTGTAACTGAAAAAAATAAACAGGAAAAAATGTACGATACAATGAGAGAGAATATAAAGGATTTTATAATGGTGGCACACAAACAGGAAAGCAGATATGGGAGTAGAGGGAAGTAACAAAAAAGAGTAAAAACCAAGAATGCAAGAGAACAGCAAAGGCAAGAATAAGAGAAACTGGAGCCAGCTGGGTTATAAACCAGCAGCATGTGTCTTTTTGTTTTGCTTTTTGTTTGTTCTTTTAAATAGGAACACAAAGTGGCGAGAGATCATGATAAAGAACAGCACCATCTGGGGCATGTTTTCATTGGCCTTTTAATGTACTGCAGGAAACACAACCCCAAAAAGAGAATGTGGGTAGGAAGGGGGGAGTGAGGCAAATGTGACAGCAACAGGAAGCAATAGAAAATCAGCTCAGTGTGTAGCCCATGAAAGGATACAGGTGGTAGGCAGGGCATTTCAGACTACTCCTGCACCAGGTAGGCAACAGAATTTCATAAATCAAAGAAAATATGACAAACACACCAAGTATCGATCATCAATTAATCAAATGTAAACACTTTATTTAACATGGGTCTATGATGCCTCTTCCTTCACCCTATCACCTGTCCTATCTAGTAACCCAAGTTCAGGTTTTACTGCACTCTTTCTCACTAATCTTTCAAAGTTATTTTTTCTCTCTCTCTCTTCTCCTTGAGATACCACACTAGACACTGCAGAATACGCCAAGTTTGAATGAGGCAGATTAATACAAATTACTTAAAATATGCCTTTTGTGAGTACTCCAGTTATAAGTTATCTCTCCTGTAACTGCTTTTTTCCTTATGGTACCTAACCCTTTCTCATTTATACATAGTATGTGCTCAATAATGCTGTGATTTCTAACTTGGAACATGGGGGCTTTATGGAGAAAGCAGTATTTGACAAGATGTTAAAATATGACAAAGACTAAAACAGACACACAGGGACATGACACTGCAAACGGGCAAAAAGTAGGCTCAGGGAAGAAGTAACAGTAAGTCATTTTGTGACAGGGCAGTAGCCAAGAAAAAGAGAAGATGAGACTGACTAAAATGAACTGGAAAAAAAGAAGACAGAGACCACCAGGCTAGGCTAATGCACTGGTTTAGATATAAAATGCAATTACAGTTTAAACTTTTTTTTGAGACAATAAAATTGGTATTTTAGAAAGATTACACTTGCTGCAATATTACTGAGAGAAAACAAAATGAAATGAGTCAATGTGTGAAGATTCACTGAAGAAGTGGCATCTGGTCTCACAGGATGACCCGAAGCTCCTCCGAGGAAGGGAAGGGGTTTTTAGGAAGATGAAATTAAATGATAAATAGTATGATCACATGAAAAGGCACAACAGATTCTGGAACTAGTCTGGGAGCTCTGGACCTTCTGAGAGGTCCAAAGTGGCTAGAGAACAAGAATGTTTAGAGGAAAGGAATACAAGACTTGAAAGACAGGGTAAGGCTAGGGACATTGTAGTTTCTCATTTGATAATGAATTTCATAATCTTCAAAGAAAGAGCCCCTACATAGACTACAGAGTCATACCATCAAATGATGGTTGATTCAACATTATTCATGAATACATCCTTGTTCAGATATTCAATGAGGTGCTGCCTGGAGCAGATAAAGTCCCTACAACCGCACTTCAGAACATTGGGTTGCTAAACAGACAAACATTTTTAGTTGTAACAGATGCAGACCTCACAGGTAAGACTGCTGGAATTTTTCAAACAAAACAGTAAATCCAAAATAGTGGAATCATTATTTTGACTTTCTAAACAAAGAGGACTGACTAGTGGATGGTAAACAAAGGCCAGAATATTCATTTATAGAATGAATTGTTTTAAATTGCAAGAGCAAATCACATAACAGCGAATTCTGTTGGTTGTTACACATTTAATGACAACTCGACATCTGATTTCATGACTTTGGGAAGAGTGGCATTTTTGTTCTATAAAAATGTTCACCATCTTTCTTCCCAAATGACACTCTATCACTCATCACAACTTAACATCAAGTGTTTTTAAATAACAACACTTTCAATATTATGAACTCTGTTCTCGCTGTACTTTTTACTATAACTTCCTGTGTCTCTGACATATTCAAGAAGTGAAACTCATGCATAGCATGTTTGTATTATTCCCTCCTTAGCAAAAGCACACAGACAATGTCAGGTCTGGAGAGATAAGAGCTGCTTCCAGGACATGAATTCTCATGAGGATTAGGCAACCACCATCTGGGGCTCTAGAGTTTATCTGTAGCAGCTGCCTTCAAAGTATCACACAAGAAGGGGGGAAAATATCTAATTCTGAAGTGTTTAACAACTTGCTCCACTTTGGCTTTGATTATTCTGGATTGCTTTCTTCCCTTCCCTTTTAAGAATAAAATACAACAAAGTGACCTTCTCCTGACAAAACACAACCAATTTAAAAGTGCTATGTATTCAGATAACACATCATGCATTTTTCTTAACATCTTACACTATCAACAATATGAATTTTAATAATTACCAACAACTGTCTACTATCATTAATAAAAGCTTAATCCTTTTAAAAAAGTGGATACTACAAATTAAATTTCACTCAAGACAAAAAAGCTACAAATTTTGTATTAACCATTAAACAATATACCAGATTATTTGGGGAGAAATTTTAATGTTCTCAAATGACACTAAAATAACCATAACACTAAACTTTATTAAACAGCAAATATTTACAATATTTATAAATTATATATGTCACAGCTCAAAAATGAACTGAGGGAGAAGTTAAATTTAAATACTAAGTAAACAGTATTCTGTAAAACTGATTAATATACTTAACTTTTGTAGTGCTAAAATTGATCACAATGAAATAAAGAGCTATTAAAGAAAAACATAACAGGGAATGTGAAAGAAATATCTATAAGGTGTGAGTTCTACTCTAATAAGCCTTAAAATCACTGCACCACTAATAATATACTTATTCCTTAAATTGGGTCCCTTTTCAATCAAATACTCTTTTACCTGCTATAGAATCTTAAGTTACATTGGTTCATTTCAATTTCAAAGGTCAAGTTAAACTAGGTAATATTCTTGTTAGTCCCATCAGAGATCTGGCAAAGAGGCGGCATCTATACATAAAATTTCACTGTTAATTCAAACTACATAACAAACATATTTCTGTAGGGAACAGTGTGACCCAAAAGGCAAAGAAAGTTTGGATACACCAAAATCATAAAGTTAGTAACTTCTGAGATAACTTCAATGTCCAAAAATCGACCCATACTTATATTGCCAGTCCCAACACAAACATTCCAGTCCTAGTTTATGAAAAGCATTCATAATTTCTTCACTTGAATCAAAAACAGGTAACTCAAACTCAACATATCTAAAACTAAATGTACACTCTCATTTTTAAACAGCTTTCTCCCAAGTTCCCTATTTCTGTCAGTAGTAGAATCATTTTAAAAATCCCCCATCCTTGCAATCTCACAACTTGTACTCCTCTCATCATTAATCCTTTTAAGTCATCAAGCCATGTTGACCTTTCTTTCAAAATTATTTTGGCAATACTTTATTTCTTCAATACTACTATTACCAACCTAGTATAAGTTACTCCTCCTCAAAACTTCGTACAAGCTAACATTTTGTAGTGTCTCTCCTATTATTCACAGTACACACACACATCACCATTTCTGGTTTAAAATGCCTCCTATTACTCACAGTACACACACACATCACCATTTCTGGTTTAAAATGCCTCCGCGCCTTTTCTGCACACACTCCAAGTGTGAATCTCCAGGATTCAAAGTCAGTTGCCTTTCTCCATTCAACACTCCATATTTACCCCAAAACAGTCATCTTCCCCTTGCTGAATATTAAATATAAACACACTGGTTTGTATGACTGCATTACAAATGTTACTCCTTATAGTATTTTTCATCAATCTGAAGGATGGGAAGAGAAAAAACAACAAAAATTATACAATTTTTTCTGCTGTGCCTACAGTGGCTTATAGATATATGTTGACTGAATTTTTCAACAAAATCATTGAAACATTTAGGTGCGCAATGCAGTATGCTTTATAAGATCTTTGCCTTTGTGAAAGATAAAAAATCCAAGAAATCTGAGATGTAATTCTGTAATGCCTAAATGAAAGTAGGCAATGACAATGATCCAATGACATATAAAGATATTCTTTGGATACAGAACCTGTATGCATATTATTAAATACTTTTCCTTTAAAAAAAAAAAAGTCAACTTATTGATCATGTATTACAGTTGTCCTGATTTTAACCTCTTTGCCTCCCTTCACCCAGCACTCTTACTCCCTGAGGCAATCCCTACACATTGTTCATGTCCATGGGTCATGCACGTAAGTTCTTTGGTTATTACATTTCCTATATGATACTTGATTTCCCTATGGATACTCTGTAACTACCAATTTGTACTTCTTCATCCCACACCTCCTCATCCATGCCCTTACAACCCCTTCCATCTGGCAACCATCAAAATGCCCTCTGTATCCATGATCCTATCTCTATTCTTGTTTGCTTAGTTTTTCAGATTCAATTGTTGATAGATTATGTATTTTTGCCATTTTATTATTGTTTTGACCTTCTTTTTCATAAGTAAATCCATTTAACATTTCATATAATAATGGTTTGGTGATGATTAACTCCTTTAGTTTTTTTCTTGTCTGGGAAGTTCTTTATCTACCCTTTGATTCTAAATGATAGCTTTGTGGATAAAGCAATCTTGGCTGTAGGTCCCTACTTTTCATGACTTTGAATATTTCTTGCCAATCCCTTCTAGCCAGCAAAATTTCTTTTGATAAATCAGCTGAAAATCTTACGGGAACTCCTTTTTAGGTAATTATCTGCTTTTCTCTTGTTCTCTTTAAGATTCTCTCTTTACCTTTAACCTTTAGCATTTTAATTCTAATGTGTCTTGGAGTGGGCCTCTTTGCATCCATATTTTTGGGACTCTCTCTGCTTCCAGAGCTTGAATGTCTATTTCCTTCACCAAGTTAGGAAAGTTTTCTTTCATTATTTTTTCAAATAGGTGATTTCCAATTCCTTGCTCTTTCTCTTCTCCTTCTGATCCCCCTATGATGCAAATGATGAACCTCTTAAAGTTCTCCCAGAGGCTGCATATACTATCCTCATTTTTTAAAACTTTTCTTCTTGCTATTCTGATAGGTTTTTTGCTTCCTTATGTTCCACATCATTGATTTGATTCTTGACTTCATCACTCTACTTCTGTTTCCCTGTAAATTGTTCTTTATTTCAATTAGTGTATTCTTCATTTCTGGTTACACTTCTTCTTACATTGTTGAGGTCCTCAATAAGTTCCTTAGCATCCTCTGCATCTGATAAATTGCTTATCTCCATTTCTTTTCACTCTTTTTTTCTGTAGTTTTGATCTATCCTTTCATTTGGCCCATATTTCTTTGTTGCCTTTTTTTTTGGTAGCCTCCGCGTTTGTCTCTAAATATTAGGTAGAGCTTATTTGACTATGTCTTGGCAGTGTAGCCTACTGTAGTAGGTGTCGTATAGGAGCCGGTGGCACAGCCTCCCCTATCATCCAAGCTGGAAACTCGAGGTGTGCTCTGTTTGTGGGTTGAGTATACCCACCCTCTTCTTGTAGTTGAGCTTTGGTTGCTGTTGGCAGATCAATGGGAGGGACTCACCTAGACCAGCAAGGATTGTCTGTGAGTACTCACCAATGCCCTCTGCCCTCCACCCTCCGTGGAGGATCAGCTGTGCATGGCTGGGGTAGTGGTGCTCTGACCAACGTGGTGTATTGCTGTCCACTGGGTGCACTGGCCCTGGGGTTTCCCGGATGGTGCAGGCCAGGGTCAGCCCCTACCTGCGTTTTGCTCCGGTCCACCCTGCCTGAGCTATAAAGCAATCTGAGACAGCTGCTACCTGTGCTGGGATTGGAGGTTTCCAGGCAAAGCCAAGCTATGAATCTAGGCTGCCTGCTGCTAGTGCCAGGACTAGAGCTCACTAAAGCCCATTGTTGCTTGTTTGAGAGGATTTAGGAAGCTGTGCAGCCTGAGCCAAGACCAGCCATTCATATGGAAAAAGTAGCTGGGTGGGTCCATAAATTGGGTAGGGCAGCGACTCTGGGAATATTTTAGGTGAGTTAACAGTGCTAGCCAGGCTGATGGATTCTCAGATACAGTACCAGTTTGCCAGCCCATGGTTATATGGGGGAGGGCCCAGAGAAGGGGCAATGGCCTCTGGCTGTGATGCCAGACTCCCAGAATGTCTTCCAAGCTCCATCTTGGTGCTGGAGCTCACAGGGAGTGAGTCTGAGTGAGTCTCTGTGTGGGTTCTTTTAAGAGGAACTGCCTGGGGTTCCAGCAACTTCTTCCATTAAGTCAATCCCCTCTGGTGTTTGCCGGCAGAAGTTCTGGGGTCTTACCTTCCTAGCACTGGAACCCTGCGCTGGGAGCCTGGTGTGGCGCTGGGATTCCTCCCTCCTGAGCTCTCTCTCCCTAAGTTTATCCACCACACAGGGATATGGGACCAGCCCATCCTGCATCTGCACCCCTCCTACCTGTCCGGACAAATGTGGTTTCTTTAATTCCATAGGTGTCACAACTCAATTCCTTTCAACTCAATTTCTGAGTTCTGAGCGATGCTTGTGCTATATTTTGGTTGTAAGTTTGATGTGGTTGTGCAAAGAGGTGAGCCATTTCTGCTTACATTGCCATTTTGACCAGAAGTCTTAGGTATTCTTTAATAAGTGGGATTTTTCTCTTAAATTCCTGTATTTGTTAGAGATTTAATGTGTTACTCAATCTGTGGTTTTATGGGATTTTCATCCTTAAAACCAATTCCAGCATGATTTCACAAAGAAGCCTTCTTGAAGTTAACCAGGACAACACCCAAAATACATCTTTCCTTTGCGAATAAATGCTCCATGGAAATAATGAATACACCATTTAAACTTAAGGCAGGATGTGCAAACCCAAGCTCCAGCCAATCCTCCAAATGTCTCTAGAGCCTGTATTAATCTAAATGTACACATTCTGTAAAAGAGAAAATGGCTAAGAGCCAGTAATTCCATCCTACATATAACTCAACAGAATTAAAAAGATGTTTCCATGGAAAACTTGTACACAGATGTTCATAGCAACATTTTCTTCTAGCTGCCATAGCTGAAAACAACCTAAATGTCCATCAAATGATAAATAAACAAAATATAGAATACCCACACAATGAAATATCATTCAGTCATAAAAAGGCATTAAGTTTTGATACATGCTATAGAGTAAGGATGAACCTTAAAAATATTGTAAGTGAAAGAAGCCAGTCACAAAAACCACATATTGTGGAACTCCATTTATATAAAATGTCCAGAATTGGCAAATCTACAGAAAGTAGACTAGTGGCTGCCTCAGGCTGAGAGTTTTGGGAATAATAGAGGAATGATGACAATGGCCATGGATTCCTTTATGGAATAATGAAAATGTTTTTATATTAATATGATAATGGTTGCACAACTCTAATAAGCTAAAAGAACATTGAGTTTCATAATTTAAATGGGTAAATTATATGGTATGTAAATCAGATCTCACACTGAAGCATTTGTTGAAAAACTACTGCAGAATGCAAAAAGTTCAGTATCGCTCCCCCCCACACACATGTGTACACACACATGTGTACACAGACACCCAACACATATAGGGCTACTTCTTTAAGAGAAGCTTATAAAGAGGTTTGGAGGTGGGCTAAACAGCCTTATGTCCTGTTTTGAAGGTTTGGGCTGAAATGAGACCTTGTTTCTTCTTCTGTCTTACTATTACTATGTGTCCATCATCTCCCTACAGTTCAACTCTGTACTAGACAGCCAGTGCTCAATAAATATTTGTTACTAGGTAGTACATAGAAAATGTAAGAAATTTTTACAGCATAAACAGGCTACAAGAAGCATAGCTGTTAAAAAAAGTTATTTTTTCTCCTTCAGGCTGCAGATCTTGGCAGACTCCAGTACAGGTGGCACATATGCAGGCAAACTTGTATCAGTATGGAAATTCCCTTTTACCCAATCATTTAAACAATTTAAAAAACTATTTCACATAACATATGAAACAATTAGTGTTCTGAGATGAAAATAACTTTCTGAAAACCCTTTCTCGACCTGTTAGATATAAAAATTCAGTTTCTATTTTAAAAGAATTAGTTAACAAAATTAATTTTATTAGAATGCCTAATTGACACAAAAGTGTAGTAGTAAAAAAATTGGGAAGCCACTCTCTCTGTTAGAATGTACTTAATGACTCAACATCCTGTTTTATTTTGTTTTAATTTGGGCAATACAAAGATGTAGTTTTCAATTCATGGTTAAACATAAAATAAGAACTAAAAATTAAAAATCATTTCACTTTCATTGAAATCAATTCAATGGCTCATTATTCAAAAGCATACATTCATCAATACAAATAAACTTTCATTCCTAAAAGTTTCTATTTGAGGCTAAAATCCTAAAATAGTGCCTAAGTTGCACCACAATTCAGCTGCTAAGGAAAAGCTAAGTAATGCTGCCCATGACTAAATGGATTAATTCTTTAGCCCAAACACAATTACTGTTCTCCACACTGTTCCATTGAACATCTAAATAAGCATCCCAAAGCTTACTTCGTTCAAAGAAAAGATCCGGACCAAAGAATAATCCCAATGTACGAAGTTTACATTTTGTGTGAAGTTTTTTTAAAGAGGGAAAAATCTGTAAGTGGTAATCAGGAAGAGAAATGAGTCACATCAGCCAGGTGTAGGGGTGACATCTATTGACTGACAGATATCTTTGTTGGAGGAGTGCGGTGCAGGCCCCAGTAAATGTCTTCTTCTCAAGCCAACTAATTTTCCTTCCTCAGTTGCTGAATCTAACTTCTCCACAACGGGCACACACATTAGCAATGAAAAGAAATGACAAACAGCCTGTTACATGGAAAGAGATATATAGATTTCATCTGTTCCTATTCTTTTTTTTTTTTCCAAATTTTTAAAAAAGACTTTATTTATTATTTCCAGAGAGGTAGGAAAGGAGAGAGGCAGAGAAGGAGAGAGACATCAATATATGATTACCTTCCACCTGCCTCCAGCTACGGACCTGGCTGGAGATTGGCTTGCAACCTGGTTGTGTGTCCTGGCTGGGAATCAAACCACCGACCTTTGGGTTCAAAGGCTGCGTTCCTATTCTTGCTCTAAAGGTTTTCAACAGCAATCATGTATACAGAATATTCTCTTATGTCCATGCTTATTAAACATTTTATTCTCCAATATAACTTTAAATTTCAAAAATAAACACCTAATCTAGTGGTGGGGTCAGGGATGGATGAGTGGGTAAAATGGGCTCTATGACTCTATGACTAAAGGGGGAAAATGAAAGAAAACAAGTGTTACTAATTTCAGATCAGAATTCTCTGACACTGACAAGTCATCTGATTGCAAGACAGGCTACCTTTTTAATACTTGCTGTATAGAGCCTAGGTGGCTGTCCACAATGTTGGAGAAAGAACACCTATTTGAGGGAGTCTAAACTAGATAACCTATAGGGTTTCTTTTTCCCCTTCTCTGTCCCCCTTCTCCCCACCGCCCGGGGTTCTTCTGACCCTAAAGACTCGTCATTCAATTTCCATTCCTTTTTATCAAAAGTTTTAAAATTAAAGCTGTTTTCTTCCACCTGCTTAATGTCCCTTGGGAGACTTCTATTGTCAAATTACTGTTGCAAGATCAGTTGCTAACAGAAATTTTAGGGTTTTATAACATTTTTGTCTTTAACTAAAGGATTATTTATTGTTAGGAGGTTTTCTACAGCTCTGCCCCAAAGGACTTTCACAAACAATGCAAATGTATTTTCACAAGATCAAGCAATTTAGCTTCTGTCTTCTAATAAAGGCTGAAATAATGGCAGGGCTTCCTTGCATTGCTGGAAACTAGACTGCTGCAAGTGAGCAGGTGGAGTGATCTATACATCCTTTAAGTTTTCAGGTTTTCACCTATAGGGCAGAAATAAAAATAAAATGTAGAATTCCTCCCAGGTTTTGACTGATGGTTAAATTCGCCAATAGGGGGTTAAACAGCCGGAGCCTCACCTTTAGCAACTGCAGGTATAATCCGATTAATTGAAATGGTTATTAATGCCCTTTGGAATTCTAATTATCCAGGCGGACAGCTGAGGCAGACAGCATTTGGGGGGAGAAGGAGAAAAGTTCTTTTCTGTCAGTTTAAACTTTCAGAAGCACTTCTATGTAATTCCCATCTACCTCTTAGCATTAAGGTAGGGGAGGGAGAAGCCTGATTAAATAGAGGAATAAAGCAAAGAAAAGAAAGAAGAAACGGATGAAATAAGGGAGAAGAGAAAAAAACCTATGAGAAAGAAGAATTTTAGTATGTTCTTTAAATGCACTGGTGATTAAAAAAAAAAAAAGAAGCAAAACCTAATGCACTTCTAGTAGGTCAATAAAAAGGAAACTTGCTAGAAAACAGCTGTTAGGTACATGGACTGGAATCTTATGATAAATTAGAAAGACATAAAAATAAGATAAAATTACTTTCTACATAGAAAAAGATTTACTTATCATGTTTTTCTAAAAAGCAAAAATCTTAATGGTTTCCAGTGCCCAAAATGTTTTTCAAACTTACACTTTTAATGTATCCATAAATACGTAAATAGCCTAGTGTCTTCGTGTGAGTTCTAACACATGTACTCTTATTAAACTTTTTAGTTCGTTTTTAGAGTGGAAGGCAGGGAGAAAGGGCTAACACATGTACTCTTAAACGACATGAGGCATGAGATCAGAATGAGGGAAAACTCATACTCTAGAGTTATAATTGCATCATATGTTCTATATTTTGGAGGGATTTCAAAAATATATCAAAAGTTTCAGATAAAATGGAATAAGTACACTGTCTAAACTGTCTTTCCCACTGACTGCAGGAATAAGGCCTGAACAGAATGCATAAAACAGCTAATTAAGGGCTATGAAGAGTATATATTAACAGACAGGTTGGAGAAGACCGGTACTGTAATCATCAACCCCCTTCGGTGTCCTCTGGCCTAGAAGCAACACAGCAGAAATTTACAAGTGGGCACCTGGGCAGACAGAGGGAACTCCAGGGACAAGCCTTCTAGTTATAGTTTGAGAATCAGGAAAGGAGTCTTCTAGTGCTCAGAATAGAGTAAATTCCTCAGATTTGTGTTCTTTTCAACATTCTTTTGTACCCCAGACCCCAAGCTCTCTTGCGATACAGGGGAGGCAGGGACAGCAACAGCAGCAACAGCATTTGGAGTCTAAACCCTGGCGAAAAAAATCTTCAGATGGCATAGACTCCCGTCGCTTTTCCTTTCTTCCTCTCCACTTATATGCTGCTACTACTTCACCCAACGTGTAGCACAGTTGTGAGAAATATACAGCAGAACAGGGTAACTAGAGCCCCAACCATGGGGAGGTCCACTGGTACCAAAAAGTACCAGTGAGATTATAAAGGAGAAGCTCAGGAAAGGAATCCCATTAAGCCGGGGCTCACCTCTAGCTGTGCATGCATGGAGCTGGCACTTAAATAGGTCACCACAGACTCGAGGAAGTAAACAAACCACGGGATAGACAACTACCTAGTTTCTAGATTGGTCCCTGTTTGGCACACGTGCAGGTCAGATTCAAATTGTACTGAAAAGGTTTTGTAATAGGAACTAATATTAAAAGCACAACGCACAGGAGGCTGGTTAGAACTTGCAGCCTGCATCCAACCAGACTGACTGCCAACTAAAACAAAAATATCGATCAACATTTACCACAGGATTTAAGCAAGACAGTCTCACAATGTAATCCTTAAATTGTCCAGGATCTAGTCTAAAATAATTGGACACATAGCGAATAAGGAAAACTTCAATTTATAAGAGAAAACAACAGATGGTAACATTGAAATAACACAAATGATGAATTTATCTGACAAAGATTTTCCAAAAAAGCTACTGTGAAAATGATCCAACAAGAGCAATTACTCACAGAGTGAATAGGAAGACGAAAACTCTCTTCAAAGAAATAAAAGATACAAAAAAGAACCAAAAGAAAAATTTAGAAACTGAAAAACAAAATAACCAAAATACAAATCCAATTGGACAAGCTCAAAAGCCAAGTGAATATGATAAAGGAAATAGCCACTAACCTTGAAGTTAGATTACTAGAGACTAACTGCTTTTAAACAGAGGGAAAAAATATACTTTAAAAAAACCCTCAGAGACTTGTGAGAAAATAAGAAGAGATCTAATATTCATTCCATTGGAGTCCAAGCAGGAAAAAGAGTGTGGTACAGAAATAAGTATTTGAGGAAATAATGGCTGAAAGCTCAAAATCTCAGCTTTACTTGCATACTTAAAGGGCAACAAAATTGAAATGACTGAATTTCTCATCAGAAACCAGAGAGGCAAGAAGGAAGTGGAACAACAGTTTTAAACACTAACAAAAAAGAAAAAAGAAAAAAGAATTGTTGATGCAGGATTTTTATTTTCAAGGAAAATATCCTTCAGGAATAAAGGGGAATAGATATTTTCAGATGAAGGAAAACTAAGAAAATTCACTGCCAGCAGGTCTACTCTAAAAGAACCTCTAAAAAGTTCTTCAGAGAAAAGAAATATGACATCAGAATGAAACTTGAATATTAGGAATGAGAGCAACAGAAATGCTAATAGTCCTTCTCTTAAGATCTCTAAAATGTGTTTGAAAACAGTAAAATGAACAGTGTCTGGCAGGGTTGTCAATGTATCTAGATATAATACGTAAGACAAAAATTTATCAAGCAACCCCCAATTCAAAATAGGGTAAAAAAAGAGTAAAACTACTTCTTGCATCTTTAAAAGACAGGCAACTGTGTGAATAATCTGATTTCCATAGATCTGTAACACAACAGTCTTTTTCCTCATTTCTTTCCATTGATCCTCTCTTTTTCCACTGTAGAAACAATAACATCAAACAGCTTGTTAAGTACCTACTTGTGCATACTGTCAAGCCCAAAAGCTGAAAAGATAAGACTGTTGCCCTTTTAGAAGTTTATAATCTAAATTATTTAAATCCAACATAAAAGAAATGATAAACAACTGAATTTAAAAAACACTGAGCAATGACTAAAGACTAAAATAAAGTACACATTTTATGCAGTGAAATTTCCATGTAATTGTTGTACACAGAGAAAAAGCACTGAGAAAGGGTCAGTGGGCCACTCCTTGTGCCTACGTATACTGCATATTTTAGAATGATAAGCTATTCCTGATAGAAGAATACACTTACCTTTCGTAAGTCAGAGCTCCTTTTAAGTGTCAAATTGGAAAAAAGATTGTTCCATCTTATAAACCCCACTTAGCTTACTGAGGAGAGGCAAATTCAGATACACAGACACAAATACTTTGAAGAAATGCCATAAACCTTTCCCATATCATAATGAAACACTAATCTTAGAAATAAATCATTTCAGCTTTAACTCATCCTGTTAGTTCCTAAAGATTTTTGGCCTGCAGAAAAAAAATTTTTTTGAATCTATAAATAGTCTAAGAGTACAAACTTTGTTTTGTGTTAAGTAAAACTCATGATATTCTGTAATAATACATTCTTAAAATTCAGGCAAACTCCAGTTACTGCCAACTGTCCTTGATGTGTTAGTAATACGGTTAAGATTAAACAGTATAATGTCATAAATCCTATTACAGTATATAATCTCTAAATTACATTCAAGGGGATAAAAATATACAGCATATTAATGAACTTTACATTTTCATAACACCCTTTATACTGAATGTGTGAATCTAGTTCCTTTAAATAAAAGTTTATGAAAATCCATCTCTCATAGCTATTAAATAAAATATATTCTGGGGCTCATCCTTGGAATCAATTACTTTGAAAATTATGTCAGCCTTAGAAGTAGATTAACTTTTTACACTTCTCCTGCCCCAAATTTCAAGATTTGTTTACGCTATTCATAGAGATGGGACAGAAAGAGAAAGTAAAAGGAGTAAACATCTAAAAATAAACAACATTAAATTATATATATTTATCATACAATATATTTGGAACACATTTTTAATACGCTGAAAAAACTGACAGTAAAATAGGTTTAACAAAAAAGTTTCTCCCCACCCAAAAACCCCACCATGGAAGTGAAGGAGTTCATTTTTCTAAGTAACAGTGGGGGACCAGGGGGCAGGGGAAGGGAGAGAAGACATATTATGTCAGAGAAAACATGCAATAAATTTACTGTATGAAATTTTAATCAAATTGAATGAAATTTTGAAAAATTACATACTACACAAATGGACACCTACTCCTTGTAGTGCACTGAATGGTGTCTCTCCCAAAAACGATAGGTAGAAGTTTTAACTCCCAGTACCTGTGAATATGACCTGATTTGGAAATACCTCATCTAAATACACCCATTTACCCACCAGCCTAAAACTCTTTTTGCATAGATTACTTTAACTTTAGTTTTCACTGAGTTTATCCCCTTTTATTACTTCATCATTATCTCATCAGTACTACATCATGATGGAAATTTTTGTTTAGATATATGTATTCATATTTAACTTATCTACTTCGATTTATTGAACTATATGTAATAAAAACATCTAGACCCTGGCTGGTGTGGCCCAGTGGACTGAGCACTGGCCTGGGCATGGAAGAGGCAACCTATCAAAGTTTATATCACACATTGATGTTTCTCTCCCTCTCTTTTTCCTTCCCTTCCCCTCTCTCTAAAGATAAAATACCTTTAAAATCTAATGGTGACAATAAACAATAATAAAATCAACACTACATTTATATATAATAGCTGCTTTCTTAGGCTCTGGCACATCAAAAACAACATGACAATTTCCCTCCCCACCCACTACTACTTGAATGCATCTCTAATATAAAGTTGCAGATAATCTAAAACTAAACAAATTAGATTTATATACTAAAAAGTAATTCAACAAAGAATGATAATTTCATTTTCAAACTCAAATAATGTTCAACTTGGCCTCATCTTTTCATATTCTGACATGACCCTTTCAGCTTTAGTTTATTGCCTTAAGGCAGAATTTCAGGTTGTTCTGGGCCCTAGAAGTCTACCGTATAAGGTCATTCTAGTCAATGTAAGAAACCCACAAAACCACCCAGATATTCATTGGTCCAAGAATCTGTTACTTGCACATGCAGTATATGTAAATTCCACCTTTAGCAAACCAAATTCATACACCACTGCAACTAGCTATATAATTTTAAATAAATCTGAATATACTATGGTGATTTAAGTGTAATGTTAAATCTAACTGCCTTCTTTAAAGTATTGATATTATTTCCCTTCTAACACCAGTACCAAAGAGAAGAAATGCAGATTGAGGTGTCAGGGAATTCAAGATGAGTAAGAAACCAGGAGAGCTGGAAAACTATCCTGCCAAGCCCTACCAGTAATAAATGAAATACTTCTCTTAGCTTTGGCCTGTTTTTAAAATGCTTGTTCCCTTGATGAAAACAAATAATGGACATTTGGAAAACTGCCATTAAAGAATGAATAAAACAGAAAACAACTTACTTTATCAGTGATCCAAAACAAAGTATGAATCTTCAAATGATAAAGACTAAGTTGGTTCCTAGATTTATCAATTCAGTTAACAACATTACCACACACATGAAGTTGCTACATAAGATCACACACACACACACACACACGCACACACACAAAGATCTGACACAAAAGCACTCACTCAGCATTAGGTGAACTGATATGAACTATAGAAGCCTTCTGAAATTTATAAAATAACATGTACAGCACAGGTGTGAATATCAATATAATATATTTTGCTGACTCATTTAAGTATCTATTCCTGTAGTTACAAAATACATCTGGAAAGAAATACAATTACAATGCAAACACAATGCAATACAAGTCTAACACCTAACTTACATTGGGTAGGGAAAGAAGCAGCGGGCTCTCAAGGCAAGGGAAAGAATTAGGCTTAAATTTATAAAACACCCAGAGGGTGAAGAGGGGATAAGGTCAAGAACAGAAGGGAACACAGCACTGTGGTTAAGCGTGTGGGCTCTGGGGCAAGACTGTCTGGGTTGAAATCCTAAGTCTCCCACTGACTTTGGGACATTACCTCTTTAGGTCTATTTTCTCATTTACGTACATAAATGAAATGATAATAGTACCAATTCATTGGGTTGTTAGGAGAATGAGATGAATTAATCCATGTAAAGTGCTCAGGAATGTACAATGAATATTATTAGTATTGAAATCATACACTACTTGCTCAGTAACCTGAAGCAAATTATTGTTGGATTGAACCATATTAAATTGCTATTTTTGTAGGTTATAAACAATTTGAATATTGACAATTTTTTTAATGATTCAAATGAATATAAAAGAAAGTGGTGTGAAAACAAGGTACTAAGAATATTTAGAGAACACAAGCCCTTAAAAATTAGAGACAACCTAGCAACATTTTCATATAACAAGTCTAAAATAAAACAGAAGGAAAGGGATTTTTGCAGCAGGTTCAAAACAAACCACATTTCAAACAATAAAAACATACAATTCAGGATGACAAACTTCTAAAGCAACCAGTATTTTTTATAGTGGATAGATTTTGAAAGCTGAATTCATATTTTATATTCAAGTATCTAATCTCTCTCCTCTAAGTTACAAAATAAACTAACAAAATTTCAAAAGGAACATGATAGACTGTTATTAAACTTTAAATTTTTACAATTATAAATGTTGATATTAATATTCATAAAATTAAGGCTGATATGTAAGGTTTCTTGATGCAAAAAAAATGTTAAAAAGTTTTTTTAATGTTAAAAGTTTTTAATGAACATAATTATTATTAGGATATCTTATAATTTATAAATATCTACATAAATTTTAATATTAAATTATTTGTTTTCCTAAATACTTTCAGCAGTATAAATTTATAAATTTAACACAATATCTACAGTCTACCTTAAGGCTTATCGGTCTGTCAAACTGAAACAAGTACACTAAAACCTCAAAAAATGACAGCACAATTGCAAGATCTTATGTTCCCATACATCTTTTTAATTTCTACAACCTAACTATGGATCTTTAAATGATATGTAAAAACTCACAAGTAAAAATAATTCTAATATAAAGGTAAAGCATATAGATAAAATATACTTCTATGACTAATACATCAGATTATACTCATATATCAAAGAATGAAAAAAGGTCAGCTCTTCTGGTAATCTCTATAAACCAGCAATTTAGATACGTAAATATATCTATTTCACCCTACCCTTTTTTTAACTGAGATATAAATCACATACCATAAAAATCACCCTTTTAAAGTGTACGATTCAGTGGGTTTTAATATACCATAGTCATTATCTAATTCCAGCACATCCTTCATAATCCTCACACACACAAGAGTCACTCCCATTTCTATCTCCTCCAAGCCCCAGGTAATTGATATCTATTTTCTATCTCTATGGATTTGCCTCTTTTGGCTATTTCACTTAAATGGAACCATAGATCTGTAGCCTTTTGTGCTTGGCTGCTAGCACTTAGCATAACATTTTGATGATTCATGCATGCTATAGCACATATCAGTACTTCATGCTTTTTTATGGCTGAATAATATTCTACTACAAGGAAATTTAGTATCCCCCCTTTACACAGGGAGGATAATGTTCCAATACCCCCAGATTATGACTGAAACCACAAAGAGTATCCTATACATACCACATTTTTTCTTTGCATACATACCTATGATCATCTTTAATTTATAAATGAGGCACATTAAGAGATTAGCCACAATAACTACTAATAAAATAGAACAATTATAACAACATACTGTAATAAAAGTTAAATGAATGTGGTCTTGCTCAGTCTCGCTCTGATAATCAAGATGACTACTATGTGATTAACTGGCTGGTAGTATATACAACCTAGATATGCTAGACAAAGGGATGGCTCGTATCTTGGGCAGAACGGACAGTACAAAATTTCATCGTGCTACCCAGAACAGCACCTAACTTCAAATTTATGAATTGCTTATTTCTGAAATTTAGTATTTTGGACCATGTAACTGTATGACTTAACTGCAGAAAACATAACTATGAATAAGGAAGAAATACTGTATTATATTTTATTTATCCATTCATTGATTGTTGGACATCTGGGTTATTTCCCCATCTTGGCTATGATAAATAATGCTGCTATGAACATTCATTACCAATTCACCCTCTTTTTAAGATACATGACAAAGTTTTTAAGTTAAAGCAAATCACAATAGCACTAGCAGGTCTCTGAACACTAATGACCTTGATACAATTTCAAGTAGTAGCATCTTCTTCTTTAGGTATAGCCTGCTCTTTTGAGTTCATTCTTTTTCATTAAATATCATTTGAACAAGTGATACAGGAAAAACCTCTTCTACCTTTTGATACAGGCCTCAAATATCAATACATCAATTTCAGTAACTTTTAGGTCAATAATATTTTTATTTGCTCTATAAAAAATAAAACTATCAAAATAATGCAAAATTATTCCTCTACGAATCGGTGACATGTTCAGAATACTCTAACGAAATAAACAAAGTATTCAATAAAAAAAAATTTAAAGGCAGTATTTTTTGAGATTATGGAGCTCAAAATTTTTTAATTTTTTAAAAACAAACACTATTTTATATGTATTTTTCAAATTCAGTTTTACTTGCCAGTTAGGAAAATTAACAGTGAATAATTACTTTCTTTTTTCTTGAGGGTATTTGTAGAAGAACTCTGAATTTAAAAACATACTTCTAATAATCTCTAAAGGGAAGTTTTCATTTAAAAGACACAAAATAGTATTCTATAATCTTTGCTACAATTTTTAACTATATATTTAAACCAATTAAACCTAATTTGTTGCATTTGTGGACTATCAAATAGATCCTAGGTCTAATATTTAATTCAAATTCAATAAATATTGCGTGATCTACTACCTGTCTGCCATTACCCTAAATACTAGAAGGAAAAAAATAACCCTTTTGGTTTTTCCTATTTTTCTCTACCATTGTCCTTATGGCCTACACATATAATTCTTGATGAAATATGCCAGCAGGAGAGTACTGCCTACACTCATTTACTACACACCTGATTTAAATGTAGACTCATGGACTCTAAACCCAGAATTCAAATAAATATCAACTATAAAAAAGGATTCACAAGAATCTTTTTTTTTCATAGGGCACTCATCACTGAGGGGTAAAATTTTTCTCGTATGCATCATGAAGAAAGATCCTTTTTCCATGTTGTTGGCAAAACTGTCAATCATCTTGATGAGCAGCAAATAAATGAATGCCCAATGATGGGATTCTGTATTATCCTTAAAAAAGAAATCCATCAACTAAACATCAACAGGTAAATGTTTATACTCGACAGCCATCAATTTCAACTATCCATGCAAAGAGACAGGTGAGCTGGACTGGTAAACCTCGAAATTAGAGAAGTATTAATCGTCTGCTTCCAGCCAATATAAACAGATGTTATTTTTAAACAGGCAAAATCATCTCTTCCGCTGAAATTTATTTGCAGCAGATAATGTTCTGTTACATTTTTAATCAAGCAGATGAAGTTACATTTAAATTGAAAATCTGCTTCACTCAACTAATCAGGCAAGTAAAATTCAGAGATGATTGAATGGCATTACACAGCACACTATTACGGCAGGTAAATTGGGAAATTTACCTGTCACACCACACAGAGTATTGTTCAACCACTGCATCTGCAACTTAGAAGCAAAGCACTAAGACAAAAAGGGAAAGGCATGTTAAACAGACTTATAAATCCATCATACTTTATGAAAACATTATTAAGGCTGCCAGTAAAAAAAAATATTATAAATAAATATTTTTTAAAGGAAAAAAGCACATACCACCTCTTAGGGAATCAATGAAGATTTACACAGTTATGCTTATCTATTGCATGTAAATAGCATGCCTGGTTATTTTGAATATCAAGATACATCCAGGTTAAAAAAAAAAAAAACAAACATTACAGCATAGCAAAAGGCAAAGAAACAATGATCACATACTATCAAGAGTAAGATGGTCAGCCCTGGCTGGTGTGGCTCAGTGGACTGAGCACCAGCCTGAGAACCAAAGGGTCGCAGGTTCGATTCCTAGTCAGGGCACATGCCTGGGTTGTAGGCCAGGTCCCTAGTCAGGGGTGCGAGAGAGGCAACCACACATTGAGAACTCTCCCTCTCCCTTCAAAATAAATAAATAAATAAAATTTAAGTGTAAAAAAAAAAAAGAATATGATGATCAAAACACAAGACAGGTTTTAAAAAATGCTTTATCAAGAAATCACATATAAAACAAACAATATTATACTAATTTGCAAAATAAAATGACCAGGACTTCACACATCAGTACAGATCATTAATTTCATACACAACAAAAATATCACATGTAAAAATTGTCATTACACTCTATTGATAAAAAGCACAGTCTATTTTAGTTACTTATGGTTCCTATACAATTGTAATGTTAACATTTCTAACATGTCTTCAAATTTTACTTTCATAGATATCCAAGAAAATCTAATGGTTATTTCAGTTGTTTCCACCGAAACCCAAAATTTACTTTTGCTGCTTAATATCTATAAACTCAAATATTTTTGCTTCAACAGCTAAACTCAGTATTACTGCTTTTAACATTGTAAATTATTTCAACTTCATACACCAATACCAAGTTATATCTTTTACATCTTATTTATAATATAGTTGTTTCATCCTCACAATTCTTTTTTCTAATCCTCACCAGAGGATCTTTTCACTGACTTTATAGAGGATGTGAGAGATAGAGAGGGAAACATAGATGATCAGTTGCCTCCCATATGCACCCCAACCTATGTATGTGCCCTGATGGGGAATTGAACCCACAACCTTTTGGTGTATGAGATGATGCTCCAATCAACTGAGCCACCCAGGCAGGACTCATCCTCACAACTTTAGAAATGCAGGGTGGGGCAAAAACAGGTTTACAGTTGTGAGCACACAAAAGTTTCTTTCTGTAGTTATTTATTAATTATTGTATTATTTTCCATATGAACTTACATTTGTATGATAACATTTGTCAACATTAATGAACTTTAGTGATTCTTTATGAATAACTAAAATGCATACTTTACTTACACTTCTTTATTTTCACCTAATGTTCTTTATCCTTTTTCTAGGCCCCAGAAAGGACAGCATATTACATTTAGTTGTCAAATCTTCTTAGACTCCTCTTGGCTGTGACAGTTTTTCAGATTTCCCTTGTTTCTGACAACAATGCCAGCACTGAGGAATACCAATCAAATAATTTTGTAGCATGCCCCACAATTGGGGTTTGTCTGTTTTTCTTGTGGTTAGGCTGGAGTTCTGGGTTTTGGAAGGGGAGGAAGACCACAGAGATAAAGTGACATTCTCATCACATCATCTCAAGTGTAAATGCTATCAACTCATCAATGACAATGATAGCCTTGATTACCTGTCTTATTACTGTTTCAATTTAGCCTGTCTTCACAGAAAATGCATTTACATTTTCTAAACTCCATTAATTATATACTATTTTTCACTGTCGAAGACGACTATTTTAACACTACTCTCTTTAGATGTGACTCATTAAGAATTAAAAAACCCCAACTGTGCTTCCCATACTGCACAAAGATTAGTCTTTGAGTCACTACAGTGATTTTTCCCAAGTCTATAGATATTTCTGGACTCTTTGCTTTCAAAGTTGGTCTAAAACAGAAGCACTCACCTTGGGCTGACCATTAGAATATGGAGGAGCTTTTAAAAATACTGTTAACCCAGGTCCCAGCTAAATCAGAATGCTGGGCACCTGATATGGAGCCAGGGTAGAAAACCACTGGTCCAAGGCTCTGTATTGACTGTAACAATGCAATGTGTCTTCCCAGTTACAGCCTTCGTATCTATGCTCTACTGTTTAGGGTTTACATTTCTCACATCTCCTCAATTCTTCCTGTAAAATGACTTGGGCTTCAAAGAACTCTGCAATGCTACCTCAACACTGGTACATTAAACATACAGGCAGAAGGCAGTAACTAACATTTAGAAACATTACTGAGGGTATGCATGGTCCAAGATGAAAACTTGAAAAGGCTAGATACTGAACCAACACAGAAACATTTTAAATTCCACTGTGACCGGCATGGCTCACTTGGTTGAGTGTGGGCCTGTAAAGTGAAAGGTCAGTTCAGTCCCTGGTCAGGGCATGTGCCTGGGTTGCAGACCTGTACCTAGTTCGGGCATGTGTGGAAGCAACTGATCAATATTTCCCTTTTCTCCTTATCTCTAAAAATAAATAAATAACATCTTTTTAAAAAATCTGAATTCCCAAAACACAGTGATAAATGGTTATTTAAAACCTGGTGCTCATTTCTGCACTGCAGCAACAACCTATGGGGGCGACTGAATTCTCAAGCTAACTTAATAAAAGGGTATTTAACCCATAAAGCTAAAGTAATATTCATCTGAAGAATATGAAATTGCCATTTTCAACCATTACATCAACTTCATGTGATTCAACCTAATACTTAACATTTTCTATAAAAAACAGAAAAATAGTGATTACAATAGTATTTAAACAGATCTAAAATATATATATATATATGTTAAATTGCTTGATATTAAATGTTCGTTGGGGGAGGGGGGAGGCAGAGGCAAGAAAGGGGAGCAGCTTAGACAAGAACCTAGTATAAAGGAACCATGGACATGGACAACAGGTGGGATTGACTTTGGGGGGATGGGTGGGTGGGGAGGGGGACAGAGGGGAGCAAAAAGGGGATGGATGTAATACAACAACAATAAAATTAAAAAAAAATAAAATTAAAATAAAAAAAAAATTAAATTAAAAAAAATAAATGTTCACACCTGGTGGAAAGGCTGACCACAGCATATGGTCTGTAAAGACAGGCAATTCCATTTTCCCATAATGAAAGGGAGCAAACAGCTCTGTGAGACATAAGGGAAGAAGAACTTCCAGGAAAGAGACTGAATTACCAGAAGTAGAAAAATAGTTGGGAATCACAGAAAATGAAAGCTAGAGCTGCCAAAGAAAAATGAAACAGTCCTTCGGCTCTTAGTTCAAAAATGCAGTTTCATATCAGATATAAATATGTATGTTAAAGAAAACGGGTAAGAACTTTAAAGAATGAGCCCTGGCTGCTGACACAGTGGATAAGGCGCCAGCCTATGAACCCAAAGATTGCTAGTTCGATTCCCAGCCAGGGGACATAACCAGGTTGCAAGCCAGGTCTCCAGCCAGGTGGACAGCTGGAGGCAGGTGAAAGGCAACCACACATTGATGTTTCTCTCCCTCTCTGCATCTCTCCCTTTCCCTTTCTCTAAAAATAATAAATAAAATATTAAAAAAAAATAAAAATAAAAATATACTGGATAAAATTAATGGCAGGTTAGATGTTACAGAAGAAAAGATCATTGAACCTGAAGAGATAGCAATGCAAACTATCTGAAAACACAAAAAGAAAAAAAGTAATAAAAACAGCCATCAGTGATTTGTGGGACAATTTCAAGTAATTTAACACATGTAATTGGAATATCCAAAGAGAGGAGAGACCAAAACAACTGAATAATGGCCAAAATGCTCCCAAATTTCACATGACAATTTTTTTTTAGAACATTTACCAAAAGAGATCATATTCTGGGCTATAAAACAAGTTTCAATAAACTTAAAATGATTAAGTCATACAGGCATATTATTTGAACACATGCATTAAATTAGAAAGCAACAACAGAGAGCTCTCTGGAGAAGTCCAAAGTGTACAGAAATTAAATAACACACTTCTAAATAACCCATAGGTCAAAGAAGAAGTCACAAAGTAAATCAGAATATATTTTAAACAGAGAAACAAATGAAGATGCAAC
This sequence comes from Noctilio leporinus, assembly GCA_004026585.1. Lineage (NCBI taxonomy): Eukaryota > Metazoa > Chordata > Mammalia > Chiroptera > Noctilionidae > Noctilio > Noctilio leporinus. The sequence continues at coordinate 250,750 of PVIW01000256.1, forward strand.
ATACCAAAATTTACTGGATGCTGCTGAAACAGTACTTTGGAGAAATTAAATAACACTACAAGAATTGTTTCAAATTAGCAACCCTACCTTTCACCTTACCAAACTAGATAAATTAAAGCAAATAATGTCCATTCTAACAGGAAAAAAGAAAATAATAAATATCACAGCTTTAGAAAAAAGTAGAAAATTTAAAAATTAGCCCTGGCTCGTGTAGCTCAGTAGATTCCGCCTACAAACCAACAGAAAGGTTGCTGGTTCGATTTGCGGTCAGGGCACGTGCCTGGGTTGCGGGCCAGGCCCCCAGCTGGGGGCTTGTGAGAGGCAACCAATCCTGGTGTTTGTCTCACACATCAATGTTTCTTTTTCTCCCTTTCTCCCTCCCTTCCCTTGTCTCTAAATACACATAAATAAAAATCTTTTTTTAAAAAACCAAAGAAAGCAAAGTGGGTTAGATTGATAAAACTGACTAATTTTAGAAAGTGCAAAACTCTGTGTGTGACAGGAGGCCGTGGCTCCTTGGGATTGGAGGAGCAGGAGGGAATAACAACAACTTCTGAACGGGTGGGTGGGGAGGGGGGCAGAGGGGAGCAAAAAGGGGATGGATGTAATACAATAGTAATAAAATTAAAAAAAAAACAAAAAACAAAACTTCTGACTGGGTATGTTCGCTACCTTAATTATGCCACTGTTTTCTTTTGTGTATACTAATATAAAAATTTATCAAGTTGTAATTTTAAATGTCTATTATACCTTAACTAATTTTTTTTTAAATTTTATGGTTGTATTACATCCATCCCCTTTTTGCTCCCCTCTGTCCCCATCCCCACCTAATTTTTTTTTATTAATGAAAGTACCACTTTGCTAACAGTCATCTATATACTTCAGGCCTAGGTTTTTATTCAGAGCTAGTTTCTGAAGATCTCTCTCTCTACAACTCCCAGAAGTATCTACTGTAGTCATTCACAAGACGTTAATTCGAAGGAGGAGATTCTTGGATCATTCTCCAATGAGGGATTCAATGTCTGTCTGCTACAGCTGGAGAAACATTTGTCACAACAGTGTCTTCAAGGGTCACATGCAGAAACACTAGTCTTAACAAGTATTTGAGCATGGTCCACAAACTAAGAGTTCAATAGCTACCATGGTTTGACCTCAAAATACTCTGTAAATTGTAGCTGCCATGCAGAGAAGAGGGCCAAAGTGAATATAGACTGACATGTCATTTTTCTTCTGTAGGCCTGAGATTTTTCACCTAGAAAATGAGAACAATGGCCATGAAGCAGTGATTTCCAATCAACCTCCGCCAGTCTACCACAAGAACACTTGTTAAAATACAGAATCCTGGGTCTCACCCATAGATTCTAATTCAGTAGGTCGGGGCTAGACCCTAGGGATAGACATACTGTCAAATCCTGACATAACACCAGATTTGAAAAATTCTGGCCCAGGTGATCTTTTAGGTCCTTCACCTACAACGTTCTTTAAGCATTATTTTCAAAGGTTGCAATGAGATCTTTCAAGTAAGGGTCAAAACAAGGTGTAACACAGTGGTACTCTGTATGAGGTGTACCACATAAGGCCCCAACAGTTAATGTTCAGTTCAAGGGGTTCTCTTCAAATTCTACTGATTTGGAAGAAATCAATTAAAATTCTCTGAAGAATAGTAACAAGCAATCATTTATTGCTAGTTAGCCACTCCATTCTTTACCTATACTCAATACTTGCCAGAGACCTTAAGGACAGTTCTCCAGTGTATTTCTACTTCTTCTAGAGTAATTCTCTTCCCCCAATTCTTGGGATATTTTAGATCAGAGATTCTACAGAGCCAAAGGTATTATCACACTCTTGCAGCTTTCTAACAATGATAGGAATAGAGAGGCAAAAATATCTGCAAGACCTTCAGAGCTTGGGAATGAGAAGTTAAAACAATTTTTCCAAATCTCATGAAACTACAGCAATACAGTTCTAATGTCATCTGTAACGGATGACCAAATTCCACCTCAACACAATCAAAAGGTTCTCATATTATCACCCCATCTTGGTTTTTACATTTTGAGTACCAAAAAAGTTTTTTAGATATTAAAGTTCAAATAAAATAATTATTTCTCCTTCCTCCAAAACAGTTTCTTATATTACTTGACAAAACAGATTAATAAATCCTTCAACACATTTTATACTGCATAGTTATCTGTTATGGTAACACAGTGTTTTTAATCTTTGCTCAAACAGTCTAAAGACAGAACAAAATATTTTCATAGCCAATAGCATCAAGTTATTGTAATTGAATTCTGAATTTAGTCTTCAGCCTAAAACTTTATTAAAATTCTATACCTCTGGACATAACAGTAATTGAAAATCTGTTTCAAAAAGGATTATATAAATCAGAATAGAAAATATACCTGGTAAAGTATGAATAAATGTGAACAATATGCAAATCAACTTTTATCTCTAAACTTTATTTCTGATTGTGTCCCAAATAGACAAGCCAATGATTTAATACTTTGGGAATGTTTTGTGCCACCAGGCAAAATAACTTAATTCTCTTAATTCCTGGAATTGGCTGCTGTTCTAAGACTAGGAGGATTGCACTGAAATCCCTATAGTAGGCTGTGGCATACAATAATACAATTAATACTTTACAGAAGGAAAAATAAACTCAATGACAAACTAATTAAATTTGTTGTCATTTGCAAATCAAACTGCAAAGAACCATTAGTTGCCCCGTATTCCTTGATCTTTCACGTATTCTATATAAACTCATTCTTCTAACAACAGATTTTAAGAATTGTAAAATAAGGCTACTGCTATAATTTAACAATTTATGTTTGTAATAAACATGGTAGTCAATCCGCTCCAAAGGAAGAGACATTTGTTCCCCTATTAGCTGCATAAGTGCATTTATTACATTTGTTAATATAAAAGTCACAATAAAAGATACAAATCTCAAGGAATGAGATATAAAGAACTTCCCTATCTATTAAGACACACTTCCTCTCCTCCATATTCCCTCCAAATACTCCTTGCACACCTTTCCCACATCCTCTTTCTCCATGACCACCACCTCCCATAATCAAAATCTTTTTTTGGCATTTGTTTCTTCCCTTTTGTCTCACTCATCAGATTTGTCCTGCCTACGTGTTCTTGATCAATGTGGGGCTAAGTCCTGAAAACAAAAAATTTCCTTGAGATTATAGCAGCCCTAAGGAAAATGGAAAGGGGAAAAGATACCATATATTTATTCACTTCTTTGAGCTTTTAAACTTAGTTTCTGTCCAGGAACATTGCTTAGATGCAAAATGTTAACAAACCTTTATTTAACCTTCTAACTAAAATGACCAATGCTCTCAATTTGTTTTGTAAAATGTGGTGATGCTATCGAATGCTAAACGCTCATGAGTAGTGGGCCACTCTCAAGTTCAACCACTTGCTTCTGCTTTAATCAGTTGAAGTCCATACTACATGTATTCATTCCAAAGCTAATTCTGCCAGTTGTACTTCCTATTGGGATATGTGATCTAGTTAAAGTATTAAGTAAACCAAATGAAGTGATTAAAAAAGACAGAGCTGTGGCTTAAGCGAGTTGCTGAAAGTTGTTGCCAAATTAGGCGTAGGCAAGCTAACTATGTAAGACTCACCAGGGGCAGGGCGAAAGATTCTGCAACTCATGTTGTTCTAAAACACTGGCTTATGAAAGAAAAATGATGAAATACTCCAATCTGCAGAATGACAGTAATACTCGTAAAAGGGTCCCGATCTTCTACCAAAATACTGGCAAATAATTGCATGTATATATTAACTTAAAACATGTTTTACATTAAAATGTTTAATGTTCATATACATCGTTTTTCATGATTCTTTGATTTTAATCACATTAATGACTACTGATCCTAATAGCACCAGACAAAAAGGGGTTTCTACTAAAATCAAGAAACCAAAAAAAAGAAAGAAAGAAGGAACTTGTACCTTTTGCAACAACATGGATGGAACTGGAGAATATTATGCTTAGTGAAATAAGCCAGTCAGTGAAGGACAAATATCATATGATCTCACCCATTACGGGACAATAATGAGCAAAACTAACAACAAGCAAAACAGAACCAAGTATATGAATACAATGAATAGGCCTGCAGTGGTCAGGGGGAAAGGGGTTGCGGGGAGGGGGGAGGTAGAGGCAAAGAAGGGGAGCAGCTTAGACAAGAACCTAGTATAAAGGAACCATGGACATGGACAACAGGTGGGATTGACTTTGGGGGGAATGGGTGGGTGGGGAGGGGGACAGAGGGGAGCAAAAAGGGGATGGATGTAATACAACAACAATAAAACTAAAAAAAAAATAATGAAAATACAAAAAAAAATTTATAAAAGAAAAAAAACAAAAGAAACCAGTGTCAATATTTTGAAATTACATTTTAATGATTATGCTATTAAAAGTTGTTCTGACTTTACCCCTTTACCCTCCAGCCTCCACCCAGCAAACCTCACTCCCTTAGGCAATTCCCCCCACCATGGTTCATATCCATGGATCATGCAAATAAGTTCTTTGCCTATATTTCCTATACTGTGCTTTATTTACATCCCCATGACTACTCTGTAACTACCTATTTGTATTTCTTAATCCTCTCACCTTCTCACCCATACCCCCAAACCTCCCTCCCATCTGGCAACCATCAAAATGCTGAGTGGCTCAGTGAATAGGCACCAGCCTGCAAACCCAAGTGTCACTGGTTCAATTCCCAGGGCACATACCCAGGTTGCAAGCCAGGTCTCCAGCCAGGTCCCCAGCTGGAGGCAGGTGAAAGGCAATCATACATAGATGTTTCTCTCCCTCTCTTGAAAAATAATAAAATCTTTTTAAAAAACAAAATGTTAAAAAATAGCATTAAAGTCCCTGCTGGTGGTACAGTGAATAGGGCATCGGTCTGCGAGCCCGAAGGTTGCTGGTTCGATTCCCAGCCAAGGTACACATGGCCAGGCTGCAGGCCAGGTCTCCAGCCCACTCTATGGTTGGAGGCAGGTGAAAGCCAACCATGCATTGATGTCTCTCTCTACAAATAAAAAATAAAATCTTTTTAAAAAATAGCACTAGCCCTGGCTGGTGTGGCTCAGTGGATTGAGCACTGACCTACAAACCCAAGGGTCCCTGGTTCAATCCCCATCAGGGCACATAACCAGGCTGCAAGCCAGGTCTCCAGCTGGGACCATAGCTGGAGGCAGGTGAAAGGCAACCATACATTGATATTTCTCTCCCTTTTTTCCTTCCTCCCATCCCCTCTCTCTGAAAATAATAAATAATCTTTAAAAATCATATTAAAAACAAAAATATAAATATAAAAGTATTAAAAATGTTCTGAATCCATGAATCTCTGCTCTTGTTTTGCTTAGTTTATTAGATTCAATAACTGACAGATAATGTATTTTTGCCATTTTATTGTTCATAGTTTTGACCTTCTTTTCCTCAAATAAGTCCCTTTAACCTGTCATATAATAATGGTTTGGTGATGATGAACTCCTACAGATTTTTCTTGTCTGGGAAGTTCCTTATCTGTCCTTTGATGCTAAATGATAGCTTTTGCTGGGTAAAGCAATCTTGGCTGTAAGGTGTCTTCTTTTCAAGACTTCGAGTATTTCTTGCCAAACCCACTGGCTTGCAGAGTTCCTTTTGAGAAATCAGCTGACACTCTTATGGGAACTCCTTTGTAGGTAATTATCTGCTTTTCTTTTACTGCTCTTAAGATTCTCTCTTTACCTTTAGCCTTTGGCATTTTAATTATGATGTGTCATGGAGAGGGCCTCTTGGCATCCATCTTGTTGGAACTTTTTGTGCTTCCTGGACTAGCATGTCTGTTTCCTTCACCAAATTAGGGAAGTCCTTTTTCATTATTTTTTTCAAATAGATTTTCAATTACTTGCTCTTTTCCTTCTACTTCAGGCAATGCTATGATGTGAATGTTGAACCTCTTGCCCCAGAGGCCACTTACACTATCCTCACCTTTTTGGACTCTTTTTCTTCTTCTTGATTTGATTGGTTTTTTGTTTCCTTATGTTCCAAATTATTGATTTGATTCTCAGCCTCATCCATGCTACTGTTGTTTCCCTGTATATTGTTATTTCAATTAGCGTATCCTTCATTTTTTTTTTTTTTTAATGCTGTTGAGGTCCTAAGTTTCTTGAGCATCCTTAAAACCAGTGTTTTAACCTCTGCATCTGATAGATTGCTTAATTCTCTTTCATTTAGCTCTTTTTTTGAAGCTTTAGTCTTTCATTTGGGCTATGTTTTTTGGTTTCCTCCTTTTGGGAGCCTCCCTGCATTTGTTTCTCTGTATTAGCTGGGAGTTGCTTTGGCTCCTTGTCATGGCAGTGTGGCCTACTGTAGTAGGTGTCCTGTAGGGTCCAGTAGCACAGCCTCCCCTATCACCCAAGCTGGGTACTCAGGGTGCACGCTTTGTATGGCTGAGCACTCCCTCACCTGTAGTACAGCCTTGGTTGCTGTTGGCAGATCAAGGGAAGGAATTCATTCAGACCAGTCAGCTGCAAGGACTGGCTGTGACCACTGACCACCAACCTCCACCCTCTGTGGAGGACCAGCTGGGCAGGGGCAGGTGATGGTGCGCTGACATGGACTGTAGCTGTCCACTGGGTGCGCTGGCCATGGGGCTTCCTGGGTGGTACAAGCAACGACCAGCCCCCACCTACCTATATTTTGCCTGGGGCACCCTGCCTGAGCTATAAAGCAATCTGAGATGTTGCTACTTGTGCTGGGCTTGGAGATTCCCAGGCAAAGCCAAGCTGTGAATCTAGGCTGCCTGCTGCTAGTGCCGGGCCTGGGCTCACTGAGGCAGCTGTTACTTGTTTGAGAGGATTTAAGAATCTTGAAGCATGAGCCATACCAACCACTCATATGGAAAAGCAGCTTATAGGGTGGGCCTATAGCTGAGTGGGTCCTCCACTGTGGGTCAAACAGGGTTAGGCAGGTTGGTGGAGTCTCAGATGTGGCACCAGCTTGCCAGCTCTATGGGGAGAGGGCTTAGAAAAAGGACAACAGCCTCTGCTCGCCTTGACACCAGACACTTCAGTTTCTCCCTGTGCACCACTGGGGCCTTTCAAGCTGCCACCCTATACCTGGAGCTCCGAGGGAGTGAGTCTGAGTAGGTGAGTCTATGTGTGGGTTCTTTAGGAGGAACTGTTTGGGGCTCCAGTAGTTTCTTCCACCAACTCAATTCCCACTGGTTTTGCAATCAGAATTTGTGAGGATTTATTTTCCTGGCACCGGAACCCTGGACTGGGGGACCTGGTGTGGGGCTGGGACTCCTCGCTCCCAAGATGTCCCTCCTGAATTTTTATCCACCACACATGGATGCAAAACCAGCCCATTATGTATCTGAGTCCCTCCTACCAGTCTGGATGGAGGTCGTTTCTTTAATTCCACAGTTGTCAGACTTCCATTCAACTTGATTCTGTGGTTCTGAGTGACAGGTTGTTCTATATTTTAGTTGTAATTTTGATGTGGTTGTGCGAATAGGCAAGCCACATCTGCCTACTCCGCCATCTGGACCAGGAGTCTGTCCAGGTATTTCAGACTCCACTTCCTGGTAAATATTTGGATCCTGGTCCCAGGGGGTACAAGGCAGCTTCAGTTCTACTGTCCCCGCATGATGCCTGGACCCAAAACTCCCCCTTTTAAGTGGTTCCTAGTGGGTTTTTTTTAGGATCTCATACAGAGCATCTCATGCAAAATTCCTGACCATTAAAACAAGCCTGGTCAGCACTGTTTTGTCACGCAGCTGCTTAGGAGCTAGGGGACTCTGCCTCCAGCTAGGGACAACGGTTTAAGGAACACATCGCCACAACAGTCTCTTTAGCAGCAGAGCAGCCCATTTCCATCTAAGTGGGGGACTGGCACTCAGCCCAAATGGCAGAATAACAATGACAGTGCAGGAATTCCATGATGGCTATAAGATTTATGGACCTGACTAAAACATGGGAAAGGGTCACTGTTCACCTGACATACCCCAATCCACCCCGCTGCAGCCCAGGGCTGTGTGTGGGGTGCTGAGAGAGGGTAACACAGAGATCAGCTGTGCAGAGGTTTCAGTAGATCAGCCTACCCGGCCATACCTATATTTTCTTAATCCAAACATCACATTCAATTTCCAATAACACAACCCTCAAAAGAGAGCGACTAAATATAGATGGGATTAGCCAAAAAGTTCATTTTGTTTTTTCCATACAAAAAAGTGTTTTTTAGCAGTGGTTTGTTCTCTTGAACAATTTTGTTAGTATGCATTATGACACCTGTTGTAACGGTGTGCATTTAAAAAAACTTGCCAATTGGTGAGTGTTTGTGCAGCCATTTTAATGTTGAAGATGAAAGAAGATACACAATACTTTCAGCGTTATTCTGCTTTATTTCAAGAAAGGTAAAAATGCAACTGAAACACAAAAAATATTTGTACGGTATATGGAGAAGGTGCTGTGACTGATCAAATGTGTCTAATGTGGTTTGTGAAGTTTCTGGCCAAATAATTCTTTGCTGCAGGGCTGTTTTATGCATTGAAAGATGTTTAACAGTGCCCCCGGCCTCTACGCACTCGAAGCCAATAGCAGGAGATAGCCGATATATTCAAAATACCCTAATTAATAAAGTAATTGGTGAAAATGAAAAATGTGTCCTTTATTTAATGGAAAAAAACTAAATGGACTTTTTGGCCAACCCAATTAAACATTAAGGAACCTGAGTGGACGCACCAAATAAACACTTTAATTCTTAGAAAAATTTCAAGTTTCTAATCCTACAGGAACAGGGGTGTCCATGTGGGTGAACTCACACATATGTGTACACATACACATAAATCAAAGTTTGTCATTGATGACAATGTTATTTTTTCCCTGGCAATACTTAATAAAATAAATGTATTCTACATTATTGCTCCAATTTTTATGTTAAAGAAAAAGGGGAAACAGCCCATCTAATATATAGATAATAAGTATGTTGCTCTAGTCTAGTTTTATAATGAAAGAACAAAAAACCAAAAATGATAAAACGGAAGAATAAGAGAAGCAACTATAGACACAATAAGCAAGTCAGGTACAAAAGCTAAACAGAAAGAAATATAACCACAATGAAAAAGGAAAAAGAGAGAACACAGAAAACCATTAAGTGCACATAGGAATAGACAAACATGTAGAAACTTTCATTAAAAAAAAACTGCAGCAGAGGCAAGAAAGGGGAGCAGCGTAGACAAGAACCTAGTATAAAGGAACCATGAACATGGACAACAGGTGGGATTGACTTTGGGGGGAATGGGTGGGTAGGGAGGGGGACAGAGGGGAGCAAAAAGGGGATGGATGTAATACAACAACAATAAAATTAAAAAAAAAACAAAACTGCATCATGAAATTTTATATAAAATAGAACCAATAAAAATGTTCATGTTATCCATTTGCAAGTATAGATGCAAACAGAAATATTAGCTCTTTGCATTTAACTAATTATTTCCTAGGCCTCGTTTGCATGGGTAAGTGATGGGCAATGAAAAAAAAATTTACAAAGTCTGATTCTCTGAAAATGAAAGGCCCTCAGTCTCTACAAACCAATTCACCAATTCAGTGGTGAATAGAAATGCTATAACAACCCTGTATATATACTTAACTTATATTGATATACCTATATCTACATAATATTTTTAAGATTTTATTTATTTTTAGAGAGAGACAGAGGGAGAGAAACATCCATGTGAGAGAGAAACAGCATATGCACCCACCCCAACTGGGCCAAACCCACAACCCAGGCATGTGTCCCAACTGGGAATAGAACCAGTGACCTTTTGCCTTTCAGAACAGCATCCAACCAACTGAGCCACACCAGTCAGGGCTCTATATTTTATAAGGCCAGTGTTCATTTGATGCTATCTTAAATATCCTCTTCTTTCATTCTGTCTCTATCTCCAGATTAATCCATACTTCCTTCATTAAGTCTTCTTAGTTTTCCCTCAGAGAAACTTCCTTCTCTCAATGCAAAAATGTTATAGCATTCTTAGTTATCATATTTAAATTATCACTGTATTCAAACATCCTATATTTGAGTGTGTGTCTCTTTTGTACCCTTAAAATTTACTGAGCACTCCAAAAGCCTTTAATGACTTTTTCATCAATATTTATAACATAAAGAACTAAAGCTGAGGAATTTTTTAAAAACAAATATTAATTTAGCATGACAATAAAGTCATCATAATATAAATATTTTAATGAAAAATATGTATTTTTTAAAATGTAGTAAGAATGGTAGCGTTTTAATAATTAATAATTGGCCTATTAAAATGCAGGTGATTCTCTTATCTGCTTCTACATTCAATCTGTTGTGCTATGCTGTTCTGGTTGAAATATAATGAAGAAAATCAGGTTCGATAGATATGTATTTGAAAAGAGGAGTACTTTAATAGCCTATTCAGATAATTATGAATGTTCTTCTTTGATACTCTAACAAAACTTAGTTGCAATACAGAATATGAAACTGTAACAACGAACCTTCATGAACTGTTAACATTAAAATCTATCATCTATCTTACACCTTGAAAGGACCTTTTAACCCATATACAATTTTGTAACATCATATATTAATCATACAAAAAATACTAGTTCATTTATAAAATCTTCCAAATGCTCGCATATATTTCATTACACAATAATCCAAAAAACAATCAACATTTGTTAATATCACAACTAATCTCATTTTAAAAAGTCTCTAAGAATTGGGAAGATTTATCAAATTTACCACGCTGGATATAAATTTTTCAAAATTCTAATTTTTGCTTGAAAGATCAGATTTTATCATTGGAAACAAATGCTGGCAGTTATTTTCCTGGATGTGATCTGTTTACTTCATTCATTTTCAAGAAAATTCCTGCAAAATACCCGATTCTGATAGCTGTAAGCTTGTCAGTTCTTTGAAGTAAAAATGTTCCATGGAAAGGTGGTTAGTTGAGCTCACAAAAGTGAACAACTGCTATTCCTTGAGATAACAATCATATTTGAGGAAATAACACAAGTGCTCTGTGTGTATTTCCCATTTCATCATACAGAATATAGAGGAAAGTGAATACAAGGGTAGAGCTTTAATAAATAATTTTCACTGCTTCATTAATATTATGCAGAACTAGCTTTTTTAAAGAAAATTGAGTTTGTAGTGGTGAAGAATACAATGACTACCAGCACAACTTACCGCCATAGCTAAATTTCATGCTGAGTTAGCAGCAGTTTTACCTAACACTGCTTCTGCACTATCAGAGGAAATACCACACAATGAACAAGGAAAATAGGAGCATCCTAAGATGACGAAACGATCTGACCTTGCAGGAACCAGAAGGTCCACATTTTGAGAAATACTGCACTAAATTACAAACTTCTTGGGCCAGGAAATTAATTTACTTATCACAATGCCTTGCCACAATAAAGCTGTTAAATCTGAATTAATGAATGAACAAACCTTTTAATGAAAAAATATTGGATAGCCTTGGCTGGTGTGGCTCAGTGGACTGAGTGCTGGCCTGCAAACAAAAGGTATCTGGTTTGATTTCTGATCACAACACATGCCTGGGTTCAGAGTGTGCAAGAGACAACTGAACAATGTTTCTTTTCCTCCCTTTTCTCCTCTCTAAAAATAAAATTTAAAAATCATTAAAAATAAAAAACAACATTGGTGGCATGGATTAATAAATATCAACTAATTTTAAGACTGAAAAAATGATAGTACTACCATTTTAATGATCACAGAGAGTAAAGATGACAATGAAGGCATATCTATCTAAACATTCCCATTAATCAAATAAAAAACTCATAAACTTTCAGTTACCAGAGTAATTGAAGTTGGCTTATTATAACTGTAGCCATCTTTTTAATATTGATCTTCCATTGTAAGACATTTAACAGATTAAGCAAAAGTCAAAAATGTTTATACAAGATATATTTAACCATGTCTGGTAATTTAGATTATCGATTCTATGAAAAAAATTCAAAAATGTTTTTAACTTATTTGGAGAGTACATTCAACATTTACTGAATACCTGACATATACTAGGCACTCTATTACATGCCTTGGGGTTTGTAAGAAAGGATAAAATTCAATCTCTTTCATTGGGAACTAACACATAGGTCAGGAGAGAAGATCAAGAAAGCCTAAAATAACCTTTCTATAGACAAAATATATTGAATCACATTAAAAAAGAAATGAGATATCTGATGTTAAAGTATGAATTTGGTGAAAACTAACGTAAATGGCTTAAATTAAAAGACAAAAAAAATTAATCAAGTAAATATTCAGAAGAATGTAGCTTTACTATGGAAGAAAGGGAGAAAGACAAAAAGAAAAGTAAATCATGGCTTAAAGCAAAGAAACCCATCAAGAGATCTAAAGGTAAGCCTACCTGATCCCAGTGTTTTGCTAAGGTATTTAATATTAACGTGTATCCCACTAAAATAAAACAATAGCTAACACAAATTAACATGTCCAACCTGCCAATAAAGAGAACCTGAATTTAGCAGTTTGATCACTTTGCTAAAGATGGATGGTAGACCAGATGGCAATTTTCTTGACAGGTCAGAAACTAGTCTTACTCACCTCTGTAAACACAATTAATGCTTATTAACATAGAAAGCCATCAATAAATATAAACTCATGGGGCATCTATACTGCATTACAAGCAGTGACAAAATGGAATTATTACTTGTATTCACATCTTTCACCATTATCAGTCAATGAGATTATTTGGAAGAACTTAAAGAGAACAAAGTCAGTATATTTTAGGCAGGTAGACAGAACTCTGAAATTTAATGAAATTTACTGGGCTGCACTATGAGAAAAAGAACTTTTTGAAACTGAAGCACTCTAATATCCAGCTTCTCAAAACACTAATGACTAGTTTACAAGAATTGAAAGTTCTTAATTGATAACATGAGATATCTAATTGGTAAACTTGAATTTACAAGTATGTATATGAAAAAATACTTTAAAGAATTAAAAATTATTTACTAGAATACATCAAATAATAAAACATTACTATTAAAACTAATAAAAATATAAAAGCATTACTACTGCATAGTTATAAAATCAGTTTGGTTGACTTAGTTATTGCTAAGTGAACTATATAAATATCATCTTAATTACCATTTTTATACATCTTCCTATATCCAGTATAGTTAGAACACTCACAAATGTGGACTCTCAAAATATTAAATACCACATGATGTCTTAAAATTACATAAATTTCTTTTTTTCCTAAAAGCTATTCAAACATATTACACTATTTTTAAATTTTAAACTCTTTATACTTTAATAAAATCTAAAGAGGTTAAATAGACTCAAAATTCATTGAGATTACAAAATACTACAATCTTCATTTTAACTTTAAAAAACGTCAACTGAGATTAAGCTTTTATACATCATGCAGTTATACAATTCTAAACAACTTCATATTTATACCATACTCTTGCCTACACGGCATCCCAACATTTTAAAGTGTTCTTCTCTCAAAGTGGATCAGTGATAGGGTCATCCAGTTACTAACATTTATTTAGGTCTTACAATGTGCCAAGGACTATAGTATGTGTCCCATGTCCATTACTGCATTTAATCATCACAACAAAGCCAAAAGGTAGGCACTGTAATCTTCATTACAGATGAGGAAAAAGGAGACTTAGAAAATTTAAGAGATGTGTCCAAAATTAGATCACTGGTACTAAGTGGCAAAATCAGACCTGGATCTCAATTTCAAAACCTGCACTCTTGATCACCACACACTGGCTGCCTACCAAACATATAAATTTTCCATGCAGAAGAAATCCAAATAAATAATTTATGTATATACCCTACCATCAAGGAGGTAGAACACTAACTTCCTGCTACTTAAATGTAAACTGTACATAGTGACTTCCTTCCCAAAAGTAGTTATGGAAAGGGATGGGGGGGGTATAACTTTACAGTGGAGAAACCAAATAAATACTACATTAGGCAGGTGATCAAGTCTAGCATCATCAATGACAAGTCATATAGATAGCATTTACACTTGATGTGGTGAGAATGGCACTTTATCTCTGAGGTCTTCCTCCCAAAAAGCCCTAATACCAGCCTAACCATGAGAAAAACAGACTAACCCCAATTGTGTGACATTCTACAAAATACCTTATCAAGTACTTCCCAAAGCTGACAAGGTCATCAAAAACAAGGAAAGTCTGAGAAACTGTCACAGCCAAGAGAAGCCTAAGGAGACGTGACAACTCAATGTAATATACTAGATGGGATTCTAGAACAGAAAAAGAACATTAGTACAAATAAAGAAATATGAATAAACTTCAGTTAATAAGGAATCAGTATCAGTTCATTAATTTTAACAAATGTATCATATTACTATAAGATGGTACTAATAAGGGAAAACTAGGTGTTGGATTTATGAGAATTCCCTGTACTATCTTTACAATTTTTCTGTAAACCTAAAACTGTTCTAAAATAAAGTTTATTTTTTAAAAAAGTTACTGTACCTGGCTGGTAGCACAGTGGATAAGGCGCCGGCCTGCGAACCCAAAGGTTGCAAGTTCAATTACCCAGCCAGGGCACATAACATGGTTGCAAACCAGGTCTCCAGTCAGGTCTGTGGCTGGAGGCAGGTGAAAAGCAGCCATATATTGATGTCTCTCTCCCTCTCTGCCTCTCTCCCTTCCCCTCTTTCTAGAAATGATTAAATAAAATCTTAAAAAAAAAAAAAAAAAGTTACTGTAAACAGGACCAATAAGAAAGGAAGAAGTTCAGGCCCTGGCTGGTGGCACAGTGGATAAGGTGCCAGCCTGCGAACCCAAAGGTGGCTGGTTCAATTCTGTAGCCAGGGCACATAACCAGGTCTCCAGCCAGGTCCGTGGCTGGAAGCAGGTGAAAGATAACTATACATTATTGTTCTCTCCCTCTCTGCCTCTCTCCCTTCCTCTCTCTCTGGAAATAATAATATCTTAAAAAAAAAAAAAAATAAGAAGAAGAAAAGAAAAGGAAGAAAGAAAGAAAGATTAATTCTCAAATATTTCCTAGAATATACTACCATGACTGTTAGAATGCTCTAACTTAAGCCTAGGTTTTCAGAAGAAATTGGAATATTGCTGGTCTCAATTAGTTGTTTTAAAAAAGAAGAAAGGCCCTGGCCAGCATGGCTCAGTTGGTTAGGCATCACATCCCAACTTCAAGGTCCTGGGTTCAATTCCCAGTCAGGGCACATGCCTCAGTAGTGGGTTCGGTCCCTGGTTGGTGCTCATTCAGGAAGACAACCAACAAATGTTTCTCTCTCACACTGATATATCTCTCCCTCCCCTCTCCTCTCTCTGGAATCAAGGGGACAAAAGAGAGAAGGTTCATAAAGGTTATTATTTCGTGTGGGGATAAATACTACCAAAATAAACAACTTCTAACATAGCGCTGAGATACCAGGAACCCTATCTAGAAATAACCTACAGGAGTTAAATTTAAATTCAGAACTCAAAAAAGCCTAATATCACCCATGAGTCAAAGGAAAAAGAATTTTTTATAAATTTAACATATGGAGATTATTTTATAATTTCTCATAAAACCTAAGTAGCTAAGACAGAAAAATAAATCATCTTTTCAAGTATCAGCTTAATATTTTTAAAAATCACAGGTAAAATTAAGAATAGAAGGATCACTTCAGGTAGAAAAAAGATTTACTGAGAAACACACTTGAACTATTCTAGAAATTATGACTTCAGCTGAAAAAATGAACAGGTATATTATCATGTCTTTATAAATTCCAATGCTTAAAAAAACTGCTCAGAAACACTATGTTAAGGCTTATTAAACAGAAAAAATAACCTCTCCAGCCCTAATACGTACTGTAATACTAAAATCATCACACAGCATAGATGCTAACTATTATGTATTAAGTATAAGGTCTATAATGTTTGTTCTTAAGAAATCTAAAAGGAGAAAATATGGCTGACACTTAAAAGTAACTCCTCTTTTCACCCTACAGTCCACTAAAAAGATCTGTACACATGATGTAATGCCTTCTAGATGTTATTGTAATGTCTGATACAAAGCGACGCTTTTCTGTTCTTGTACTGAGACATAGCTCTTCCTAGCACACATTTATTATTTGCCTCTTTTGTGATACAATCTGATTGACCTACAGAATGTATCAAAGGCAATTACTGTCATCATACAAAAGAACAATGGGTTAAAATAATATCCTTAGAGCAGAAGTGGAATTATAATTTAAATGAAATTTCAGATTTAATATATCCAAACAGCTTTAAGTTAATGCAAAAAAAGAATTATGTGCTTCTAAATATAAACAGTTATGGATGGGCTGATTATGTTTATTGGCCCTCAAAATATTTAGAATCTGGTTTACCTTTCTATAATAGGCCATACAAATTCAACATTAAAAGAGATCAATGAGGAAGTAAAATGCTCTGGTATACAGGTGTCCCAAAGCTCCTGCCTATTCCCATTCCCTTCCTTTCCAGCCCTTCTCTAACCTGATTAAAAACCTAAAAAGAGCCAATTGAGAATCCCATGGCCACATACGGGGAATCATTGTAGTCCTAGTGATCCTCCTTTCCTCAGGAGCATTCACTTCTAAAACCTTAATGACACTCTGTCACATTCTCCTGAAAAGGAGAGGAAAAACTGCCATTAAAGGCTGTGTTCATTATAATCAGTGACTTCTTAAATATGTTTGCAGTCAAGCAACAACAAAGTGATGTATCTTTGGGACTCTTTCAGAGCTTGTCTTTTAGCAGCTTTTTAATGTTTCAGGGAATGTCTGTGCACAGGAAATTATGAGAAATACTTACAATTGCTCCAGATTTTAAAAAATAAGAAGAAGAAATGCAAAACAAAAGAGAACATGGCAATGTTAAATTCATGTGTTTCCCATTTGCTATTTAAAGTATGTCAAAACAACTTAAATATATTTTATTATAAAGGTAATCTGACACGTTAACTATTAAGAACCTCAAACAGTAATAAAATATCCTCAAAGTAACATACAGTACATGCAAAACACTCTAAGAAAATAAGAATCTACAGATGAACCAAATTATTCTACACATAATGTGAGCAAATAATGTCACCCTAGCTGCCTCTCCCTTATCAAAACAGTCTTCCAAGGAATTCTCCATTCTAAAAGCCTAGAGAAATATCAGAAAAATGTAGGAAACTGAAAGCCTTCATGTAATTCTAATCTTGGTCAGTTTTGTTTGGTAGAGGAGGGCAGAGCAGTTATTCTTGTCCTGAAAAAATTTTAAGAGGGAAAGAAGGAAGAAAATAATGGGAAATATTCTTCAGTTGGTTTTCCCAAAATTTTCCAAATTTGAGATATTTGGTATATTCTTAAATTTACCATGTTCAATTTACCAATTGTGAAACCCAAATTTCTGTAGAGACTATGAACTATAAAGTACTTGTTTATTCCTTATGAGTTTTCCCCTAATTTTATGAAATAAAATTCTAGACCATACTCTACAAAATAATCTATGTTTAATTAACTTCAATAAAATGAAACTGTTCATTTATTGTTATCTTATAATCAATTACATAAAGGCTTTGACTATTGTATAGTATGCTATTTACAGCTAGGGTAGAAGGCTTATTAACAGAAACCATTTTTACAGATCTAGTTTATGTTCAGAATATATTTAGGAATTTTACCCTCCATTTAATAAATTCACAGTTCATTACTGTTTAAAATCACACAAGCTGTACTCATACATTAGCACTGCCACCACTTTAAATCCTAAATGGTAATGACTTGCCAGCATCACAAAGAATTTTGGGATTTACAGTGAATTCTCAGGTACCTTTCTTAATTGCCTTGTCTCCCTGCCTAAAATTTTAATCCCAAAATGGATCCCCTTCTGAACCACATATTGCCTGCCATCAATTTGAATATGATCCAGAGAATACAAAATATTAGTCTAAACCTTTGCTTTTCAATCTTAAGAAATCTATGAACCTCTTTAAAAAAGAAAAATGTTCTTGAACATCAAATCAGTACATAAACCCAAAACTGAGAAACAATGACTTAAGAAACAGGTCTCATTCTATAATAAATGTCTTTGAATCATGAATTATCACTGTGAAGTGTTGTCTTTATTTCTGGTACAATACCTTTTGTAAACATCAAAATGAAAATACCAATGTTAACAGTTCTTATGGAACTCAAAGACCATCCTCCTAAAATGGTCCCAAAGAGTCTGAGGAAACCAGTTTAAGAAATAGTACTCTATTCAAAACAGAAATTAAATATATATATATATGAACAGCCTTTCCTCTTCTGCACCCCAACAGCTTTCTTATACCACTGATCCCTGTCTTTCTCTTAAACTACAGCATCTCTATAGCATCTTTGAGGTCAGGGTCTATGCCTGGTTCATCTCTGTATGGGACAGCATACTGCACACAGAGAATCATAAATTACTACTTTGTAGTTAGGATCTGTAGTACCAGTCAGGCAAAATGAAATATTAGTCATCAAATACAATATGTTAAAATAAAATAATGTTTTCTGTCTCTTTTTTTTTTCAAAAGCCACAAATGTTTCGTTTGTATTGCAAAGCCATTAGAAAATCAATTCTAAGTTAATATATACTCACATACAGGTGGTTAATAAAAAGCACTAGTTGAGCTATACAACTTTCAATCCTACCTAAATTATCAAGCCTTTTACAAAAGAAAGTCATTTGCATTGTAAGAAATATAAAAGTCCAAAAGGATAAAGCTTTGGATATAAAATGTAGCTAGCAGACTCAAAACTAAATTTCTGTTCTATTCTTCACTCAAATTCTATTTATCTTCTTGGAATTTAGATATTTGAGTTTTTGTTTTCCTTCTGTGAGTTTTAATTTTATGGAATAAATAGGGTAACATACCTTATCTCTACATTGGGTAATATTAGACACTTTTTAAAGGGTTGGGTTTTTGTTTTTGTTTTTGTTTTTTCATATTTGTTAGGCCTCATCTGGTTAGACAGAAAAACAAAGTGTAAAATAAAAGTTTTTATGGGACAGAACATTTTTCAATTACATTGCAATGTCAATTATCCCTAGAACTTGATCAAGAAAAGAATATTCTGTAGTGGTCTTATGATGAAATAGCATTACTCTAAATTCCCAAACTTCCATTATACTGGTTGTAAAATAGCATAGTTTCAAGATGTTTGGGTAGCAATTATAAGGAATGTGCTGAATGTTATAAAGGGTGTAGTTATTTACTAAACTGATATATATGATTTAACCGCTTATAGTAGTAACTATTTAAGATGATAAAGAAACACATGGCTGGTGTGGCTCAGTGGATTGAGCACTGGCCTGCAAACCCAAAGTCACTGGTTCAATTCCCAGTCAGGGCAAATACCCAGGTTGTAAGCCAGGTCCCCCCCTGGACACAGGTGAAAGGCAACCATACAGTCATGTTTCTCTTCCTTTCATCTTCCCTCCCTGCCCTTCTCTCTAAAAAAATAAAGAATAAAATCTTAAAAAAAAGAAAAGAAAAAGAAACAGAAGTCTTAATGAATTATCTTTAAAACATCCTGAACTTCACCTTATACTTCTTATAGTCATCTGAATGTTAATTTCTAGACCAACTCTATCAGACACCTAAAGCTAATTCAACTTTAAGATAGACCATCATGTGACTTCCCTCTTACTTCCCAAAGATGTTTCAGAAGTGTTGAGGAGCAAAAACTACATTTATCTCTCAAAAAAACCACTTTTCCATTTGATAAACAAATCACAAAGAAAGTTACTATTGATTTACAGCCTGTTAATTAAAAATCTTTCAGCAACTTAACAACAAATCACAAACGAAAATACATCCTGTTAATTAAAAATCTTCCAGCAACTTAATACAGCTACCAGACATTTTCAATTTAAAAGCAGGGGTAGGGAGAGAGATCAACTGCTAAACAATAACAAGACAGGTGTAATTTGGTCAAGTAATAAGGTCAGAAATAAGGTTTATCATTTAGAGGACATAAATTCTTTCCAAATTATAATTAAAGAGAAAAGTAAGAAAAGCAATACATATCTAAGTGTTTCTCAGAAATTAGATAAATACTAAAAAGCAAAGGCTATGCCTGAAACTAATTTGGGGAAAAAAATAACCCTGTATGTCAAACTTCATATGCTTCATAAAATCTTCAATAGCCAACTCCGTAATAAAGTAATCAAGGTATTTTAAAAACTGGCAGTAAGCAAAAGTACAGGGTGTAGTACATCAAAACAAGGTGAGATAAATCATGCAACTCTTCTAAAATAAAAAAGTTAAAATAATAACTGCACTTGCTTATATTAATATTTATAATTTTTAATGTACCAAAGGGAACTTAATGTTAAGCCTGAGTCAGCCTACAGGCATTTTCACTTCAAGGTGAATACATGTGAAAATGCATGCTGCATATTTCAGCATCAGGATATAAGACCTACTGTCCCAGACAATTATCTAGTAACAAAATAATTCTTCTATTTCAATTATGGGTTATGTTTCCTGCTTTTAATTGAAAGTTGGATTTCTGATCCAATTTATAAGAACAATTTTTGTCCAAAATTTTACTGAAATATCTCAATGTCTTAAATGAGAAATGTTAGTGAATGAAATGCTTTAATAAGATGTTTTTAAGTCAAGGAATTCTTTTAAAAACCCACCAATTTAATAAGCATTTTTATTTATTTGTAATAGCATGAAGAATCAACTTTCAGCCTGTTTCCCTTTAAATTAAGGCTTGTTGACACCTGATAATTCTCTTTATAGATTTCTTATGTTCTGTTTTTAATAGCATAATGTGTATTTCTAATCCAGAAACTGGAGTGTTTTAATTTTGGGCGTTTTTTGGGCTGTATGCCTCCCGAATAATAATTATATATTCATTGCAAACTGAACATAATTTTTAAAAGTATGCATAAGAATATGAAGCAGATTTCTAAAAATACAAAAGTATTAAGTGATATGATAAAGGCAGTCTTTTTAAAATTAAAGAAAATACACATGAAAAGGAAAACTTTAAATAATTTACTTAACTCCATCTTCTATGCCAATTTTCAACATGGTCCATTTTTCAGTCAAGGTCTACATATCTGAGAAGTTGATTAGGTATTAAATTCTCAATGAATTTAAAACCACTGCTATAAAACTTTTCTTTAATCCATTCAGCTCCTTAACTAATCAAACAATGAAACAAATATTACAAGACGAAGGCTGACAAAAAATCATAATGAACCTCTCAGATGAGAAACTAATTTGTACTAAGTACACAATGGCTTACATTTAATCCTGTTAATAACCACACAAAAAAAGAAATAAAAGACTCACTTTTCAGTCATCTCTCTGGACCACTGGGCTAAAATAACAGCATGACTAAATCTGACATTGACCCCGTGGCCCTGCTAGGAGTTAAAAGAATTCCTTTGAGTCTTCAGAGGCCTGTTCTCAAATGCTCCAGAAGGGGTAGACTAGTCATATACACTTGTTAGCCTTCTTTACAGTAACAGGTCAAATAAGAAATGGTTACATATACTGTAAAATACATTAGCTCTTACTTTAGACTTGAAGTCTGTACCTTACAACAACACAAAAAGAATAAAACAGTGACAGCTTGCTGATAAAATGTCACAGATGGATGAAACATAATTGGAATAGTAAGACTGTATCCCAGCAATAACATGTTACTGTAAATAAATTTAAACAAATAAGAAAAATGTCTAAACTAACAAGAATGGTTGAAATTGAGAAAAAGCACCAAAATGATTTCTCATCTGTCACCTGAAATCACTAAATTTTAAAATAGAAAAATTCCATATATAAATTTTTCTAGCTGTATCACAAAAGTTTTCAGCAAGCCTACTGAAGTAAAATACACGTAATACTGTTGTGAAGTTTTTTTGCAAGCATTTATGAGATGAACCCATCAACAACATACAATGTCACAATAATATAAATCTACCTGAAATCAGGCTACTTTCCCTTTTTCATCCTTTTCAAAAATAGTTTACTTCTTCCAACAAAGATGATGTTAGCATCTCATACCTTCCTATCTAGCGATTTAAAATAACTAGATTTTAACTAGATGGATTTACTATGCTTTACTAGGTTTCTCTAGTTCTAGGATTAGTATTTTAAAATTGTGTTTTGTTAAACATAATCAAGCCCTAGCTCTTTTTTCTACTTTACAAAGTCTAATTGCTGAAAATCTAAACAAGCCAACATTAGCCTATTTTATGCATTTGCTTCAGATTTTTGCTTTTTAAAAATATGACTTCAGTTAATTTACAACAATATTTAAAATTAAAAGTTCTAAATTTTCTGTATGTTGGAAGCCAACAGATGTCCTTCCAACACTAAGAAATAACATTATTATATACCAAAATGTACTTTAATTTGTGTCTACAGCAAAATACAAAAAGAAAAAGTACAAAATTCAGTTTCTTCATTTTTATAGACCTTTTGTAATTTTAGCTTATCATATTAATAAAATGAAAAAATACCATAGTCAAAGAACTATTACTTAACTGAACACAATAACTTAATTGAGTATCAACAATTACCATCAGGGATGGTCTGATTAATTTTGTAAAGACTTAAATTAATTTAGGATGAAAGCCAAAGTCAGAATTTTAAAACTTATCACAAATTTTGTCAAACATGTCAAAGCTTTAAGTGAACTCAGGGAAAAAAAAATACTTCAAGCACTCGTTTTGAAAATCTATAATGGCATATAAATCTCTACCTGTCAAGTGACAACATTTGGGGAATGAGCTTTTCTTTCCCCCAAGTTCTTGTTATGCTCTCATTCCCTATCTTCTCTCATACACAACTTAGTATTTTTCAGGAAATACCAAACAAACTAGAGCACTGAGACATAAAAAACACCTCAAACTTACCAAGCAATAAGAGAATTGTAAAATATTTCACAAACAATTCTTATTTAGAGCTCTAATGCAGCATCTACTTTTTAAAACAGAAAACTAAAAGATTTTCCCATCGCACAATGAATTTGCCATCATTAGCTTACCTTCAAGGCATTTTCCAATCTAAAAAGTATCAAGAATAAAAGTATTTTCTTTATACTTTAATAGTTACTATATGTGAATAGCCATTCAGTTTTAGAGAATCTTCCACCCACTGCCAAAAGAGAGGGAAAACCAAAAAAAAAAAAAAGAAAGAAAGAAAGAAAGAAATCCTACAAAACAAGTTTCAAATAAAGACTGGAAAAGGAATCAAGCAATCATGACTTTTTTTTAAAAAAGTCTGACGACTATGAAGTTTGTTCATAGCATGAAAGCACTTCACCCGTTTGCCCTTTCCTTAATAAATTTCAAGTTCGGCTCTAGAGTCCCTGATTCTACAGCCACACACAACAAATCTGTGTCACAGCTTTAAGAATTAATAAGATTTTACACAAACATTTAATAAAATGGGCTGGCAAAAATACTTTGTTATTTTAAAGGCTGCAGCCTTTCACAGTTAAATCAGTTTTCATATCACAGATTATACACTGATTTAATGTAAATACTAGAAACAAATATATTTTAGAGGTTAGTGTTTCTCAATAATTACATATGAATACCAAATGTAAACATAAAGTACATTTAAAAATACTAATCAGAATTAGGGAGAATAAGTATAAACTTATGAAACCTCACTAACAATGGAGAAAAGTAAAAATTCTTAAGATTATTTTAACTGCCATAGATAATACAATAGCTAGAATATTAGGATACATTTTCTTCTTAGTCTGAAACTCATTGGTTTTAAGAGAAATTGCTTCTTGAGACATCATTAGATCGAAACCAAAATGTAAAATATATAGTAACTAGAAAAGAATAAAGAAAACAAAATTTTAATAGAGCCATTTGTTCCTTGGTAATAATATACTCAATAAGTCAGTTTCATACTCTAGGAGCACTAAAATCTGCAAGAAAAAAACTACAATTAGCCGGCACAAAAAAAAAAAAAAAAACAAACAACTTGTCCTTACTCCAATTTCCAATGCATTAAACAGACATCCAGAAAGAGAATTTTAGATAATTCTACGCATGTCAAAACTGATCCTTTTTCATCCTATTTAGCAACGTTATAAAGTTCTCTTAGCCTATTAGTTAACAGTATATCACAGTTCTCTTAGCCTATTAGTTAATAGTATATCACAACAGCATCATTTTTTTATGGTATAGTTGGGAATTATTACAATTTTTCAGTGCTAAAAGTGTTCTTTTATTATTTGATATTAATTTAATAAGTACAAAATTCACTTAATGCTATTGTATGATGGCATTCTCACAAAAGAAATATTAAAAGTAGCTTTAATTACAGCAATTTGATTTTTTAAAGTCTTGAGATACTAATTAATATTTTGAGATGTTGGGATTAAAGGACTCTACTTTTCCCTTACAACAGTAACAAATTACTCAATATTTAAATTACCATACCACATCTCCAATCACAACATTTAACAGCACAAGGTTGTTTCATAAAACAAAATTCTTCACATGAAAAATACGCATATTTCTCAGGCATAGACAAATATTTAAGATCTGGTCAAGTTAAAAAGGTACCATCTCAAATCAAATGTATATTCATCTGAATATATGCGTACCATGACAAGAAACACTGAATGTAAGAAATATCACATATCAGATTACAACTGATAGCCTATGAATACCTTTTGAATATACAGTAATATTTAAATTAAAAACTTACAACAGCACTACTTACTGCTAATTGGTATTTCTGGTATTTACTTAATTCAACTATACCATAAATTTTTTACTCCAACAGGAGAGCAACCATGAATAAAAAATTGGGGGATTACTAATTTTCTATCAATTTCATGCATAAAACTAACATATCTTTTGAGCTCCTCGATGGCTCAAATATTAAATGCCTACTGTTACTAAGAAAACAAAACCAAGAACAAAATTAGTTTAGTTCTTCTCTGCTAGTCCCCATGGATCTAAATCCACACAATCATTCTTTCCAATCTGCAAAACAAAACAAAACAACACACAAATAGATGTGCTAAGGAAGAACGATCAAAACAAAAAAACAAGTTTGAAAAAAAAAAAAAAGATCCTCTTTCTCTTTAGCAATCAACAAAATAACAAAAAAGAAAAAGTGGAAAAGTCACCCAGAATATATGACCATGTAAGCATGGGCACTCTTGCAGAAAACCAAGTCTGCAACCCAAAGCCATGGGAAATTTAAATTGGAGCAAACAGCCACAATAGGCAGGGAAATCTGTACAGATAAAAAGGGACTGCTGAGGTTGCAGGTACATTACTTAAAGATCTTTTGAGATTTCCAAACAAACTTTATTAGTTTTGTTAATTTTAAAAAATAATAACTATCCACTTACTACCATAAAGATTTTTTCCCCTTAAATCAAAATATACATAGTATGTGATATATCTAAAGAAAGAGAAAGACTTCCTATAGTTTTATACTGAGATTCGGTGAATCAGAAACTTGCTTCACAACTCTTCTCTCTTTATGTACTTAAATAATGTTTAAGTAATTGAAAATTTTAACAAGAGAAAGAAAAGTCAACAGATCAGACCTTTCACTCCTGAGGTTAACCTAAGTGATGGTACAATCACACAGCTCCTCTTTGACTATTCCATAAAGAACTTTATACAATAGTATAACTAACCAAAATGTCTCAAAAATCAAATGATCAATGGTACAACCATTACACTTCACCCGTTAAATCTGATAAAAGAAATCTCCCAAACTAGAGCATCTCAAACAAAAGAATAAAGACTTATACAACAACCAAAACAGTCATGGTGTTAAAAACCAATACAAATATTCCATAACGTAGGACCTGATAAATTGTTACCAGTAACTCACCTATCTAAAAACATCTTGCATATTATGAACCTTTTCATAAACAATTTCATACATATAAAATCAATCATACTAAAAAACATATTTACAGCAATATTTAAGTTATATTTATTCTCCTACAAAATTTATATTATTTTTAAAACAAGCCAAAACAGTTGAAGTAGATAAAAGGTATTGAATGGAAAGCAAAATACCAATTACATGGGAGGAAGGTCATTTCCAAGTACATAGAACAACAATGAAATTTTACTGACAATTAAAAATTTTCCTTAAAAGTGGAAAGTAATACTATTTATTTCCAAGTAAAACCAGTGACAAAAGTTCACTTGTTTAAATCAGATCATTTCATACTAAAAAAAAAAAAAAAAGATGAGCAATATAAGGAGTAACTTACAGAATTAATGTAATTGTACCTTTTCTTTAACTACAACCTCCTTTCTTCAATCAAATGCATTTGCCATTTTCCTCTATATCTTGATATTCTCTCATCTGATTTTCAAAGTATTATTTTTCAATTACTTAGTAATCTTATTTATCAGCTGTAAGCAGTCTATTCCTTACATCTTTAAATTTTCTCATAAACTACAAATATGGAAAGAGCGTTGAAAAGTTTTCTAGAAATAAGGGCTTTCCCTTCCTAAATAATACTGTTAGAGGTTCTATTGAGTTAAAAAACAAAATCAAATGTGACCTGCACACTTCAAAGAAATGGCCAATAAAAACATTTTCTCTCAATAAGTAGCTCTAAACAGCCAAACTTTCATATTGAAGTAATTATAAATTAACTATATATTTGGGCAAAAGCAGGTGAAAAGAATACAAATTATTTTCCCATCATAGAAGTACGCTGTCTTTCCTTTAAATGACCTTGCAAAAGAGCAGATGCTCTCAGGTCCACCAACTGATAATTTTTTTAAATTCTAAGGTGAAAACATCATAAAAATAAAAACTATAATTTAGCAGACAAGATCCACTTAAAAATTATCTATTATCATTATTACACTTCACTTACACTTGAATCCAAATCTGTATTACAAGTCCAATCTATTCCTTTCAATTTTCTTAAGTACATCTGTATAACTTTTTTTTAAATGTGACTTTACATGTGGAGGGTGCTCAACTAAAAATATTTATGTATGATAAATATGTCTACAAATGTCAATTATGTAGAATTGACAACAATTTGGCAAATAACTCAAAACGCCAAAACTTCATCATGACAATCAGTAACTTTAATTTACAGCAAAGCAAAGATAAACAATGACTGAGAGTTAAAACTTTTGGCTGGATAACATCCATTAAGTCAACACTTTTACTTTATTAAGTGTTACCAGGGAAATGTTAGCGAAAGATCAGTAAATCACTTGAAAATGAAATATGAATTTAGCAAAGTCTTAAAAACAGAGCCTCCTTATTTAAAGACATAAACCATCTGAATAGCCTTTATTATTACACAGACAAAAAGGGTAAATGTTCTCTATTCTGTACTTCTTGTAAAAAATATTTTTTAGAGTCTAATCATATGTAGTTGCCATCAAATTTACCTTCAGACTATAAAAGTATACTGTCTATAAAATATACTTATTTTCTTAAACAAGTGATCACTATATACATTAATTTTATAGCAAACAGCTGTAAGACAATTACATTTAAACACTCTTTACCCAGACATCAGTATTCAAGTTTCAGTGACAAAGAGATAAAAATGAAAATGTTGCCCACCTAATTTAATGCTTCTCCATTCCAAAACATAAATAAACAATGTAAACATGTAGATGAGTAAGTAATTCATAATGGCAACTAAACTAAACTAGGTCATTAGTTCAATAAATGTATATTATGGTATTATTAAGCAGTTTTCAACAAATTTGTTATAGTACTTGAAAACCAAATTAGTTTATAAAAGACATGTAAAAAAAAAGTGAAATTTAATTCTCTCCCTAGGTACTTATCACTGTTGAAAAGCAGCTATAAATGAATTTAGACTAAATGTCACAAACTGACTTTGCAAGAATACATACCTAACTTGCTGATCAATAGTGAAATCACAATATCAACATTCCAAAATGTTATCAGATTCCAACCCATGCTAACCCAAGCTTCCTTAGCATTTCTGGGATTTCTAATGAGATTTTCAGTCTGCTGAACAATGGCCTTAAAAGGCTTTCAAACTTTACTCCACTCACAAGTAAAGTTGAAATTGAACATTTTTATTTCTTCTCTCCCTATGACTTCACCATGGAACAGTGAATAAAACGGCTCAAGTCATTATGCTAATTAGAAATGAAATAAAAAGATGCCCTTACAATAGTTACGTGTAAGGTGACAAGCTGCAACTAGAGACACTGTTGAAAAGCAGCTTTAGGAATTGTGTAGTACAGGCTTACAAAGCTGAAAACATCAGGGGGGCGCTCCTTGATGCCCTTGGTCACTGCAACTCCAGCATATGACTAGTTGTTCATTATAAAACAGAAATTAAACTATACATCAATGAAAAGGTATCAAAAAGCAGCCCACTCTTATGACCTATTAGGCCATTAAATCTCTCAAGAAACTATATATTGACATTAAGCTGACTTAGCTGATGAATGCAAAAAAGAGGGGAATACTATTAAAGATTTGAGGAGTATTAAAAGCAAGATTTACTTAATGAAAATTAATATGTAAAAGAAAATAAGGAAGAACCCAAGATACGAGATGCCAAAGTTAGTGTGAAACATGCTCTACTTGGAACAGCCCTGCATAAAACACACACTTTAATAAGCTCTCCTTGGACTAACTTACAGCACCTGGTCACTCTGAGAGAATTTTTCTATCTGCCACTCTGCCACAAAGTTACACAAAATATCCAATTTTAAGGAAAAGAAAAAGGAGATATATAAGCAAAAGAGAGGAAGGAAATATTGGAACAAAATAATGACCAAGAAATCCTGGTCAGCATGCTGAACATACACAAAACATAAATGCTCTTTCTCATTTACATTTAGGCTGAGGTGGTGTCTAAAAAACATACTACTAATACACTTAATCATATTAACCACATATTAAACCATTAATTAAACATTAATGGTACCACACAGTTTTAAGTTTCTATTAGGGTTTTCAGCCTCTATTCTTTCTCTT
This sequence comes from Noctilio leporinus, assembly GCA_004026585.1. Taxonomy (NCBI): domain Eukaryota; kingdom Metazoa; phylum Chordata; class Mammalia; order Chiroptera; family Noctilionidae; genus Noctilio; species Noctilio leporinus. The sequence continues at coordinate 279,764 of PVIW01000256.1, forward strand.
TGCATTCAACCTGAACTTGAAATCCTATCCATTCTCTTTTTTTTTTTTAAATCCTCACCTGAGGATATGTTTATTGATTTGACAGACAGAAAGACATCAATTGGTTGCTGACCAGGGATCAAACCCGCAACTTAGGTATGTACCCTGACTGAGTGAAACCCATAACCTTTTGGTGTATGGGACAGTGTTCCAACCAACTGGGCCACCCAGCCAAGACTAAACCCATTCTTTAAGACTCAGTTCAGTCTTATACTTTGCCCACCCGCAGTAATTTTTTTTAAGTCTATTACATTCATTGGCAAATGCTTATGTACTGTGCTGGGGTATCTCTTGTATTTGTGGAAATATATTTAACTCTGGTATTACAGTGAAGTTTTCATATAACCATGCATTTCAGGTTTCTAAAGGCAGTTATATATATAGCAATTCTTGAATCCCAACATCTTAATGGTATAATGGCTTGAACACCGGAAGCATCCAGTAAGTGTTGAAGTGACTTTAAAACTTCAGATTTAGTTTTAATTAGATCATAAAGTGTCATTAAATCAAATACAAGTTATAGAAAGTATCATACCAGAGACATGTTGCTCAAAACAACTTGAGGCTCTCTGCTCCTCCTGTTCGACAGACTGCCGCGTCTTCTTGCGCAGTGCCAGCCTCAACCCTGAGACACGATGGTGAAGGTTGGAGTGAACGGATTTGGCCATGTTGGGCACCTGATCACCAAGGCTGCTTTTTACTCTGGCAAAGTGGATGTTATTGCCATCAATGATCCCTTCATTGATCTCAATTACATGGTCTACATGTTTCAGTATAATTCTACTCATGGCAAGTTCAAAGGCACAGTCAAGGCTGAGAATGGGATGCTTGTCATCAATGGGAAGACCATTGCCATCTTCCAGAGCGAGATCCCACCAACATCCAATGAGGTGATGCTGATGCTGAATATGTTGTGGAGTCCACTGGTGTCTTCACTACCATGGAGAAGGCTGGGGCTCACTTGAAGGGAAGAACCAAGAGGGTCATCATCTTTGCCCCTTCTGCCAATGCCCCATGTTTGTGATGGGTGTGAACCATGACAAGTATGACAACTCCATGAAGACTATCAGCAATGCCTCCTGCACCACCAACTGCTTGGCCCCCTAGCCAAGGTCATCCATGACAACTTTGGCATTGTGGAGGGACTCATGACCATGGTCCATGCCACCACTGTCACCCAGAAGACCATGGATGGCCCTCTGGGAAGCTGTGGCATGATGGCCGAGGGGCTGCCCAGAACATCATTCCTGCTTCTACTGGCACTGCCAAGGCTGTGGGCAAGGTCATCCCTGAGCTAAATGGGAAGCTCACTGGCATGGCCTTCCATGTCCCTACCCCCAATGTGTTGGTTATGGATCTGACCTGCCACCTGGAGAAAGCTGCCAAATACAATGACATCAAGAAGGTAGTGAAACAGGCAGCAGAAGGCTCCTTCAAGGGCATCCTGGGCCACACTGAGGACCAGGTTGTCTCCTGTGACTTTAACAGTAACAACCACTCCTCCACCTTCCATGCTGGGACTGGTATTGCCCTCAATAACCACTTTGTCGAGTCCATTTCCTGGTATGACAATGAATTTGGCTACAGCAACAGGGTGGTGGACCTTATGGTCCACATGGCCACCAAGGAGTAAGAGTCCCTTGGACCACAAGCCCTAGCAACAGGAAGAAAGGCCCTCAGCTGCTGGGGAGTGTCTTCCCCAAATCAATCCCCCAACACTGAGAATCTCCTGACCTCTAGTTTCCATCCTAGACCCCCTGAGGGGAAGGGCCTAGGGATTGTGTGCATGGTGAACCGCTAAGGAAATTGCAGACTTCAATAACATCCCTTTACATACACTTCACAACATGAACAAGGCGTATGATGCTGATCCTGATGTCACCACACTAACAAGGAAAACACATGAGGTACGCAAGGATCACACAAGTCCAGATATTGTACACAGAATCCAGGAGATCATCAATGAAAATCCAGGATGTTTACCTTGACGTTTTGAGAGAAGTAGTTGTACTGTGAATGACGCAAATGGATGTCATTTTATCTTCCAACAAGATGGTACACCAGCACATAATGCCAACAAGAGGCAAGAATTCCTTACTGTCAATATTCCTGAATTCTGGTCAAAGGAAACTTGGCCGCCTGATTCGCCAGATGCAAATCCTTTAGACCATTATGTATGCAGCATTTGTGAGAGAGAAGTTAACAAACAACATCATTCCAATAAAGAAGCTGTTAAAGCTAAGACTGAAAACACTACGATGTCCATGGATAAAGAAAAGTTAACAAAAGCATGCTTAAGATTCCGAAATCGAATTGAGTCTATTATTGCAGCAAATAGACTTTTGAATAATTTAAAAAATGTTTATATATTTACATATAAGAATAAATTTATTTCAAAATATAACACTTTTGTGGTATGTTGTTTATTTTACTAAAATTATGCCAACTGATTGTGCACACCCTGTATATTTGAAAATCTGTAAGAGTTTACAAGAACCAAGCAAGTTAATTTGCAGAACTGCAAAATTTGTTTCAATTTGACTGGAACGACGACAGTAAAAAATCCTAGACGCAAAGAGTAAGGATAAATTTCAATATGGGTAATAGGAGCATATACCAAATGTCTAGAATCAAGAATTACTTGGAATTATTTGTGTCTTACATAACATTTTTACTAATACACACACTAAACTTTAAAGGAATACATACCTACAGAAAAAATTTCTTTAAAAACTATAAATGAAAACATATAAGGAAAATTTATGCAAAAAGAAGCTATTCTAGAAAAACATATGCCAACATAAGCAACAGCTATAAAAAAAACAGACTACTGGGAGAAAAAAACACTAAGAAATAACAAAGAGCCTACCAAATAGAAATGTGCAACACAAGTTATCATTAAAACAAAAATAATGCAGTTAAGTGGAATCCTTGTACATTACTAGTAGGAATGCATAATGGTGCGGCCATTGTTGAAAAACTGTTTTGACAATTCCTCACAAAGTGAAATAAAAATATAAGTAATTCCATTCCTAGGTATATAATAAAAAGAATACCCAAAATATCTATTCACATAAATACCTAAATGTTCACAGGAGCACCGTTCACAATAGCCAAAAAATGAAAATAATCCATATGTTCATCAACAAATGAATGATAAACAAAATGTGGTATATTCATAGGATGGAAGATTATTCCGCCTTTAAAAAACCGAAGTACTGATACATGCTACAACATGCACAAATATCCAAAATATGCTAAGTGGAAGCCAGAACAAAAGATCACAAAATCTATTATTCTATTTTCATAAAATAGCCAGAATAGGTAAATACATAGAGACAGGAAAGAGATTAATGGTTACCAGGGTCTGGAGTAGGAAAGAATGAAAATGACTTGGATGCATGCAGGGTTTCCTTTGGATTGGTGAAAAAGCTTTAGGGTTTCTTTGGACGTAGTGAAAGTATTTTGGAACTACATAGAAGTAACAGTTCTACAACATATCAAGTGAACTAAGTGCCAGTGAACACCTTAAAATGGTTAATTTTATGTTAATTTTACCTAAAAAAATATAAATATCTCCCCAAAACAATGCAGTTCTTCTCTACTCAACAAATATTTGATAATTTAGCAATGACGTCTCTTCCCTTTAAGACTAATTCAGATATACACACCTGATCCCATCTCTTACTTGGCCCCTCACCTTAATCGACCAAAAAATGTTTTCCTTCTATCTAAAAACATTATCAGATCTCCCTCATTCTGATAAAACTTTATTTGATTTTGCTCTATGCTCTATTCTATTTCTTTTCTTCCTTTGCTGTCAAATTCTCAGTGTTGGCCTATTAAGAGCCTAAGGTGACACCTGCTTTTATAAGGAAGACTTTCTTGAAATAACTATCCCATTTATTAGGTATTAGGTTTACAATAAGGGCAAAGTTAGGTAGTGGGGAGATCCTGTGGCCTGGAAACCTACAATATTTCCCCTCTGGTTCCTTATTAGAAAGGTTTGTCAATCTCTGGAGTGCCAAAGCGTGATCCATCTTCGATACCATCACTTAATCTGAGGACAACTGGGTACCATGAAAGGTTTCAGAGCAGCAATCAAGTACCATGAATAAAAGGACATTTCAAGACCACTAATTTAACAACAATGCGCAGGAAAGATTTATTTTTAAACTGATAAGAACAGATACTACATTTGATCTTAGCCAAAAGGCTGAGAAGCGATGAGAAGGATATATTTTTTAAAAATCATTTAGCAAGCCCTGACTGGTGGCTCAATGGATTGGCACCAGTGAACCCAAAGGTCACTGGTTTGATTCCCACAGCAGGGCACATAACCAGGTTACAAGTCAGGTCTCCAGCCCAGTCTGTAGCTGGAGGGAGATGAAAGGCAACCATACATTGATGTCTCTCTCTCTCTCTCTCTCTGCCTCTCTCCTTTCCCCTCTCTCTAAAAATAATGAATTTAAAAAATCTTTAAAAATAATTTTTAAAAAATTAAAAATCATTTAGGAAACTACTGCAAAAGACCAGGTATTAGGCGCAAAAGGTGAGAAATAAAAGGGACTTTAAGCATCAATACTACATGACTACATGTGACAGAGAAGACAAAACACCAAAATTTCAATCCTCAATGATGTGGCTCTCAGAATTTACAATCTCTCCTACAGTTGACTACAGGCTTATAGCTTTTCAGCTTCCTACCTTACTGACTGTTGAGCTTCTAAAATCTTAGCATTTGATTCCATACCCTCTGTCTACCAGTCATTTCCCATGCTTGCTACCTGGCCATCTCCTGGTCAAACAAATCACTTAGGAAGAAGCAGTCCAACAGAGATGACTGAATAAGAGCACAGGACCAATGTCAGAAGTGAATGAAGTACTTACCTGTGGTACCAAGCAGAGAGAGAGGGGAACTAAGATTTCAGGTCCAGAACTGGCACTAGCCAAACAGGAAGAAGCAGCTATGAAAATGCTTATGGTAGAAGCAGAATGTCTTTGATATTCTGACATACTCTTTCTGATGTTCAGACAGACCACCATCAGAGTAGCCATTATTAAGAGTCTCATGAGAAACAAGGCAAAAAACATGACCAAAAGTGAGGAATGGAGCAGACCCCTTTTGTCTAGAAAAAGTCTTCTAAAGACGATACTATTTTTCAAAATGGCCCATATGATACTAACCTTCATTAACAGAGTTATCACATCCCACAAGATTGAGAAGGATATCATCATCTTTATCATCATCAGCTTCACATCCCAGCAGCATCCAGCTTTCCACGTTGTCACTTTCTGAAATGGTGCTTTCTTCCTCTTCACTTGAACTGACCTCTATAATCATAACCTCTCGGATGGTACCTGATTTCTCTTCAGGTTTAAGTTTTTCAATATCCCTTGTGCATTTCTTATCATCCAACTCATTAGAGTGAGGAGAAGTAGGAGAACCTCGGGTCTTTTCTTTGGCTTGTGCTCTAAAATTCTTTCTTCTACATCTATAAATACTATCTTCATCAGACAAAGTGATGACCTCTGACCCATCAGATAGCTGGATGACCTCACTATCTGAAAGGATAATTAAGTTCTTCTGATTTGGCTTACTACTAGATGATTCAGAATCCTTGGAGTTCTGTTCTTCATGTTCTTCCTCCCTGATGACATTATTAAGATCTTGGGCATAATGAACTTGGCTGTAGAGCTGAAATTCAACTTCACTATCAACGCTCAGTTCACTAGATGACTCTTCACGATAAAGGTCATCTTCATATGCTTCTATAGTCTCATAACCACCAAACATCATGGAAGGCTGGTAACGGTGATGCTGTAAAATAGAAAGTCATACAAACAATGTATTTTATTTTACTTTTTTAAGTCTTTTTTAAAAGATTTTATTATTTTTCAGAAAGAGGGGAAGGGAGAGAGGAAGAGAGGGAGAGAAACATCAATGTATGGTTGCCTTCCACCTGCCTCCAGCTATGGACCTGGCTGGAAACTTGACTTGCAACCTATGTTGCCCTGGCTGGGAATCAAACCAGTGACATTTGGGTTAGCAGGCCGGTGCCTTATCCACTGTGCCACCAGCCAGGGCCAAACAATGTAGTTTAAAAGCTCAAATCATACCTGTTTAGTGTGAATTTTTATACAAAGGCCATCACTTTTCTCGTGACATATTATAATAACTTTTTCTCTCATAGGACCTTTTTTTTTTTTTATTTTAAGGATTTCTAAATCCATCATGACATACTCTAATAATGTCCACCCCTCCCAAATGAAAATTACTACCAACAAATTGAGCTGAAGTTTTTAAAGGAAATGTTGTATTTTGCAGATATAATGGAAAGTAAAAACAGAAGCAGGTTGTAATCCACTGCCTCAGACACTGAATACTTTTTCACCAAATGTTAAAAATCACAAATATACTTTAGCTAATTCTCCCTATTCTATCCATTCTTCACCTTCTCTTTGGTTCTGGGTCTCACCTTTCCAGGTATACGTTCTTATACAGGAATACTACCCCAACTATGACTAAAATCTACAGTAAGCAATAAGTATATTTACTGTTTTTGTGTAGACTTTATTTCTCAATTCAAAATTTTAATCTCAAACTATAAATAACATTTATGACCAAAAATAAATAAATCTATCTATTAAACCTGATTTACCTCTGTGCCAACTATAAAGATATGTCTAACAACAATATAATTAAATTTTAAAAATATGTCTAAAATATAAACTTCCAGGCAAAACTCTTGGCTTTGGGAGAGTATTACAGGGAGGACCCAATAAAACAGGAATTAATTTATTAAAAATTGTGTATTTTATTCTTACGTGTTTAAACTTTAGTCACCTTCAAAGTACTCTCCATTTGATGCAATAAATCTATTGAAACTTCCTTCCACTGCTTGAAACAGTTTTTGAACTAATCGATTTTTATGCCTTTTGGTGCTTCTGCAATTTTTTGTTTCACTTCATCCACATTGGTAAAGTATTTCCCTTTGAGGATGTTTTTTTCATGAAGGAAAACAAAAAAAAATCACTCAGGGCGAGATGTGTTGAATAGGTCAAAAACTGCTCAACACCCACCTAAGCAGGTGTGCCCCTATATTACCCATTATGAAATTGACAAATGCATTGAAAGCCTTCAAAAGAAATTCACTGAAGCTGAACGCAGCCTCTCACCACAATACCAGCTGGTACACTGAACACTCACCTAGCGGGAGAAGCCTGTTCTACAAGGGGCCTGCCCTCTAGAAGATAATTTAGAGGGTTTTTCGGGGTTTCCCCTCTTACTTTCTAATTGTGCATATTAAGTCCTGTGATTTTGCTCTGGCTGGTGTGGCTCAGTGGACTGAGCATCAGCCTGCAAACAAAAGGGTTGCTAGTTCGATTCCCAGTCAGGGCACATGTCTGGGTTGAGGGCCAGATCCCCATCTCGGGGTATGGGAGAGCCAACTACACACTGATGTTTCTCTCCCTCTCTTCCTCTCTCTCTATAAATAAAGTCTTTTTTAAAATAAATAAATCCTGTCATCCTTCAACTCAACTTAAAAATTACTTTCTCAGGGCCCTGGCTGGTAGCACAGTGAATAAGGCGCCGGCCTGTGAACCCAAAGGTCACAGGTTCGATTCCCCAGCCAGGGCACATAACAAGGTTGCAAACCAGGTCTCCAGTCAGGTCTGTGGCTGGAGGCAGGTGAAAAGCAACCATACATTGATGTCTCTCTCCCTCTCTGCCTCTGTGTCTTCCCCTCTTTCTAAAAATAGCATACCCCAGGGGGGCAGGAACTACCTGTACCTGGTTAAACAATGGATCCCCAAAACCCAGCAGAATGTCTGCTATTTAGCAAGACCTCTATCAATGTCTATTGAATAAAGAGTAAGTAAATAAATAAATTATCAGGCATTTGTTCTTCAGCCCTGATAAATCTAGTATGTGCCTAAAATATGGAAACCATGATGGGATAGATTTTGCAGTTATCTCCAACTATTCTATTTTCATATCATCAACCAAACCATCTATATGGTGGATGTTTCAATTAACATAGAGTTGAATCATAGAATATCACAGAATTTGATCATAGAATATTGATCAAAGTGAGAACTCCAGAAAAATAACCTGTTTGTTCAAAAACCAGGGACAATCTACACAACAGTAACAGTAACAATTTATTCTTTCTACTCCCCTTCTACCTATACAGATATAATTTAGAAAGACTAGCCATTTTCTCAGTTTACCAAATCTCTGCCCAAAACGTCAGAGTGTTCTGATTTTAGTTTCGGTGATAAAACCAGCTGACTCCAAGAATCAAATAAATGAGAGCCAATAATGGTGATATTGTAGGAAAAAATGGAAATTTTTTACAGAACTGAAGAAAGCAACTTCTGTTGTACATCTTAAACTTACACAAAGGTGTATGTAATGATAACTTAAAAAAAATAATTTTAAAAAATGATTAAGTTCTGAATGACAATACTGTACTGTATATTTGAAATCTGCTAGGAGAGATCTTAAATGTTTTTACTGAAATAATAAAAGGAGATATATAAGGTGATGGATGTACTTAACTAAATGTGTTAATCATATATCAAATCATGTTGTACACTTGAAACTTACATAATGGTATTTGTCAATTATATGTCAATAAAGATGGAATAGGGGAAGAAACAAACTTTTAATGTCTTTTTTCTTCAAAAGGTACATTTTTACCCATTTCCTCCTTGCACTGTCCTTTAGGTTGCTATCCTGTTATCATACTAGTTGAATGTGGCTGTCTGAATAATAATGCTCATAGCACTTATCAGTTTATATTGAAATATTAGCTCAGAGGAATTCAAATAAAAGATGAATCCTTTCCTTTTTATTTAATAGGTAAATTAATTCTAAAAGAAGTCAAAGGAATTATGCTTCTTTCAAAATCCTCACTGGATCCATCCTGAGGATCCAGTGTGGACTTAAGATAAAACCTAATTCCCGTGCAGCACAGAAAAAATTAAAGAGCTAAATTACAGAATTGCAAATGTGTACTACTCTTGGAGTCATCCCAAAGGAAAGGGATTAAGAACAGAGCCACAGGCACACCTGTGAATGTATGCCAAAAATAAACTACATAAATATAATAAAAACTGACTTCCTTGGGTCTAAGGGTTTATCGCTTTCCCTGAAATGTAGAAAAATGAATTTAACAATTTAGCCCCTATGGCCTTTAAGCGGATTTTGTATCTTCTGTACTTGAAAATTGCGCCTGGCATAACTCACTCCTCTATTCATGTACTTTATGTATGCCAGGGTTAAGGTCTGCCTGAGGCTATTTTGGTTCATGTTACTACTTTAACTACATTCAAATGCATTTGCTTTTTTAAAATGTATACTCAGAAGATGAATATGAAATACATCTTGATTTACAAGGCTTTCACAGCTTTTTGATGTCATGCCTACTTAACTAGTAAGGTCCCTAGAAGAATCACAAAACTTTAAGTTGTTAGAGACTTTTCAGATTATCTCACACCACATCCTCAATTTACATATAAGGAAACTGAGGTCCAAAGAGATAAGGAGGCCTATCCAAGGTTCCATAGCTGGCTAAGTACATTTCTGACTCAGCAGTGTTTGCGAAGATTTTTAAAAATAATTTCAAGTAAAGATTTTTTTAAAAAAGAACTTCCTTCAAAGCTATATTTGAATTGGTTCTAACACCTAAGTTTATTTCACAAATATCCCTTTACTTTCCAGTAAAGTATAAAAACTATGAAAGAAGCATTTTAATTGGAAGGCAAAGCATACATTTGAGTTTGTCAGTGTACCACCCAGGAGCCCCCCAAGTTGCTATTCAAAGACTATAGCAATTCCATAACCAAAAAAACATTTAGGTTGTGTTATGAAACCAAAACATTAGTTTGGGAATGAAACTTCCCTAAACAATGAAAATGACTTAATATAAAAGAGAGAATAACTGCAAAGGCTCTCGATATTCAAAAATGGGAGCAAAAATACAAAAATACCAAGTGGATGCAGTACTTTTTAACTGAATTAAATACAACTGAAGATGTATTTAAGCTTTCAAAATTTTGATATACAATCTTTAAAACCAATAGTCCTGTTCTAACAATCTACCAATTGATCATTCTGCTCTTACTTCCTGTCAAAGAACTTTTAGTCTAGATATTTCTTCTTGATAGCAGAGATACCTACTACCTCAAGGATACTGAAATTTGCAGCTTGATTTTTAAACCCAGTTTCTACTGTAAAGTGACTAATAAAGTTTACTTTCCACTTCAAAATCTAATTTACTTTTTTAGTGAGCTATCCTGACACTGACAGGCACTAAAAACGACTAAATTGACTCTAGTGTTAAAATGTCTGTCCATTCTTCAAATGTCACTTTCACTTGAAACAAATCTGACCGGAGTAGAGAATCCATATGTATGAAACAAGACTCACAAAAGGAGGGAGGATACAGGATGTTGGTGGGAGAAAATTGTTAAATTTATTCATACAAGTCCAGCTGTTCTTGAGATACATAGAGCCCTCTTATAACTAATCCTATCTCAAAGCATTTCCTTCACCTTCCCCTCACCTTTTTCCTTTTACAACGCTGTATCTTATTCTTGTAACCATCTTAACAATCCTCACTTCTCCATTTCTTCCTCAGTTCATTCCCCACCCTCAAGATTCTCTAGAAAGTAGCAATACCGCAAATCCCAAAAGCATCATGCTGTCGGAAATATACACAGAGCCCACTGGGGGCGAAATTAAAAAGTATTTGGGCGTGATGGTCTACATATTCCAAATACCAAGTGTTTTGGAAGGGACCTGAAAAAAGTCACGAAATTGAACGCTCTCGTTTTCTATACAAGAGAAACGGAGTCTGAGGAACTTACTCTCTGAGCCTAAAAGATCTAATTCAACCCTGTAACCTGAAATAAGAGTAAACTCGACCCAAAGATGAGATTTCTTGAGTCTCCAGCTAATCTGCGGTAGAGCCTCCACTACACCTCACGTCTGTGGGCGCCCTGCCAGTTTCCCAAGTGCACCAGCAGCCCTTCCTTCAGGTTGAAGTTAACTGCAGTATCCGGCCCTGCAACTACTGCTCTGACAACAGGCTGAAGTTGGCCCGGGACTGTTAGGTCCTCACAGGCCAGGCCCCATCAACGTGCGACGGAGCCCCCGCAGTCAACTGACTGACCGGCTTCCCCCAAAGACAGGAGAATTTGGGTGTAGTGGAGGTAACACAGGCAAAGCGGCTACCCGCACCGAGACCATGGGTGCCCAGCCCTTTTCGAACAACGACCTTAGCCTTTGGCCCGGCAGGGAAAGGCGGACACCCCAGCTGGGCAGCTGAGCCGCGTGGGGCAAAGCCGCACTTAGGGGGCCACAAACCACGCGCCAGCCACCAATAGGGGACAGATGGGGAACGCAGAGGCTGAGGAGGGAACGCACGCTAGTTCCACAGCCAGGCGGGCAAGACGGAAGGTGAACAGGGGTCCCACGATCACTGGCGGCTCGGGGTCCGTCACACACATACTCACTGCCGCGGCTGCGACCAGGAAGCACCAACCAGGAACCAAAACACGTAAAGGGATGGGGAGGGGCGAGGACAAATGAGGTAAGGAAACCTCTTCCTCGCGGACCCCGGAGGAGGGAAGGTACTTCCGGGAAAACACCACTCCCGGAAGTCATCTTTGGTCCCCGCCCACCTTGCGGGCTCTCTGCACGCATGTGTAACATCTATTAACCCTTCCCTTCCTCGCTGATAGTTTTTTGATTTGTTTTCCTGGCTTTCCCCTTTTTGCCTTCACTGCTTCTGTCAAAGATACGTAGGCCGCATCTCTAAGTGGGGAAACTCTGTTTGAATAACTTGCTCGGAAGAGACGCTACTCAACTGGCAAACTCAGGAGGAGCTTGCGCCCTTATGTGCCCGCAAAGAAAAACTACATCTCCCATGATGCCCCTGGAGGGGTTTCAGAAGGGGCTGCGCCTCCCCTAGATTTCTTGAGTCACCCTCTTTAAACCGCGTGGTAGGGGATATCAGCCTTAGCCTGGCACAGGCAATGTCTCGTGTGGTGGGTAGCTTGCCCGGGTGACCCAGGGACACCCCCCCACCCCCCCAGCGAGGGAGAAGCCTCATCTAGAGGGCCTTGCTTTTTATCTTCTCCTGTGAGCTAGGTGACCTTAGGTTCCTTCCATCACTAGTTTGAAGTTGAATCTAGTTCCCAGGGTCGCTTCCGGCTATGTTTTTCTTGCAGGGCCACAGGTTTAACTCTTAATGAACCTTGAAGAGCTGTACTCTTGCCAAAGAATGAAGTGAATACTAGTCCTTCAGAAGCTTCCAGAGGCTACGTTGGAAGACTCTCTAGCTTCCGTTCCTATTCTCACACTATTTTCACTTAGTAATAATAACTTTACAGATAATGACCAAAGACTTGGAAGATAAGCTTGACAAAGGTTCTTTTGGCCCACATTTATTGAACATCTGTTAAGGGGTAGGCAATGCTAGCGACCGCGGATATAGGGGTAAATTTTTTAAAAGTCTCATCTCATAGACCAAGGAGTCTAGCTGGGAACACAAAATACAGATAATTTGGTTATAAGTCTTAAGAGTTTGGCCTGGAAAATAATTAGACATTTTAATTAAGCTTATGGTAAGTGCTAGGAAGGACAAGGTACAATAAAAAGGTAAAATTGAAAAACACTTTGCAGAGGAGGAAACAACTAAGAAATGGGTTGCATTACTAGATTGTTTAGGTAATATGTACTGTGTAGAACAAATGTTATCTTAATATCATTTATTGAGCTTTTCTCAAGTGCCAGGCTACTTTTAAATTCCTATTTCTCAAGAAAAGTAAATAGATTCAGAGGAGTTGCCCATGAGGTTAGAAAATGCTTCAAATTACTATGCCCAGTCCTTGCACTTCATGCATTCAGCCACGGTTTGCTATAGTCCCATGTTCAGAATTCTTGAGTCATCCCCTTTAGGTTATTTTATAAAATATAGAGTCCTTTAGATGCGTAAAGGGCAATTCCTGAGCTGAATTTGCCTACTTATTCACCATCATGCTAAATGATGAGCAGTCCCCAGAGCACACTGCCCTCCCACACCTGGACCTTTGCAGAGGGCATCCCACTGCCTGTAAAGTCCTCCCTGACCATTTAGCATAATCCTATCCTCCCTACTCTGCCCAAGCCTGGGGTCTTCAGAGAACCCTTGCAACAGAACAGGCATTCTTTCCCCTAGGCTTTCCTACGCTTTGGACAAACCTCCATTAAAACAATTATATTGTGTTTATCTTACAGTTGCCTCACAGCTGGATTGTGAACTCCTTGATGGCAGAAACTTTGGCATTTAATCTTTGTATCTTTCCCAGCTAACATAGTACTTGGTGGACAGTGAGCTTTCAATAGAGGTATGAAAAGAATGAAGGCACTGCTAACACCATGTAGGCTCTAGGAAACCAAGAACTAGATGGGAGTTCAGTGTGGAAACTATGCCATAACCTCTAGTAACTGGAATGCAGTGTAGTGGTCCATGACACTAAGGGGGGTGTAAAGAGTTTTAAGCATCCCAAGGATAGAGTTCCAAAGACAGTAATATATATATACACACACATCCTGCCTTTACATGGTGAATTCTCATTTAGATGGCCTTAGAAATCATAAGATCCAGTCTCTTATTGTAGTGATGGGGAAACAAGCCCAGAAGGGAAGACCTAGTAACCTAGCAGAGAGATGCGTCTGCAAGCCACATCTCCGAGTCTCTCCCTTTGAGAGAAAAATGTGCCATACACACTATTTCTCTTTCCACCTTGTGCTCTGGTCTCTGGTCTCTGGTCCACCCTTCTTGAGATCATGGATCATGCCAACTATGCATGCACAACTATTTTGAAGTTTCAAAATAGTTCTAAAGAGCCTATTTATTTGAGGAAGGAAGCACCTGCTTTCCCCAGGGCCGAGGCGGTACTAAATCAACAGTGAGCAGCTGAATTGGGGTGTAGGCCAAGACGAAGGGGTTTGCCTTACTGCAGAGGGTAGGCAAGATGGGGGATGTGTTATAGCAGCATCTAGGTAAGCGGCATGTGGTCCTCTTTCTTTACCCTTCCATTGTAAAGAGTAGAGCTACCTCCTTTCATTCCAATTTATTAGGAGTACCTAGAACCTAAGAACTAACTAATCATTTTGACCTTTTAACAGTTGCTTTTCAATTACTATTCATTTACTGAGGGGCCACTATATAACATCCCCTTGCTAGCCACTTGAGATATATTCTCTCTTTCCTGTCCTCAAAATGACTCTGTAAGGGAGGTGTTAACCCATTCCGCTAGAACAGAAATGGCAACTTGGCTAGGTTGTGCAACTTGCTCTAAATCACTTAGATTCAAACCCAGATATTGTCTGAATCCAAAACCCATGATCTTTTCTACACCCAAAGCTGCCTATCAAAACTAAATTTCTTGAACCCTGGCCAAGTAGTTCAGTTTCTCGGAGGGTCGTCCCATACAACAAAAGGTTGCGGGCTCCATTCATAATTGGAGTGCCTCCCTTGAGGGTGGAGACTGGTGACCTGCTCCTACTACACTCAGCACCTAGCTCAAGGTCAAGCACATGGTGAACTCACAGAGAACATTGTGGAATTAGTAGATTCAGTGTGAAATGTCTGTCAAGTGAAGGCCTGCATGCTGTGCGAACAGTGTTGTGGGACAGTGGAGGAGGGAAGGGGAGACACGTAGGGGAAGGGAAGAAAGCCCCTTTTGTCAAGGAGGAGGCCAAGTAAGTACTCAGAAAGAAAAAACCAACAAGCCAACTTTCTAACAGCAAAGAACACCAACAGGCAATTCACAGAAGAAGCCCAAAAAGCCGTAAACTGTGGTAAAGAGGTGCTCAACATCAATAACAATCGGGAAAGTGCAAATGATTTCATACATGGTGACCATGGGAATACAAATTGGAAAAGCCTTTTAAGGGAGCTTTTTGATAGTGTCTATCAAAATTGTAAATGAGCTACGTTCTTAAGTGTATATGCAAAGATAGTTTGTGACAAATGGAAACATCATAAATATTAATCAGGAATAAACTAATAAGGATACATCTATGCTATTTTTTTTTTAACTTTTCTGCTGCCCTGGCTGGTGGCACAGTGGATGAGGTGCCAGTCTGCTAAACCCAAAGGTCGCTGGTTCAATTCCCAGCCAGGACACACAACCAGGTTGCAAGCCATGTCCCCAGCCCATGTCCATAGCTGGAGGCAGCTGAAAGGCAACCATATATTGATGCATCTCTCCCTTTCTTCCTCCCTCCCTGCTCTCTCTAAAGATAATGAATAAAATCTTTAAAAATATAATAACTGCTGCTTTTAAACAAATGACATGAATCTGTATATACTGATACAGAACACAAACTCAAAGACAGAATTGAGGGAGAAATTGCAGAGCAATAGGCCTATTAAGTACTTATTTTCTTACAGTTTTAAAGGATATATGTGGGTATATATAAATTCATAGAGGAAATACTGGCTAGATACCACTCGATAACCTCTGAGGAGGAGAGTGGAATTGATGGGGCATGAAAAGGGACTTTCACTTAAAAAGAAAGTGAAATGTGATTCATTGAGAATACCATAGCACTTATGTGATATTTCTATTGAAGGCTCATAACCTAAGGAAACTGTCAAACACAAATTCATGCCAGTGTCATAAAACACAAAGGAAGAGTGTGGAACTTATCCCTGCTAAAGGACAACAGTAAAAGAGACATGATACATAATAAGTGCAATGCATGATCTGGGGTTTTCTTTTGTCATAAAGGATATTATTGAGGCAATTGGCAAAGTCCAAATTAATCTAGTGCTGTATTGGTGTTATTTTCCTGTTTTTTTAAATATTACATTTAAGAGAATGCATTTTTGTTTTTGTTCTTGGCTATATATACTGAAGTACTAGGAGTAAAATTGTGTCATTTGAAACTTACTCTCAAGTGGTTCAGGGGAAAATGGGAGAAGGGAGAAGGAGAGAAAGAGGATCACACTGGCTTCCAGTTCACCATGCATCATTCCTCTGTGGCACTGAAGTCTTAAAGGTGGAGGCAGAAATAGAGGCTGGCAACTGACATGACCAAATGTTACCCTTGAAAGTTTAAATGTTTTTCATTTGCCACAAATACGGACTTTGTATAATTTAAAAATGTAATTATAGAAATGGTTGTCACTTAAAGCCCATACATTACAGCTAATAAGGGCTGTTTAATTCAGGCTCCTTGTATGAAGCAGCAATCAAGGTGATTCTCAGGAATTCTCAATGACATTGGTACCCATCTGGATTTCTTGAAAAGTTTAACATCCTTTTTTATTATTCATGATTTTGTGGTTCTTCAAATTGCAAGGTGATGGAAAGAGCACGCAATTTTCATCCAGGCTATGAAGTTATTCTTGAAAATCTGGATACTCATATAAATGGCTTTTAATTTTTTCTTTGAGATAGCTATTCCATATGAAATTTAAAATATATGGTCTATAAATTAAATGAGAATGTATAATATTCTCATTACAATGAAATTCAATGGATAAGGAGTTAGTATTTCAAGTACTCTATCTCATTTGTTATCATTCATAGTTGGAATTATATTCCTCAAAGCTTACATCTAAGTGACTATATAATGAATATTGACTAGTGAAACTATTGAGATTCTAATGTATTTAAGAATCATCAGACTCCATACAGGAAATGTCCAAGCATGTCATAAGTAATATGTTGGCATAATATGCACACTCCAAAAGGCATGTCTTTATTTTAAATATCCATGAGCCTTGGATCCCTCAGATTCTTAATGTGTGAAGGGACACACATTGCTTAAACAGTGACAGAACATATTCAGGTTTCATTCTATGAAGGGGGCAACTTTCCTAACCTGCCTGTCTCAGACTCCAGAGTCACGCTATTTTTAGTCCAGACATGTCTTTGTAATGACATTTGCATTAATTATTTTGAGTCCTGTAGATTGACAACAAATAAAAAATTGAGAATAATCAAGATCACCCTACCAAGTGAGTTTTGTATAGTTTACAGCATCAACTTAAGCAGTTATGCACATTAAATTATAGATGTTATACAATAATCAAGATCACCCTACCAAGTGAGTTTTGTATAGTTTACAGCATCAACTTAAGCAGTTATGCACATTAAATTATAGATGTTATGCTTTGTGTTTCAGTCATTAATATCCATCGTTTTTTACTAACCTGGTGAAACCTAGCAAAGTGGGGCTTTGAAGGTCTGTTTTCACTCTGACAGAGTCAATATCTTCTTCCTCTGCCTCAGTTCTGGATCTGGTATTCTTCTATAACTGATGCCAGTCTGCATTTGTATGGTGTATTTCTTGTATCAGAACTAATAATTGTGGAAGATTCTGTCTTCTCACCTGCCATACTCAAACTTCATACTTTCTGTAGTCCTCAACAACTATTTTTGCATGGCTCTAGCAATTCCTGTTCTTGCTTTGCTACTAGACAGATTATACTCAAGTCCTGAACTACTACTGCACATTTTCCTGAGAATGTTTAATGTTTCTCTCAAGAATGGCTTTTTCTCCCCTCTGCTGTGCTGTTGCTCTCAAAATTTACTTTCTACTTCCTCCTGTGCTGGTGCTTGGCCATGAAGGAGCAGTGAGAGGTGAACTCAAAGGCTGCTGGTTCGATTCCCAGCCAGGGCACATAACCAGGTTGCAAGCCAGGTCTCCAGCCAGGTCAGTAGCTGGAGGCAGGTGAAAGGCAACCATACATTGATGTCTCTCTCCCTCTCTGCCTCTTCCCTTTCCCCTCTTTCTAAAAATAATAAATAAAATCTTTTAAAAGAAGAAAAGAAAAGAAACAATAGTCTCAGACATTTTAGTGCAAAATAAAGACAACATTTCAAATTGAGGGAGAAAAGATTAAATATTTGATAAATGGTACTAAAGGAACTGCAAACAGGCAGTTAGAACCCACCTCATACCATTCAAATTATAAACAAATTAGAAAAATTTAAGGTAGTACTTTAAGGAGAAAGATACCATGAACAAAATTAAAAGACAAATGGTACAAGGTGCAGGAGGCGGAAAATATTTCCCTCACATACACCCGTAATATATAATATATAAAGAGTTCTCACAGTCAATCAGAAAACTAAGTGCCACCACAGAGACAAGAGTTTGATCAGAAAGTTATAGACAGAAAACTAAAAACAGCTGAATAACATGAAATGATCAATCTTCCTCATATTCACATAAATGGAAATTGACATAATATAATTTTTATAAATCAGATTAACAGATTCTTAAAGATTGATAATAAGCATCATTGTTTCAGTCATTCAAATATTTATTGAGTATCTACTATGTGTCGTGCATGGAAAATGATGAGTATAGCAGACCCAATCCCTGCATTTATGTTTATGGGTCAAAAATTAGTCTCTTGTAAACAGCATACAGTTGGGTTATTTTTTTTACCTGTTTCACCAATCTCTTCTCTTAATTGGTGCATTTAATCCATTTATATATTTAAACTGATCATTGATAACATGGGAATTATGTCTGCCATTTTGCTATTTGTTTTATACATGTCTGATACCTTTTTTGTTCCTCAGTTTCTCTACTGTCTTCTCTTATTTTTTATTTATTCCAGCATACCGTTTTGATTCCCTGTTTATTTTCTTTTTCTGTATATATTTTATTTTCTTATTGATTTCTGTGGCTATGACAGATAACATGCTAAATTTATATGAATCTAATTTAAATTGATAGCAACTTAGCTTCAATAGCATACCTTAACCCTGCTGCTATCCAGCAGAAGCCTCCTGCTCCCCATTTATGTTATTTTTGTAATAAATTACATCTTTATATACTGCATGGCACATTAGCATAAATTTATAATTATTGTTTTATATGTCTCTTTTAAATCATAAAGAAAAAAAAAGAGATTTACAAACAAAAATACAGTAATGCTAGCTTTATTCATTTTTGTAGTTATCTTTGCCAGAAATCTGTATTTCTTCATATGGTTTGAGTTACTACCTAGTGTCCTTTCATTTCATCCTGAAGGATTTTCTTCAGCATTTCTTGAAGGACAGTTCTGCTAGAGACAAACTCCATTAGCTTATGTTTATCTGGGAGTATCTTATCTTAGTTTCTCTGTCATTTTTAAGGCATTGTTTTGCCAGGTATACAATTCTTGGGTGACAGATTTTTTTGCTTTCAGCTTTTGAAATATATTATCCCACTGCCTTTTGGCCTCCATAATTTATGATGAGAAATTATCTGAGAACTGTACTGAGGGTATTTTATATGTGACAAGTTGTTCCTCTTTTGCTGATTTCAAGATTTTCTCTTTGTCTTTCAGCAGTTTCTTTATCTGTTTCAGTGTAGGTCTCTTTGACTTTATTTTGCTTGTAATTTATTGGGCTCTTAGGATATGTACATCCATGTATTTCATCAGATATGAGGGGTTTTCAGCTATTATTCTTCCAAATATTTTTTCTGTTCCTTTCTCTTTTCTTTCTGAGATTCCTATATATATACATTTATATACTTGCTAATAATGTTCCCCTAAGCCCCCTAGGTTCTCTTTAATTTATTTAATCCTTTTTAATTTCCACTCCTCAGACTGGATAATTTCAATTGACTTATCTTCAAGTTCACTGACTGTTCCTTCTGCCTAATAAAATCTGTTGTTGAACTCCTGTAGTGAGGGGTTTTTTTGTTTGTTTGTTTATTTGTTTTGTTTTCAGGTTTTGTATTTTTCAGTTTCAGAATTTACATTTGGTTCCTTTTGTAGCTTTTATCTTTTATCTATTGTACATGCATTTTTTTGCTCCTGATTGCTTTTAGTTATTTGTGTTGGTTTTCTTCAGCTTTTTGGGTGTATTTAAGGCAGTTAATTTAAAGTTTTTGTCTAGTATTATGGGTTGAATTGTGTCCTCCCAAAATTCACATATTGAATTCCCAGCCTCTAGTACTTCAGAATGTGGCCTTATTTGGAAACAGGGTTGTTGAAGATGTATTTAGGTGAAGTTCTGAGGGCACCTCGTCCAATATGACCGGTGTCCATATAAAATGGGAAAATTTAGACACAGAGACATGCACACAGCAAAAATCTCTTAAGATAAAGGTGGAGATTAGGGTGATGCTTCTACCCTAATCATTGCCAACAAATCACCAGAAACTAGGTGATGGACTCATATGAAATAGATTCTGTCTACAACTCATGGAAGGAACTAAGCCTGCTTACTCCTGGGTCTCATGTACATATATATATATATATATATATATATATATATATATATATATTATAGTGACAGAAAAAATCTGGAAAGTATTTCACTTACAAAGTTGGCTAAAGAGGAGAGAAAGGATAGTGAGAAATTGGACTTTCATTTTTTCACTTAATACACTTGAATCGTTACATGTCACAAATGTGTATTTGTGTTGTATCTTTGAAATATCATTGTAACTTTGAAAAATCTAAGTATTTTTAAATTCAACTGACATTTTTTAAGCCTTTATATGGAGTGAAAAATCAGCATTACTACTATTTTTGCTCTCTGGAGGCTCACAATGCATTTCAAAATACCTACTTCTTCAGATTTAGCCTTCTCCACCTCACTCTAATGCTGGAAGGGCTCATCTCCATAAACTGCCTCAAGAGCTTCCTTTTTTTTCTGGACTTTGTTTGGTTTTGAACAATAGGAGGCATGTGCAAGATTTAGGAGGCAGAAAGGAAGTGAGGTCAGGTTCCTAGTTTGCTAGCTGAGTCTCTGTGAGTTGGCTACTTTCCTCTTCAAAAGACCAGTTTCTGTCAGATGGCTGTCTTCTCCACACCAGCCGCTTCTTCCTGTCCTTGTGCCTTTAGGTGTAGGGTTGGTGATGCTCCCTGTAACTGCTAACTCTAGAGTACAGTGTCATCCTTGTTGCTTTCCCTAAGCGCTGCACTCCCCTTTGCATATAGTCCCTTCATTGAATTTTCCTCAATTACTTATTTCACATGCACCATCTCTTTTCTGCTGGGACTCTAATTCACTGATATAGAACTTAAATCGGTACATCTCTCTGGACTGAAATCAGCCTGCAGCAGTCCCCAAGTCTCCAAGGTAAAGGAAGTTTTAACAATTACTTTGCAGTCTTTTCTGGCTTTTGGATATAGGTAAGCCCTTGGTTGGGTTTAGAGACAGGAGGAGTTTGATGAAAGAAAGGAAGCGAGCTTGCTGCTTTTTATGTCAGATGTACACACGTAAGAGATGAGATTTACCCAAACCACAAGACTCTAGGTCCCAATTTAAGATTTGGGACTGCAGCTTCTTTAAATAGGAACAAAAATATTCTTTACTTTTTAAAAAAGATTTTATTATTTTTAGAGAGAGAAGGGAAGGGAGAGAGGCAGAGAGGGAGAGAGACATCAATGTATGGTTGCCTTTCACCTGCCTCCAGCCACGGACCTGGCTGGAGACCTGGCTTGCAACCTGGCTATGTGCCCTGGCTGGGAATTGAACAAGCAATCTTTGGGTTTAGCAGACTGGTGCCCTATCCACTGTGCCACTAGCCAGGGCCTATTTTACCTTTACTTCTGATTCTGTTCATCATCTATTGCCAATATCCTGGGTTAGCATCTGACAACGACATGCTCGATGCTTGAATTTGGGGGCTTCCAAGACGTTGAGCCTAGCCCAATTCTTGGTCCACAACTGTCTCCATTACAAAGGCCGTAATGGATTCTACAATACCTCTCTTGATCCAGGGAAATATATGTGCTAGCAATATATATGTATTAGTTTCTAGCAGCTGCTGTAACAAATTATCAAAAACTGATGGCTTAACATAACAAACTTGTTTTCTCACAATTCTGTGGGCCAAAAGCCTGAGGTCAAGATTCAGCAGGGCCATGCTCTTTCTGACAGCTCTAGGACAGAATCCTCTGTGCCTATTCCTGGCTTCTGTATTACATTGGAGTAGAGACCCACCCTCCTCCAATAGGACTACATCACTTTTTAATTTTATCTATTGTTCTGAGAAAGAGAGAAATGCAGAGAAACATTGACCTGCTTTTCTTTTCATCCATGCATTCATTGGATTATTCTTGTATGTGCCCTGACCCTGGATTGAATCTGAAATCTTGCTTCATCAAGACAATGCTGCAATCAACTGAGCCACCAGGTCAGGGTCAGTATGACCATGTCTTAACTGATTATGTCTGCAATGACCCTATGTCCAGATAAGGTCATATTCTGAGATACTGAAGGTTAGGACTTCAAGATATCTGGGGTGGGGGCACAATTCAATCTGTAACAATATATATTCATAATTTTGAAGGGCTCACACCTAGCTCACTAACTAATTGCAGTCCTGGAAGAGAAAGTCTCACATGTAAAAAACTTTAGAACATCTTATTCAAGGAAAGCAATAGGTCAGCAGAAAATAACCCTGAACTGGAAGTCAAAGCACAGGTTTGTAGTCCTAGGTGTGACATAACTTTACTGTGTGAACTTCCAAACCATTTTACCTCTGTGCACTTCAATTTCCTCATTTATAAAATGAGAATCCAGACTTAATAATTGCAAAAGCAGGTCCCTTTGATCTCTCAACTTCTAAGATTCTTTATCATATGCATCCATTGTTAATAGATGCTTTGCAAATAGTAGCGTGGGCTTGTTTAAACTGTTTCCTCAGCCTTCTTATGCTAACTGTCTCTCTGGGTTCATTTCCAATTACTGTCCCATTGACTGAGATAGTTCCGTTTATTTTGAAAGTATCTGGAGGATTCACTAGCCTTAATTCCAAGTGTCAAATATAAAGACCCTATTCAAAGCCACATAATTAGAGCCAGATGTTTCTCCTAATGCTATTAAATACTCTCATCTAACCTTGGTTCCAGAAAGAGTGTGGGGTTTCCTCTCAGGGAGACTCAGATAGAAGAAAGTCACTGGGGTCAGAAGGGGAAGGAGGAGAGTGAAGAGATTCAGGGTCATGCTGTATGGTCTTCCTCAACATCCCACCTGTACACTTGCCCCCCACCATCCCTATCTTCACTTATCTGCAGCAAGGATTCCTCCAGGACAGGTATTCTATTTTATTCATCTCTAAGTCCTCACACACATATCCATTAGCCTCCAATACAAGACCTGGCCCAAAGTGTTGGAGAGAGGAAAGAAGAAAGGGAGGGAGATCAGTCATAAGGCAAGCTTCATGACTGTTCTATTTCCACCCCATCGCTTTCTCTGATCCCCTTTAGAGCTAGGAACTGACTCCCTTTATTTATTTATTTAAGATTTTAATAAATTAATAATTCAGTAGGTCTAGGATAGGGCCAGGGATTCTGCAGTACTCTCAGGTGAAGCTGATGCTACTACTCAGTGAACCACGGAAACCATACTTCGAGGAGCAGGAGGCTAGAGCTCTGAATGGTGAGTTTGTGTTCATATGTTCGTCTCCTCTAGACCCTAAAGGAGAATTCTTCCAGATAATTCCTATTGTTTTACACAGTACCTGTCATGTAAAGATCTATTGAATTTATTGGAAAAAATGATGATGTGTATTTGGCATTGTCTGCAATTACAAAAAAAAAAGAAGAAGAAGAAGAAGGAACCCTAAAAGTCCAATAATACAAAAATGAATAAGCTAATTTGAGTATAAATATACTTTGGAATATTCTTAACTAATAAAACTGATCATTGTCAAGTCCATATAATAATAGGGGCAAACTCCTATGACAAAATTTTTAAAAACATGTCAGTTTTTACTTCCAATATTATGATTGCCACTGTGTGAAATTATGCATTTGGACAAGAACCAGAATGGAACAGAAAAAGCAACTTTGATTGTTGGAACAATAAGATCATGGATGAGTTTTTTACACTTAGATTTCTGTCAATATTATAAAAATTCAGCCAAAAATAAACTGTTAAACATATGAAAGAAAAGAAATCAAACATGGATATTCTAATTGGACAACCAAAACAGAGGTAAGCAACCCCTACATATGGTAGCTTAGATATGGGATTGTATATTTTGTTTAAAATATAGTATACATGTGTGTGTATAAAACTTCTTTGCACAGTCATTCTTTTATTCTTATTTGACAGCTTCTCTTTCTTTGTCTCTTTTTCCCTCCTTTAACCTCTTTTCTTATGCTTTTGCTGTCCCCTCCTTTTTAAGATATCTCTCCCTTAAGGAATTTCAATTCCCAGTGATATCTCATCAAAGGAGCACATGAACAGCTGACATTATGTAATGCTTTGACATTTGGCATTCCCAAGGCATTACCCCACCCTTGATGCAGAATAAGTTGTCAGAGCATGAAATTGGTATTTTTACATGTTCTTAATGTACAGATGTCAGTCTGAAAACCATTCACTAGCATGATGATTACATTCTTTGTCTCATTTTCTTTCTATGCCAAGATCTGTTCTTGTGATTTCTTTTCTTTTGGGAGTTTCAAAGAGGGAAGACAAAACTTTAATGATCCAGTTTACTGATTCTGCCAAAAGGTAAAAGTAAACTTTTACATCGCTGACCATTTTTGGCAACCATCCTTCAGGCATGGGAGCAAACATGTAACAAGGAGGACCAGGTGTGATAGGCAAACACAATCAATGGCCCGCCTGATGGTGCCAGATTCCTCAGCATATTCCAGTTCAAATCTGCTTGCAGTTTACAAGTGTTATTCTGTGTTATCACAGAAATGAATAGCCTATAGTTATGAGAGGAACAACATGTATAAAAATAATAATATTGTAGAAAATACACAAAGTATGACTAGAAGGGATGGATGAAGTCCCATCCATCTTCACATACATTCAACAATACCTTCCTTAATAGGATCCCTGGTAGACAAGCATCTAGTCTTCAGTGGTGAGCATCACACTACCTCATGAAGCACCATTTCATACTTGGACAGTTGGCAAATACTTTCCCCTTTGTAGAAATGGTACCAGCTTTCCTTTGGGGGAACAGCTACTTCTTCATTCCATGTAGTTTCTGCTGCTCCCTGGCCTATTTGCCCTTACACCCATTCCCTGTCTTTCCCCTGCCCCTTTCCTGGATTGCAGAAGAGAGGGTGCTGAGCCTCACAGGCCCTCAATCTCAGGCTCCCATGTCAGCTGGGTGCTGATGGGCCTGACCAAAGGGAGGCATTGGCAGGAGATTGGAGGGTGAGGGAGAGGAGAGACCAAGGCATTTCTCACCCTCTTTAAAAGGGGAGATAGTGCCAGATTCCTGTATGGCAGCTGCATTTTTTCCATGCTCCAAGTTCCCTTGAACAGGTTCATCTTGGTTTCAAAACTACCATCTCCCTTAACCTCTCCAGTTTAAGAATAGCACTGGCTTCTCATTGTTGGTAATATCTGAGTTGCTTCCCTGTTCTAAGGAAGGCTTCCATCCCTCTTCCATCACTTGTGTATAACCGATAAACTCCCTCTGTTCCCTTGGTTTCTTTCTGGCTTCCTCCCTCTCTCCTTTTCCTCCTTCCTTTCTTTCTTCATGCATACATTATTGATTATTTGTTTCATATGGCCATTTAGTCAATAAATATTACTCTGTGTCTTCTGTATGGCAGTTCCTATGCAGGAATGAAAGACAGGTGAGAAGTGTTCCTCCTCTAGAGGAGCTCACAGTCTAGTGGGGTTGGAGAAGGTGTGATTCAGAGAAGGCTTCCCACAGGAGGGGCACTGAGCAGTTTTTCTGCAAGGAGCAGAGAGGAAAGGGCAATTTAGACAAAGGAAAGAGCAAGTACAAAGCTACGCCAATGTGAGGAAGCCTGGCTCAGATGAGTGAATGAAAAGCCTTTGGTATGGTGTGTCAGAGAGGTTCTTGGGGAGAGAAGCTCCTGAGAGCTGAACAGGGATCACATCACAAAGGGCCTTGAACATCATGCTGAGGAGTTTGCACCTTACTCTGAAGGACCAGAGAGCCACAGAAGGGTTTGAAGCAGCCTTTTACTTTTCATCATTTTAACCCCACATCACCAGCTATGTTCTTTTCACAGCACCAAAGGAATAAATATTCTGACTTCTCTCTTTTCCCATCCTCTGCTCTCTGTGTGGTGCTTCCTATTGGCACCAGATAGGAAGTGAGATGGCTAGGGAACCACACAGGCGGGAGAAGGGTAGAAAGTAGGTCTGGAAGAGGATCTGTTTCTCTTAAAAACACCCGGCGCCTTCCTCAAAAAGTTCAGAATCGTACCTGACTGGTGCGGCTCAGTGAGTTGGGTGTTGTCTTGCAAAGCGGTAGGTTGCTAGTTGGATTCCCAGCCAGAGCACAAGCCTGGGTTACAGGCCAGGTCCCTGGTTGGTGGGGTGTGAGAGGCGACGGATGTTTCTCTAACACAGTGATGTTCATCTCCCTCTCTCCCTCCACCCTCTCTCTCTCTCTCTCTCTCTCTCTCAAAATAAATAAATAAATATTTTTTAAAAGAATCCTAAGATGAATTCTAGATAGGAACCCTTCACAAAGGAGGAGCTTTTGAACTGGGCCTTGGAGATCTTTAACAGATACAAATAGGAAAGGACCTTCTGGGGAAAGGAAGGAGCATGGGTAAAAGGTCAGGATATGCTCAAGGCGCCCTAGGTCCCAGTCTAGCACAGTCAGAGCAGAAGCAATGCACAAAAGAAGGGGAGGGTTATGCTAGAGAGTAGCACCGAGAAGGAAGTTGGCCTAGGAAGAAAGGGAGCTGAAATCATATTAGGAGCGCCCAGGCTGTGGAGCCAGAACGCATGCTTCGAATCCCAGCCAGGCAACTTACAATCTGTGTGATCCTGGGCATGTTACTGAACCTCTGTGCTTCAGTTTCCTCCTTTGTAAAGTGTGGTGAATTCTATATACGCAGGTTAGTACAAACCCTTGTAGGGTTGTTGTGAATGAAAATGAATTAAAATGTAGAAGCCCTGGCTGGTGTGGCTCAGTGGATTGAGCGTTGACCTACTAACCAAACGGTCATCAGCATGACTCCCAGTCAGGGCATATGCCCAGGCGGCAAGTCACATCCCCCGTTAGGGGCATGTGAGAGGCAACTATACACTGAGGTTTCTCTCCCTCTCTTTCTTCCTCACTTCCCCCCTCTCTAAAAATAAATAAATAAAATCTTGAAAATGAAGGAAGTGCTTACAACAGAACCCGACACACAGCAAATGCTATACGTACATGTGTTAGTTGATGCTGCTGCTGGTGTCGTTATGAGGGCTACCTGATTTCAGATCGTGGGTTTGAGGACAGCTCTTAGAATGTGACCCAAGATTTCAGATGTCTCTAATGCAACCTGTGCGACACAGATTCCTCCGCCCCAGCATTACCTGGCCATGAAACCTGAATATAGAGAGTGTGTTCACTCTCTATATTCATAAAGGGGTTCAGAGCAAAGTCATCAAAAGAAACACACTACCTCACCTTTGTTACAAGCCAACCCCGAGCTAATCCATGACAAAATGGAAAGGACACAGGCCTCAGGATCAGGAGACCTGGGCTCTGACTTGAGCTCTGTGGCTAATTCAGTAGATGACCTTGGGCATGTCCCTTCTGCTCTCTGGACTTCAGTTTGACCCTCTATAAAATGACAGGGAAGGATTATGATGATGTCTTAGAGGCTCTCTTCCAGCTCTATCATTCTGTGATTCTAAATCCCTTTATAACAAAGTCGAGGAGAGGAGCTTTGCTCTTGCAAATGGAGTGTAAAGTTAATCCTGCCTGTGCGGAGGCTAACTACTATGCGTGTGTGGTTTATCCTACTTCATTAAACCCTGACTCCCCACAGAGCACGCCGAAGGCAGTCCAGGCAGGTAATACTGATGTGCTGCTGAACTGGTTCTCCTAATGGAAAATGATTTCCCCCTACTCTTTCTGGGGTTTATAAACACGAAACCTATAACTCCCATTTTCCACACTGTTACTTTGCAACATGCGTAGATTCAGACCTAATCAGAGGTACGGCAAGTTGGGTCCTGATACCTTATTTATGTGCACACTCCCTGCCCTCACCCTATCCTGGGCTGCGGGCAGCACCACCACTTTGTGTATGAAGAAGCCAAAGTTCAAACACCTTAGGGAGCTTGCTGGGGGAAGGCACAGGGAGTTTTGTGTGATGTACAAAGTAAAGGCAGTGCAGCTCTTGCGTGAATGCTCCCCTAAGGGGTGGGAAAAAGGGAGGGTAATTGGGAACTCCGGAGGCAATGCCCTCAAGTGAAAAATTCCCCCCGAAAGGATCTTTACCTTTTCTAACGATTCTTGCAGACCCCAGGTCACTTTTTCTGACATCAGAAGAGATCACCCATTCTAGGTTGTCTCTTGAGGACAAAGTTGAATTGTCTTGGTCTTTTATTGTGAAATATAGTGCAGATATTGAAAACTGCAGATCCTGCAGATACTAAAAAATGCATAAAGCATCTGTGTATAGTGTGATGAGTAATTAAAAGTGAACACTGGTCATCTCCACTCCAGTCAGAAAATAGAGTATAACGTTGGATGAGAGAAGCAGGACACAGAGACTACATCCCCCTATGATGCCATTCATAGAAAACTGAGCAACCTGATGTTTGGGCAAAGTGACCAAGCGCTTTGCTCACTCCTACACATGCGCAGACCTGGCAAGCCTTCATGCCTCCCACCTCACTGAGTGTGGAACCCACTGGGAGCCAAGAGGTACAGAGGCACTGAATAGCAGAGCTGGAGGCCACCACTTTACAATGACTTTCATTCACTTGTTCATTCATTCCTCCAGGCTGGGAATGATGGGTGATATAGCACGGCAGTGCCTTGATTAGATCCTGCCCCAAGGATTTGATCACCTGCCTGCATTGGGACTCACTGGACTAGGCAGATTACCAAGATCTTTTCCAACTCTTACGTTTATTTTATTTGTGACTTCATTACCATAAAAACCACGATTCTAAAAATTCATCTTGGAAAGGACTGTTGCTCTGGTCCAGGCCAAGAAAGAAAACTATGGAGGCAGGAACCTGGATTGTGTATTCCTGGGTTCCCCTCAGACTATCCAGCTGACAGGGAAAAGTTATTCTCTGGATCTCAGTCTCTTCACAAAACAAGCGCATCGGACCAGGCAGTGTTGGAGGGCCTTTCCTCTCTGATATTCCAGAGCCTAATTTCTGACTTTTGGGGATTTGTCCATTTGCACATAAACTACCATCTAGTTAACTTTCAAGGACAGAGATTGTCATGAAGGCTGGTTGTGGTCATCTGCTGTAACCTACTCAGGCTTTCTGAGGCTAGAGTCTCTCCTGGCTCCTCCCTCATGCTGGGTCCTGCTCCATCTTTTGTTTTGTTTGTTTTTTTAGAGGAGCATGGGCTTGTGTCCCGGCTGACTGCCAGGCACTTTCAAGACCCTCATGGCTTTCCCCATTTCAGACTCAACTCATTTCAGCTTTTGTTGCTCCTTGGGACAAGTTTGTGGTAAAATGGTATGTGTAGTTCTATTGTATAATTATAGTTATTCTGGACCACCGCTGACCTGGACCTCAGTTTCTTCCACTATCAGCTAGGCAGTGTTATCTAGGTCTATGAATGTCCCACCAGAATCAGTTAGGGGGCTTTAAATACATATAAATGGCCAAACTGTTCCTACTAAATCTCAGTCCCACTTAAACTCCAATCTCTGAGCCCTGGGGTCCCAGATTCTGTATTTTTATCATGAACTCAATTGTTCAGGAGACCGAGCCAAGGTGCATACCTAAGAGCCTTGCCACATTAATAATTTTTCCCCAATATTGTTTTTGTGGTTAACACATTTTATTTTTTTGAAGCAGCTTAAGAGGTTCCTAGCTATGCTGCAGGCATTCAGATTTGCGCAATGTTTACAATGACTTTGTTGTTCATTAAACAAATTTACCCAGACTAACCCAACATGAAAGAAATCATCTTGTTTACAGTGAGCTCCTGACAAAAATACATGTAGCAAAGACAGACAAACACACATAAACCTGGATTGCCAAGTGGGACATAATTTGGAGCCGCATCCAATTTTTCTCATTAGAGCTTGTTTTATTTGAACATGACTCAGTACCCCGTGTAAATGCGAGGCTGTTAATCTTATTACTATATGGAAAACAAATTAATTAGTATGCATGCTATTGGAGATGAGTTGTAAGGTTGGTGTTGGGAAGATTAGGAAAATACACTCATTACTCCAAGTGATATCTGATATCCACGTCTGATTTCCACTTTAAGATCAGTTCCATTATATGGGCAACAAATATAGCTAATAAAAATCAAGCTTTTGTGTTCAGCATCTAAATGTTGGGCTTGACCAGATGCAGGTAGGCTGGCTTTTTTGGTTTGATTGTTTTAAAACAAAGGTCATAAATACATCACCAATAGAATTACATTAAAAACAAATAAATAAATAAACAAAACAAAGGTCATGTGATGAATATGCTTATCACTCTTCCTCAGCTGAGACTGGGCTGCTAGAGACTCTTTCTCAGGGACCAGCTCCTACCCCAAACCTAACCAGCTGAGAGTGACCCTTTCTTTCTTCTATCTATACATAACCGCCACACTTTATCTGTCCTTCCCTGAGCACTTCCAGGCTTCATCTGGTGGTCAAAATAAACACATCTCATTTTTCCAGGGCGGGCGGGGGTTCCCTGAAGGTGGAGACTATACAGCTTGTCCAGAAAATATCCAGCCACATACTCTGAAAAATAGAGATGTTTATTGAAGAAGATACAAGACACAAGAAACATTGTACGTAGGACAATGGTGCCTCAGTCCACTTCAAATAGGTACCTTGGGACCTCACACAGTTCTCCCAATCATCATCAGCTGTATTTTCCTGAATCTTATTGATGGTATGAAATCTCTTCCCTTTAAAGGTTATTTTAATTTTGGGAAAAGCCAGAAGTCACACAGTGCCAAATCTGGGCTGTAGGGGATCTGCGTCACCTGAGTAATTTGAGGTTTCACCAAATAATTCCACACCAGACACAATGCACGAATGGACGAGCTGTTGTGATGAAGCTGCCAATCATCAATTGCCCAGACCTGTGGCTTTCTGAATCATCTGAATAGTTTCTGCGGAAGAATGTTTAAGTTTAACGCAAAATTTGATGCAATTTCATTTTGAGTGCAAGGGCCACATAGTACACATGTTTACTCAACTGTGTCTACCACCCCTGCTGACTAATACAGTGAAGTTGTCATTGTTCACATGTGCCAGACTACATTAATGTGGCTGAAACCATTCTTGTTATGTAACAATGATTGGAATTTTTCTAGATAGACCTCATATATTTCAACTGGAGAGTCATATATTGATTAGAATGCAATGCAACAGAAAATAACACAAAGAATAAGAAAGCTCTTTACCAATGTGGAGTAATCCCCAACACATGTTAAGTGCACACCTATGGATTTCTTCTGGAAGTATACTGGTAACATTGATTCCCAGATTACCAGGAAGGGGACCTGTGGCTGAAGGAAAGAGACGGGAAGCGGCTTTTCTTTTAGGTTTCTCTTGCGCCTTTTGAATTTGAGTCATACGTGTACGACCAAGTCAAAAAAAATTAAATTAAAAAATAAAAGCTAGTAAAAAGGAGATATTTATTCAATAACTTGAAGGAAAAAATTAAACAAATGTCATTTGGGGAGTTACAGACTTTGATAAGCCCTTTAATAAATAAACCAGTTTCATTTTAGCTCAGTTATCAGTTATCAGTTATGGTTTCATAAATAAACCAGTTATCAGACTTATTTTACCAGGGAGCTCCAAAAGGCATCCAGCATTTCCCAAACATTTTGACCCTGAAATCCTTCCTAAAAATACTCACATATTACTATCTCACAAAACACAAGCGACCCACTAACGTGCTCTAGGCAACATTTTAAACCAGAGGGTGGGGGGAAAAGGGAGATATTGACTCTGCTGCCAACTTCCTGAATTAATCTGGTTAAGTCTTCTCTTCTCTGGACCTCAGTGTTGTCATCTCTAAAATAAGCCAGCTGTGTGAAATTATCTCTGAAGTCCCTTCAGTTCTGGAGCTCTGGCAAGAATTTAGTATAGATCTCCCACAGTAAGCCTCTGCTTTGCTCTGCTTTGAGCAACAATTGTAGGCAAGGAGGTCTATGATGCTTGTTAAAAGTTACACATGTGCATGATATGGATGTATTTGCCCAGCTTCTCCAAGAACCTCAGGAATCAAAAACAAACACAAACATATTTTAGGAGGTTATCAGAACTCAACGCAGTCGTCTTTGATTCACTACAGCCACTGACGCTGCCAAGTCTCAGCACTTCTACATATTCTCTTGTGTGCTCTTGGGCAAAGCCTTGAGCTGGGACTCGGTTTCCTCAGCTATTAAGTGGGTGTAACACTTGCTTTGCTGCTTCTCTCAAATTATTGGTAAAATGATGACATCAACAGAGAAAAGAGCATAGAAAATGGATGACAGGTTTGTCAAACCACCTATTTAACAGGTAAAGATGTTGCTTATCAAGTTATCTTGCATTCATCAGTGGAAGGCCCTTAGATTGGAGCAAGAGAGTGGTATGAAATTATTAGAGGCACAACACATTTATAAAAGCCTTTTATAAAGTGATTTGCCCATGTACATCAAGAACCATAAAAGAATTTAGGCCCTCTAACCAGCAGACTCAGATCTGGAGACTTTAGGAAATAACAAAAAATGAAAGAAAAGAAAAAAGAAAAAGTGAGAGGTATAAGAATTGTACTTTAAGCCCTGGCTCAGTGGATAAGGCGCCAGCCTGCGAACCCAGCCAGGGCACATAACCAGGTTGCAAGATAGGTCTCCAGCCAGGTCTAGAGCTGAAGGCAGGTGAAAGGCAACCATACATTGATATCTCTCTTTCTCTCTGCCTTATTCTCTCTCTGAAAATAATAAATAAAACAAAGAATTGTACTTTAGGATTATCTGTAATAGTGCTACATTGAGTCCTTCTAAATATACAATACAAGGGAATGCCATATCTACTTAAAAGGGTATTAAGCAACCATTAAAATAATTATTGAAACATTTATTTTAAAAAGATAATTATAAGCCCTGGCTGGTGACACATTGATGTCTCTCTCCCTCTCTGCCTCTCTTCCTTCCCCTCTTTCTAAAAATAAATAAAATCTTTAAAAAACATATAAATAAATAAGATAAAAAGATAATTATAAAAACCATGGGGAATTATAATGATAAACTGTTAAGTGAGAAAGCTGAGTGCAAAGCTATAACTACATTAATAAATTACCTATGTAAATTTTTCTGGGATTTTTCTGTAAGGACAGAATAGGAGCACCAAATTGTTCATTTGTTAGGGTAGTAAGGTTATGGATAATTTTTTTCCTTTTAATTTTTTTTATTGTTATAACATTGCAAACTGAATAAAAATGAAAATATGGACAAAATACAATGAAAGTGACGGATAGGTACATTTGTTGTATCCTTCGTAAATCCTTTCACTAAAGGAAGGGATTAAATGTGGCTTACTGTAGCAAATCATAAAATAAGACCCACATATTGCATTTCCTTCAGACCCTCCTACTCTTCTGAGAATAAATTAAAATATAAACACCAGAGTTGATTTTCTTAAATCCAGGATTATCTCATTATTCTATTTAAAACATATAAAGAAAGAAAATGCACTGTTTTTTTCTTTCGGATTAAACACTTCCTCAGCCAAGTTCCATATGTCTGTTCTTTGTCGGTGGGGCATGGGTTCCCATTTCTACATTAAGCATTTCTCAACCTGCAGGACCTTTACTCAATGTATAGAGAGTGGTGGAGGAGGTCCAGTCAAATTGAAGGGACTTCCACTGGCCCTGTTATTTAGAAATAACATACTAATTTCTGCCCAGGCTCCAGGTCTGTTGTTAGGATCTCTTGAAATAACAAGTATGAAGACCTGAAAGTACAAATTCTCCAGCACTTTATCCAGTGGATATTTTTTTTAGGAGTCACTGTAGTATTATGGTGGACATACAGGAATAGAATCTGGGTGAGAGTGAGCTTCTGGGAGACAGGAAGACTGGGTTTTATGATTGTGGCAAGTTTAAGCCCTGGCCAGATAGCTCAGCTGGTTACATCATTGTTCCGTTATGCCATGGCTGTGGGTTTGATCTCCTGGTCAGAGCACATACAAGGATCAGCCAACAGATGCATAAACAAGTGGAACAACAAATCAATGTTTCTCTCTCTTCCTCTCTCTCAAATCAATAAGTAAATATTAAAACATTTTTTGACTGTGAATCCAGAACTGGCTTTCAAATTCTAGCTCTGCCATGAAGCCTCTAAGGTGAGACTTTACTCAACTCATGATGATAACATATATAAACCACAGTGCCTAGTAAATAGTAAGCACTCAAGATATGCCAGTTATTCTAATTAGTCCTGTCTCTCTAACGCATTGTGAAATCTTTGGCAATTCTATTTCCTTCTTTCGGCCTCAGTGTCCCCATCTGTCAAATGGGGTAAGAGGCTGAATTCAATGGCTTGCCAGAACTCTGTTAGGGATGATGGTTTCACATTGGTGGTTGTAGCAATGTCCTTTTAAAGACAGTTTTATGTGGGACTCTGTACACTATGGAGATACAACCATGGGAATGAGGTTCCAGAAACTTTCTGCAGATTAGACTCTCAGTCCCATAATCCTGCTCCTGTTTTACACCTGAATGTGCTTCCCCAGGTGACATTCCAAGACCACTTCTTCCAGCTGAGATTATTTGTCCAGTGACATAGGGAAGATGTTGAAACTTACTTCACACTCTCTATTATCTTCAGATAGGAGCAGATTATCTTCAGAGGACCTTCACTGTGGCATTTTGTTCTTTCCTGAGGGCAATGACCCCCAGAAGGCAGAGCTAGGACCAGTGGATAGAAGTTACATGGAAGTCTATGTATGCTCAATGAGGGAAAGAACTTCCTAGTGCCATTTCATAATACTAATTTCATAAGGGACTAGTAAGCTTACCATCCCTGGAGCTGTTCAAGTTCAGGCTGAGTAACTTCAAAGCGATGCTGTAGAAAGGCCAGCCTAGATATAGCTTATGCAATTTAATGAGGCTCATTATCCCAAGTTCCTATTCTATTAATGAACTATTTACTGATACTATTACTTTAGCAATACATTGATTGATAAATTACTTGTTGTACCATCATCTTCAAGGCTCTGGCCTATTCTAATTTCTCTCTGAAGAAAACACCACTGGAAGTCTCCTGGGGTTAGGGGCTGATGGAGAAACAAACAGAACACCTGATTTATGACTCGTCTTTCTGAGCCTTCTTTTTCACAGCACCATTCTTTCTACAATGCATAGCATATGTGTGTGTATAGTAGAGTTCGCCTCATTAATGCACTGTTGACTGCAGTTAGGTCTGTTTGTTTTCTCTCTAGGATCTAAGGTTTTCATCTTCTTTCAGCTCTGCCCCCACCCCCACCTTTTTTTTTTTTTTTTTTCTTCCCCTAGCAATTCTAGACCCAACATTGCCTTTTCAGAAAGTTAGCAGCAGTATCATGACAGCTGTTAACCTATGGCTCTCAGATGTGCTTGAGTTGAATTTTTCGTTCTTTGCTTTCTCCCCTGTAGTGTTGGCAAAGGATACTTCAAAAAGAACCACAGATTTTTCAACACCTGAGTACTGTTGGCCTCTTCCTACACAAACCTTCACTCACAGCTCCTGTCAAATGTTGGGCCATTGGCTCTTCTACCAATGGAGAAATATATTAAGTCCACTAAACTAAAAAAGATTTTCTTAAAATAGTGTTGGGAAGTCCAAACCCATGGTAACAATACTTCATGAAGCAAGCACCAGACTATTATATTTGGTCCTAACAACAGCTCTGAGAGGTAGGTTGAGAGGGTAGCAATTAATCTCCTCATTACACAGGTTAGCAAACTCAGGGGCAGAGGGGCAAAGTGCTAGGATATGGTAAAGCAGAAAGCATGAGTCATGAACAGCAGAGGCCTCTTCTCCACATGCTTTCTTTCATCAGACATCCAACTCAAATGAGCATCATTTATGTGTAAGACCTACATTGTGCTGGGCCTGCAGAGATGGATCAGACATACTCCCTGCTGTCATGAGAAGAGACAAAGACAAAAATTACTATGATAGTGTGACAAAGACATTAGCAAAAGTGTGAGTCCCAGAGGGAACCTGATGTGCCTACTCAAGGAAGTGACACTAGGCATAAAGCAGACACAAAAGTCCAAAAAGCAGGTGGTATTGACCTCTGCATAGCCAGAAGGGCTTCACAGGAAAAAGGGCCTTGCAAAACTCAGAAGGAAGTTTGGATGTCCCCAAGTGGTTCAAACTGTGAGAATGCTCTAATTACTATATCTCCTTGGGGGATCCATTTCCTCAGCTGTCCCCAGTTTCATCACCAGGGAACGCCAACTATTCTGTTCTGCCAATTCCTAAACAGGCCAAGCATTTCTGTCTTTAAGCCATTGCTCATATGAACTATTGGCTTGTAGAACCCTCCTGCTCATTCCTTCCAACTCATTCTTCCAGACTTAGAGCAAAAACCACCTCCCTCAAGAAATCTTCATAAATTCACCCTAGTGGAATAGGAATGCTGCTTCATTTTCCTACCTGTGTTTAATTAAAAGCCTGATCAGATTTTACCTTCTAGTATAGGCTTATTTCTCTGCCCTGACTTCAAGCAACTCAAAGGCAGGAGAGTCTCATCTCCCTTTAGTACCAAGGACTGAACTCTTTGTCGAATGGAATTGAATTAAAAATGGGAGCAGGGGATGCGTTGTTCTTTCGAGGCACATTGAAAGTTGTTTGCAAATAGGATTGGTGGTACTTTTGGAATGTGGGAGCTGCCACCCTGACAAGCTCCCAAGTTCTCGATATTTGGACACATGTAGACCTAGTGAGCAGGGCAGGAGTCAATGGATCACAGTGGTTAAGTCATTGCCCTGGAATAGTTTTTAAGCCAGTGCTTCTCAATGGATAGTCATTTCACTCACCTCAAGAAGTTACTAAACATTCAGATCCCATGCTCTTTCCCATACCACTCTATCAAGCTCCCTGGATTTGGAGCCAGGGATCTGCACATGACTCTTCTCACACTGAAGTTTAGAAGCTACTGTTGTAAGGGAACATAACAATTTACTGTTGGAAGAGTCTGAGTCCCAGGTGAAATGGTGCCCGTTGGAGCTCACAATCTAGGAGGAGCAGTGAGGACTGGACACTATCTCCAGTGCACAGGGAAGTAGGAAAGGGAGTGCTCAGGGGTGTGTGGCCAAAGCAATGAGTGATAGCCACCAGCTCTAGCCTGGGAGAATTAAGTAAGGTGAATGGGGAGCATTCTAGGCTGAGTTTTTGTTTTGTTTTGTT
The DNA here is from genome assembly GCA_004026585.1 of Noctilio leporinus. Classification (NCBI taxonomy): domain Eukaryota; kingdom Metazoa; phylum Chordata; class Mammalia; order Chiroptera; family Noctilionidae; genus Noctilio; species Noctilio leporinus. The sequence goes on from PVIW01000256.1 coordinate 317,106, forward strand.
TATTCCCTAGACTGAGGCTTTTGGCCATCTTTGCAAACTTCCCAAGGCCGAAGGTGGGAAATTGATAGCTTTCCTGTGTCTCTCTCCTTTGATCTCGGAGTCTTTGCCTTATCTCTCTTCCTTTGACCCGGGATTCCACTCACACTGTCCAGTAAAGGGAGAATATCTGCAGCTGCTGTTCTGGCAATCTTAAGGGGCTTGTCTGCCTTAGCCATCCTCCTTCGTTTGCCCCACTCCACAAGCCACTGGGAATTCCAGAAGCATTTGCCTTTCCTCCCAACCCCCAAGTTCTTGGTCAGCTCTTTTCATAGTATTTTGCTTATATGTTGATATCTAGTAGCTTCATCTGCAAAATGGCAATGTTTAGCATGCTCTCCATGTCCTTACTTAGCTGGCAAAGTTCTCCCTTTCAACACTCATTTAGGTCACTGCCCCAAAAAAGGTCTCCTCTGACCTCCCTCTTTCCAGAGTCTGGCTTGACTATTCTGCTTGGTTCTCTCTTAGCCCTCCTTGCTTATACCCATCCTCACACTTTTAGGGGCTCAGTAGAGGCCTATCTCCTCTATACAGGGCCTGGGGCTCAAGTAACTTGACACAGGGCTGTGCACCTCTTCCCAGGGTGGCTGTGAGGATCAAATGATTGCAGTGTTGAGACTAAGGGTTTTTCTGCAAATGTTCATGCCCCACTCTCTGGCACTCATGACTGTGAAGGGCACTGGGCTGGCCCATGAGGCTAAAGGGGCAGGGGTCCCTAGTACCTGAGATATCGGATTCTCCCAATGGGTCTGGAGAGAGAGTGGAAGGCTATCTACATAGGGTATATGGCCCCTTTGGACCAGGAAGCACACCTTTCCCCGCCCTCATCCCAGCCAGGAAACAGCTTCTGCCTGGGTGGCCAGAGGAGCTTTAGGGTCTCCCCCGCAGCCTCGGCTACCGGAACCCCAGCACCTGGCCTGCACTGAAGACCTCAAAGGAAATGGAGGAACCGAACCAAGTGCTCACTAACAGGGTTTTGGTAAAAGAAACCAGAACAAAACCCAGCTCGGGAGCTTAATTAAAAAGAGTGCTTAATTCCTCCCCCAACAAATGTAAACCAAACACAAAGGAGAACAGGACTGTCAGTGGCCAGGAAGACCCAAAGCCTTATAAACAAGCACTTCGGGCTGTGCAGGGCCGCTCTGCTATGATCTGATACAATGACTATTGTCAAGGAGGGCTGTTTTTCCATGTTTTTGTATCCTTTTCTTCGCATTTTCTTTTGCTACCTAATTTCATGCCTCAGAGGTCAAAAGACAAAAGGTCAGGCCTGGTTTGGAGGCAGCTACCGCCCCACCACCAGGAACGTGTGTCCAACAGAGCGCTTTGAGTCACCACATGCAGACACCGGCAGGTTTTCATCCCAGCTTAATTCTCTTTTGTCACTTCATGGAGTACATGAGTCTACGTGCAAATCGCATGAAAAATGAGACACGAATTGCTGTACCAAAGTAGGAAAAAATCACCCCCTTTCAATTCATCAAACTGTTTCCATCTCATACCTCATTTGTAAGAATTTGTGCCTAACAAGAACCCTGTCCGAGAGCTCTCAACCTGTGTATGCATGCACAGAAGCTTCTGTGTATACAATATGTAATCTGAACAGATATCCTTAATTGTTTTTCCTGGGAAAATTTCTAAAGATCTTTCCAGAGAATTAACAACATTTGTCCTAAAAATTGCCTTTATTGAGGTTTTTAGCAACATTTTACTAAAATAATTTAGCATGGTTCTTTCTGTATAAATATTTTGTCTTAGACTTCCAATCTCTCCAGTGACCCATCTTGGATACTTAAGTTACAGCAGAGTTTTAGTTCCCTTGTATGATAGGCAGACATATTTATAAAGAGAATATAGCATCATGATTGCCCATTAAAACTATTTTCATCATTTAAAAGGAAAATGACTTTCTTGTTTTATGTTCAGAAGTTCCTCATATCAACTTGGAGATAGCTTTAATTTTTTTTTCTTTTAGACATTTTTTTAGTCTATTGTCATTTAATGTCTGAAGGTCAGCTCCTACCTCCAGTACAAAGTAAAGGAAAAGTTAAGCACGTTGGGAGGTGTCTCTGGTGATCGACAGACAACAGTGCTGAGTGCAGGGCTCACCTCAAAGACCTTTTAGACCCCCTGCCCAGTTCCTCTTTTCTATCTTCCTCTGGGCACAGCCCTGGAGGAAGCTACCAGCAAATAGCCCATCAGGTTGCTAAAATTGCGTCATCAGCAGCAACTGTGAAAACATTTTAGAGCACAGTTTTATTTTAGGCATGTTTTCAAATCCAGACTTTACATCCCATAGTCCCCTCTTCACTCTATCAAACTTCCCTTCAAACAGACAAACAAACAAAAACCTAAAAATCAGTCCACAACCTGCCAGCAGACTAAGGTATCTGCAAGGTCACACCACAGGGTCCAGAGCAGGCGTCCCAATCCTGCTGTGATCTTCTGCCACAGCTCTGAAGTTATTAATGAAAAATGGAGACTGTATTAAGTGAGTACATTAAAGGGCCTACTCACAGGTGGGCTTCACTTCCGTTTAACATTCTGATCTGTGGCCAAAAACTTAAAGAACTGTTTAACCTGCGCATTCACTCAAAATCGCTTGAAAATAGGCTCCTTTATGCTCCTCTACTTCATGGAATCACATTATATCATATTAAAATGTTATTAGTTTAGAGGCAGGTGAAAAGCAACCATACATGGATGTTTCTCTCCCTCTCTGCCACCCTGCCTTCCCCTCTCTTTAAAAATAATAAATTTAAAAATCTTTAAAAGTGTCATTAGTTTAAAGCATATTAATTAAATGCAAGTCTTCGCTGTCGCATGAATATTTAAAGCCCACATTACACAGAGAAATACCAGAAGAAAAAGGGTGGGGAGAGCTACCAGTTCATTGTATAAATATAAACTTGCTTTCGTAACATATGGTCTCATTACTTACAAAGTATGGCATTATTAAATTGAAAAGAAAGTAGAAGAAGAAATAAACTGAATTACAGTCGTTTTCAATGTTAAACAATCAGAGAGTAAATCTTTTCAATGCTTCATTTTTTTTGATTCTTAGGTAATGATGGATTTCTGGGGCAGTGTTGGCAAAATTTAAATATAACTGACTACCTGTATTCCATATTCATGTATTTTTCATGTAACTCCAGGAGAGTGAATTTTATCTCAAAATTCTTCAAGAGTTGCCTTCAAACCATCTCTGCGCATTTGTATACAGCATACACTTTACGTGTGCTCTGCAAACCAGTCGTGGAACTGAATTGAATTACTGGATTTGAGTTGAAATGAACCCACCCAAACGACCCAGCTCTTGGCTCTTTGAGGCTTCTCTCAATAACACTTTTAATTAAAGCAAGAAAGGCAGCAGAGTAAAACAACAATAGCAATAACCCAGGAGGAGCACAAGTTCCCCCGAATACAGCTCCATGGTATTTTTCATTGGTACCGGAGTATTTCTGGGTAGCGAGCCTCTAGCACATGGTGCCCCAGTGAGCCAGCAGCCAGCGCTCGAAGCCCCATACGCGCAGAGGACACTACTGGCTGCATAAATGAGTGCTTTGACCCAAACCCTTTCTCAGCCCTTTTCCACTGCGGGCGCCACTTTAAAAACCTGCGGCGGCACCTGGCCTGCGTTAAACAAACACTTTTTGATCTCTGTGCCCGGAGAGAGGTGAGCGGAGAAGCGCCCCATTCCCCCTTGCGTAGCCCTAAGCAATCGCCAAGTTTGTACTGAGAGGGAACTATCGACGCGACTCGGCATCCACCCTCAATCTTGACACCATCCAGACCCGGCAAAGGAAGCGAGGCGGGGCTGGGCTTTAAGGGTCGCCGCCTGCCCACGGTGCGGTACCACGTGCGCACTCTCTGCACGGACCCCGAAGCCTGCGAGTCCAGCTGCGGCCTCAGCCGCTTGCAGAAGTGGGTTCCCAGCTTTTAGGGCGGGGCTTGCTCCTCTCCCCCGGCCTGGACAGCGGCTTCCACCCAGTCTCAGCCCAGAGCCCCAAGGTCATTCACCGTGGCTTCTCCCAGGGCTTGCACTGAGGGAGGCCTAGCGGCGGGCCGCGGACACCCAGCCTTTGGGGGGTTCCGAGCTGGGCGTTTAGGGATGAAGAGATGGGGCTTCCGAACCCGGTCCTGGTTTCGGCTCGATAAGCCCTAGACTCTCCAGGTGTCTCCCGGGCCGGGCTTCTCGCTTCACGATGTCGGCCTCCTCCTCCCGAGTGTCCTAGGCTGGAGGGAAGCTCGCTTGATGCCTAGGCCAGCCTCTTCTGAGACTTTTCTTTTCCTGTCACTGTTCTCGGTTTGTGCTTTCTCCCTCTTGAGAACGCCAGAGCGCACGGGGGCCAAAGGAGCGTCCTCACCAGCCCCTTTCCAGGGCCTCCAGTCTGCCTTTTCCTCATAATGTTGTCTTTCCCTCTTCACGGTTTTCTTTCTTCCCTTCCTCTTTCTTTCTTTTCTTTTCTTTTCTTTTCTTTCTTTCTTTCTTTCTTTCTTTCTTTCTTTCTTTCTTTCTTTCTTTCTTTCTTTCTTTCTTTTCTTTCTTTTTTTCTCTTTCTTTCTTTCTTTCTCTTTCTTTCTTTCTTTCTTTCTTCCTTCCTTCCTTTCTTCCTTCCTTCCTTCCTTCCTTTTCTTCCTTCCTTCCTTTCTTTCTTCCTTTCTTCCTTTCTTTCATTCCCTTTGTAGATTCTCCCCTCATTCCCTTGCTGGCTTAGCCAACGTGTATTTCTGCCTCTCAATGTGTCTCTCCTTTTCTCCCTAGTACAGCATTAAACAAATTCACGTGTATCGAGCTTGAAGTTCCAGCAATGTGGAGGAAAGAATACCTTTTCTGTCCTCGGAACATTTCCGGGCACTACAGTTTGGCTTCCCCTTGATGTGGTGCCGGCGCTGGATCCGCCATGCAGGCCGCTGCTACAAGGGCACCGGCTCTCTTTCTCCTTCTCTAGCTGCGTACGCTTACGTTCAAGTGTGGATTTTCTCTGTCTATGGTTGCAGAACAGAGCAGGCTCTACAAACGGAAAGCTGAGCGGAGCTAGGTTTCTAGGATTCTAGAGCTGCGGACAAGTGAGATGGGGGTTTCTCGGAGGTCTCGACGCTGATCTCCTCCTAGACTACATGCATCCCTACCCCCTTGCCCAGAATCTCTAGGGCCGCCGCACCAATTCCGCGTACTCCGAAGAGGCTCGCCACCTGCTCCGCGGCGGGGAGCCGGCCCTCGGTCTAGCGCAGCGGCGGCAGTCGGGGAGGTCAGCAGCATACCCGCCAGGCACAAGATGAGACAGACCCACAACAGACAGGGTGGGCAACAGGGCAGCGCTGGGCCTGAGCACCCCTCCAGTGGTGGGGCGGGCTGTGTGAATTCTGACCTGGGCACTGGAGCCACAGGACCCATGCAAGATTATGGCTAGGGGCGGGCGCCCCATCGGGAACACACAATTGTTTTTGCCTTAGTCTGGAATGTGCAGAGCAGGACATAGCGGTGCGGGGTCAAGTATCCTGGAACCGGCGTGCCCACCATTCATACTTGGCCTAATTTTTTGCCCTTCCTGGGTGCAAACAGAAACAGAGTAGTGGCCGGGTCCCCTCCCAAATCCAAAAGTCGCCCAAAACCAAAACACAAACGCACTCCTCAAACACAGACACTAAAGCCAATACACGAAAACATAAACCAAAATCCCCACCCAAGCGCACAGCTCATAAAAACTAAATCAAAATCGAAGAAAACAAAATACAAACATAAAATTCACCTAACACAAAACACACAAATGATACCTACTAATATAAAGTCAAAACACATCAAAACACCACGCAGAAGGTACACACTGCCAAACGATACACAAAAGACAACCTACAAGGAAAAAATATAAACACACACAAAATCAAAACACACAAGAAAGAAAACAAAACCCACACAAAAGATCAAGTCTCACAGAGCAAAACCCGCTAAAATGAAATCCACGGAAAAAACAACACGCAAAACACCGCAACAAAAGACCCTTCGATAATGGGGAAAAAAACAAAAAACAAAAAAACCTCACAGAAAACAAAACCAAACAAACCCTCTAAATAGAAAAACAAAAAACCCAAACGACTCCCGACCCCCGTCCGGGGTGAAATGTCAATTCCGGGAGGGCTTTTGATCTCAAGGTGCGGGCAGGCCTGTCCTTGGCGCAGGCTCCCTGCGCAGGCTAAGCCGGAGGGCGGGAAGCAGGGGCTGGGCCCTGGCTGCGGAGGGGAAGAATCCAGCGCTCCGAACTGGCCAAAAATCAAATCACCAGGCAGAGACCCTGATCCGCAGGTTGCTGGAAGGAGGCGGTGCAGGGGGACTGCGCAGACTACTTGGTGGGGGTGCCGCCCGGGAATCCAGAGCCTGATTTCCGATTGTGGCCAATTCCGTTCAGTGAATAAGCGATGTCCGGTTCCACCGCGCCCCCCACCCCCTTTCTCGAGCTCTGGGCTCTCCCCCTTAGGTTTCGGCCCAGCCTCGTGACCACCCCCTCCAAACAAAACAAATAAACAAACAAACAAACAACACCCTCGCTGAGGAGGATTCCCTTTCCGAAACTGCCATTGTCCAGCGGGCCAAGAGTCCTCCTGTGGAGCGCCCCCCCCAACCATGCCCCGTCGACCACCCCGCAGAGGGGCCCCACGGGTTTCCAGTGGCCAAGTCAAGCAGCTGGACTCGGGACTGGGGAGGGGGAAGGGGAGGGAAGTCTTGAGACTAGGCCGAAGGGAGCGGGTTGGACATGCCACTCCTCTGTCCTGTCTCTCTCAGGCTGATTTCCCCTCAGGATTCAAGTCCTGGGGACCGGAGACGCCGAAAGTCTCAGGACTTGAGGGCAAAGGATTCCATTTATGGGCCGGGGTAAGGTGTCCGGGGCTCCAGCCAATCTCCAGGGCCTTCTGGGATGGTTCCGCTCAGCTCGGGTGCTCCAAATCGGAGGCCCGAATCTTATCTCCAGCATTTCAAAGCTTAACCTCCGCACTCTGAGCCAGAATGAGACTTGGAGGAAGAACTTCGACCAGGGGACTGAATGGGACCTGGGATCTTCAGGGTTCTGGCACTGCTCAAGAGTTAGGGACCCAGCAATAGCGTTAGAGCTGCAAAGTGGGGTGGGGGTAAGGTAGCCGGGCGCTCCGGACACGGGCGCCGCCCTAGGGGTGGATCTGAGGAAACTGGCTGTCTGGCAACTTTTCTTGCCTTCGGATGCACCTAGTTGGCAGATTGGTTAATTTCTTTAAAAACAAAAACCCCGCCTGCCCCCGCTTCTGCGACGAGGTTTGCATGTAGAGGGGTCACAAGCCGAGCGCACCTAGTAGTGGGCCGAGACACCAAGACGCAGGAGTTGCTGAAAGTGCTGCCGCGAGGTCAGGGCTCCAGGCTCGCCTTTGGTCGGCCCGGTCCTGTAAGTGCGCGGGCAGCTCCCGGGTGTCTGAAGCCTTCCTTCCCTCCCCCCGAACCCCCTATAAAAGTCCAGGGCAGCGCGGCGGCGACACTGCTACGCTCCGGGCCTCCAGCGCTGCTGTTGCCTGGCCGGGCCCGCCCCGTCTGGCCAGCTAAGCAGGCCCTGCGGCACAGCGCGGACACTGGCCCGGCTCTGGGCCCGCAGTGCGGGGCCGCACGCTGGGGGCGCGGCGTGTCAGGGGACATCTTGTGATGTTGGCGAGAACAGGACATGATCTCACATGGCGAGAAGCTCTTTAGTTCCTTAATCATTTCACGGTGCCTTCGGACGCTTTTTTTCCACCTAAAACGTTTAGTTTCAGCTCAGTGATCAGCTACCCCAGCTCGGCGGGGGAGCGGAAGGCTTGAATTATTTCGACCTGTGAGCGGCCCCTGACACCAGAAAAAAAAAAAAAAAAAAAGAAGCACAAAAAAGTGGAAACTTTTTCACCCCTGTCCATTCCATCAAGTTCTGAAAAATCAAAATGGATTTAGAGAAAAATTACCCAACTCCTCGGACCGGCAGGACAGGTAGGACAGAGATACCGGCTCTAGGCGCGCTAACTTTCGGGATCCAGGCGGGACCCATCCGAATGCTGGTCGTCAAGCGCGTCGGGGCTGGGGGAGGGGGTAAACCTCATTTTCGCTGGGATTGATTGTCTGTTTGTGGCGCGTTTGTATGTTTTTTTCACCCAACTGTTCACGGATTTCTGCATCAATCCAAGTGTCTGAGAGTTTGCCTATTTTTGCACTATTTCTGAATGTTTATGCAGGCGTCTACCTGGGGGTCTGAAAGTTTGTTTGGTTCTGTGTGTTTACATATGGGTTCAGAGTGTGCATGAGTGGTAATGAGTTTGTGTGTCCCGTTTTCCAAACGTCTGAGTGTGTCCAAGGGTTTACGTGCCTGTGGGTCTTTATATTCATGAATGTGTTAGTGTGTGTTTTTGAGCTGGTATTGCTGGGTATTGTCCTTTTGTATCCAAAACGTGTGTAATATATATAATTTGGGTAAGTGTCTGAATATATATCTATTCCTTTGAAGATCTGTGTTTATCTGTCATATCCAAAGTAATTTTGGAAGTGAGAAAAATGAGTGCATGTAAACAGCTGTTCACCGTGTGCATGCCCATATACACAAAATTGCCTGCTTCTAGGCACAGAGATGGGCCCAGGGCCCATGTGGGGTCTGTTGTGCTAACCTGTGAACAGTCCATTTTAGGCCCTGTTCTATTGGTAGAACCAGGAATGGAGGTGTGAGTTCAGGGTGTGTGTGAATCCAGGGTGTGATGACACACAATGTGTTGTGTACACTGCTCTGTGTGGGCACTGTTGAGCTTGCCATTTATTTAAAAATGTTTCCAGTGGCAGACGCAGCCTTGGCAGGTGAGAGCAGGCAGCCATAGGCTTGTTGAAATGTTTCTAGAGACCACCTAGCCTGCCTTCACTTTCACCTAGACAAGCCTCTGACACTGGTGTGCATGCGTTTGTACTGTATACTCAGGTTTAATCTTGTGGGTGCCTCTCCAATGGAGGAAAGCACTAGTGGGGTGGACATGTGTGCCTTGCCTGGGCATCTAGTTCTGGTGCCTGTATGCACAACAGGCCATTCTGACACAGGACCAGGTATGCCTCCCACAGGCCCAGGCAGTGAGTAGCAGGGTGTGCTTATATTTGAAAGGAGATAGCCAGCAGCAGGAAGACTCAGTTTGCTCTGATGTAAAAGCTGGGCACAAGATCCTCTTTTATTCATTGGGTCAAGTGTACTAACCCACACCCCAGAACATTCCTGGCCCTGGCAAGAACTCCCGTTTCCCCATTCCTGTGGATCTGTGAGCCCCTCCCCTGTATCTGTACCCCAGCCCTATATATAGGTCAGAAAGCAGAAATAGAGGGGTGAACTTTTATATTCCAAACTAAGGACAATTCCCAGGGCTTAGATGTGTTTCCAAAATCATGACTGAAGAGAAGTTAGGGCAGAAATCAAAGAGGCAGATTGAAGAGGATTCCCCAGGTTGAGCGTGTAGGAGGGGAACCTGGAAAGCCACTCTGTTCCACCCACACCCCTTATTTCCTGAGTGGGTCCCTTAGTACATGGCAGTCCCAGAGGTGCCTGTGCCAGAGCTAGGGGTTGTGTTTGTATTGAGAATGGGTTAGAGGCCAGTAAGGGTTCAGGGGAGGGTCTGCGTGGTTGCCTTTCCCGACAAGCTGTCTACAAAGAATGTAATTCATGGCAGTCGATGGGCTCTTTGATTAGTTCAATCGCCTGAATAATCGTTTAATCAATAAAGCATTTCATTCTTCAATGAGATGGATCTGAGTGGGTTGGGGGGGTGGCTTAGGCTGGTCAGAGTTTTAAAATCTGAAGAGCCACGCCCCCTCTTCAAGACAAGTTGGGATAAGGGCTGCCTGCTTAGGTAACTGCAAACATCTCAGGTGACAGGCACTTCTGCCTGTCTGTCCCAGCCTTGGCCCCATCTGGGGAAGAGAAGAACTGAGAAGCTGAATAGGCTGGGGGACATCCAGGTGTTGTTTTGGGTTTTTTGCATGGGTTTCTTCCCTCTCCTAACTTTGAGGCTTTTTACGGGCCTCTTGACCTCCCTTTCCTTTCTTCAGAACTGTATTCCATTCTGTCTCTTGACCTCAGTTTCCCCATCAGTACAATTGGGAAAGAGTCTGTGCTCTTACAGCTCTAAGCCCAAGATCCAGTGAGGTCAGCCCTGAGTAGGGAGCCACTAAGGATTTTTCTTTCCTTTTCTTTTCTTTTCTTTCTTTCTTTCTTTCTTTGTTTCTTTTTTTTTTGTCTAGTTTTTTTTCTTTGTGGTACCAAAAAAGAAAAACTGAGGTCCAGAGAGAGGCAGGGATTTGACCTCTTATTCCTGCTGGGGAAGGAGATAGAACCCCACCCTCATTGGTCCCCTTGGAGAAAAACTATAACTGAACAAATGAGTTAAGGCTCCCCAAGGAGACCAAGATAGGTTGAATGCTGTCTGAGGCAATGGCATCTAGACCCTCAGCTCTAGAATGAACCTGGTGGGATGATGACAACATTCTCTACCTATGGATCTTCATCTTTCAGAACCTTCGGAGGCTTCATCTCAGGGGTTCTTTTCCCTATTAGACACACAAGGAAGCTGAATCCTAGGAGAAGGGCCTCCTCTCTAAAGTTTTTAGAGAGGGAAAGGTAGCTCCTGGGCTCTTGCCCTTTGGGGTGCACTAATAATGAAAACAAACCATGGCAAAGATTATTGTCATTGTTCTTGAAAAATCTGGTTAAATTCTTCCCCCTTTTTCAGCCACTTCAACAATTCCTACAGATGGACCTGGACCAGGCAGAGCAGCAATAAGCTCTGACCCCACTAGCTGTGTGTAAGCTCGTGTCAGTTGTTTCCTCTCTTTGACATTTTTAAGATGACGATTAGAGAGGACCCACCAAGTTAGGACTGCGATTGCCGGGTCATCTCTGATTTTACCGAACTGAGCAACCAGTCTGAGCTCTGAGCAGGGAAATGGGCTGGACTTGGGCTGCTGGAGTCAATCTCAGGGCCACCCACCCAGTGCTATAGTAGCCTCAAACTACCCAATGCTGCTGGGTGCTGGAGGGGCTGGCTGTGGGGAAGAGAGCGGGGTAGCAGGAGGGTGTGTGATGGAGTTGTCAGGTTTTCTAGGTGAGTACCAAGGTGGATGTTGCTCTGAAGGTGTGTTGGCTTCTCAAACATTATTCTCAGTGGAATTTCCTTCAGTAGCAAAACTTCAAAAGCTATTTGATTTACATAAATTGGGTTTCTACCTGGAAGATTTCCTTCCCTGGCCTCCTACATCCAGTGCTTAGCACAGGGCTCCCCAAAGTCCTCCCGCTAGGGGAACAAAAGCACGCAACTGTTGTATTGAAGGAGGCCCGAATGCTTTCAGCGGGGCGGCGGCAAGACCAGCTCCCTAGTTCTGCCTCCTCTGGACACAGAATCATGGGCTCATGAGCTTCTGGAGGCTGAACTGTAGTGAGAGAGCCTAGCTTGGCCATGGAATAGCTGTGTAATCTGAGAATGGTTTCTGAACCTCTCTGGGCCACTGTTCGATGCCTGTCAGATTGAGCAAGGTGGCCAGGATATTAGGTCCTGCATTAGAAGTTCCCAGATGCCAGTCCAATCTGAAGGGGGTGAATTACCCTTGAGCCTGAGGGAGGCTCCCTCTGATCTGAGCAGCCCTCGGAGCGGAAGGGAGCTGCTCTCGCCTAAGATGCTGTCCTGAAGCAGGACACCTGTGTGAAATAAGAACCTGAGCTATTTCTGTTCGGTTAACATTTGCAGTATCATCCTGCCCCGGCAGCGCGCCGGGGACTCTGTTCAAGCCTCCCAGATATGGGAAAGAAACCCGTTTGCTGGGAAGGAAATACTAGCTGGGTTCTTTTATTTGGCAACGTACCCCCAACCCCACCCCCAGACTCCCCGCTGTCCTGAGAGTGGCTCTGGAAAGACCCTTTTGAGAAAAAGATTCCCTGCCCACAGTCTTTCCTCTAGCATAGATTTGCTATGAGACCTTGGACAAGTCGCATCCTGCCTCAGCCTCACTGGGCGCGTCTGTAAAGGGAAAGAGTAGCCTCAGGGCCCTTGTAGGTCAAAGACTTTACCATCTGTGATTTCAAGCCTGAACTCAATGAGTGAGGCTGAGGTGGAGCTGACACTTTCTGTGTCCCTCAAGGCGACCCCAACCCCACATCCAACCCCCGCCTCTCAGGTGAGAATGCAGAGCCGCGGGGTCGAAATCTAGTCACTTTCCATCCACCGCGTGCCACCCGTGGAGTGAAACCGGGAAACCTAGCTCATCGTGGTCTCTCTTCACTGTTGCGATCTTCCCGCTACAAGGCGCGAGTCGGGGTGGGGGTGGGGATGGGGAAGATCCGGACAGCATGGTTCCAGATAAGGATGATATAAAGCCACCACCCTACCTCAGAAGCCCCAGAGACCTGCCTGAGGCCGTTTTCCGCAGCTGTGCTCTGGAGGGGGTGGGGTTGGGTCAGCGCCGGAAACTTAACTACCGGCTCAGGGGCAGCTGGGTTGGGGCCAGGAACAGAAAGAAGGTGGGTGGGAGGACCGACCCAATGTAGGGGTGTGATAAATGGGGCAAGGGTAGAGAGAGGGAAGACAAGGGAGAATGACCTAGGAGTCTTCCCAGGGTGACATGTTCTCTATCCTTACTACTAGCCCGGATCTAGAGTGGGCATCTCAAAGCTCTTGTTCTGGTGGGTTTATGTTTAACATTCGAGGATCATCGCTTAAGAATTGGAAATGGTGGGACTTGGGACCACTCCCATGAGCTGTTGGGGCTGGAGAATCCTCATTGTCTCCGTCAAGACCGTGGCAGACAGAAGCGCTCACAGAACTATTGCCTCCTGGGTATAGACTGGCTGTCACATGTTTTCTTTTCAAAGTCCAGTTCCTTTGATTGCTGCCCCAGGTTCTCACACACCTCTGAGAAACTTACTACTCATTGGTTAAAGACCTACTCTTCTGGACCAGGAGGACTTTGTTATAAATTCCACCCATTTTGCCTTAGAAGCAACAAGAACATCCCCAGGAGAGGGAAGGTCAGGTTTTCTTAGCAGCTGAACGCTGCAGCGTGGTAGCACACCTGGCTTGCTTTGGCACAGCCTTTGCAGATAGAATGCGGCCGGCCCAACAGCCCCTCTTCAGGGGCCTTCATTAGCTCAGGAGAGGACTGGGTTCATTCCCAAGAGGCCTTGCACCGGATGCGGAATTGCCTCTGTGGAGAGAAGCCTCCAGCTCCGCAATCACTAGCCCCCAAAGTGTCTGACAGCTCCTGGCCTGAGGCTGAAAGGTGGTGTTCAGGTCTCGGTGTTTGGGCTTGCCTCAGTGCTTGATCCAAAGCCTCAGATAGCCTCCTTTCCCCAGAAGCACCCTAACAGCCAACTTTAAAGGAATGTGAGATTTCTTTCATCTCAATGTCTCTGCTGAGGACCCACGGGTATAAAGAGGGAGAGGAGTGGACAAGGAGGTGGCAACTTAGGAGTTTGATACAATTATGACATGTTTCCACTGGAAGGAGGCCTCATAACAGACTCAATAAGCCAACTCTGCCCATTTTATAGATGAAGAAGCTGAGAAGGAGGCAGTCCTCAGTTCTACGAGTCTATCGCAAGTGTGATGGTGCTTAGAGTGAAAAGCCGGTTCTCTATTGCGCTCCTTGTCTTTCTCCAACATTCGTTGTGTGTGTGTTTTCTGGAGACAGTTTCCCTCACCTTCACTCCCCACCCCGGCATTCGCTGTCTCCAATCCTTCAGGGCATCTCAGGGTCCTGTCACCGCAGCGGATAAGCCAGGCTCCCTCGGGATGTGCTACGGGGCTCTTCAGGCCCTAGGTGGATCCCCTGTCCCCCTCCCTCCACCTTTGCTTTCCTAGGCCTTAGCGCCGTGGGTTTGTCAATGAACGTGGCGCCTCCGCCTGGGCCCCGCCTCCCATTCTCTCCCATTGCCCAGGTGTCTGCTAATTAGGCGGAGCCCGCCGGTTTCTCAACCAATGGAGCAGTGCCTCTGGCCGGGGCCGGCTGCCACCGCTCTGATTGGCTTGATGAAGTGTGATTGGCATGTTAGTGCCCGCCCCCGCCCCCGCCCCCGCCCGGAGGGTTGCTGAGCCCCGGGCGGCGCTGTCCACACGCAGCGGGTCCTGAAAGCGGCTCCGGGGTGGCGCGGTGGCGCACTGTGCACGCCGAGCAGGCGGAAGGCTAGCGCCGGCGGCGGCGCTCCCGCAAAGGCGACAGCGGCTCCATTTCAGCACCAATAGTCCCGGCTGCCTTGGTGGAGGGGACCTTTTTCTCTCTCCTCTGTCCCTCCCCCCACGCCTGGGGCAAGCACGGCGGCCGTCCCGGAAGAGGTAACTGAAAGACAGAACCAGACCTCCGAGAGAGGGCGGCGGGGGTTCGAGGAGTTGGTGGGCGTGAGGCTGATACTCAGGCTAGGAGGAGACTATCGCTGTTGTCCCTTCCTCTGACCCCAGAGAAGGGGGAGCAGCGGGACCCGCGGGAACTTTGAAGGCAGCTGGTCCCGGGTTATGAAGACTACAAGCTCCCGGAGACTCTGGTGTCTCAGCCCCATCGTCTGTGGCGGAAACGTCTGCGAAGCCGCCTGGACCCCTGCACCGCCAGAGAGGAAGTTCTTTGCAACTTCTTCGGAGACGTCGGAGAGCCGTGTAAAAAGAGGCTGAAGCAGCAGTTCTGAGTCCAAGAGACTCAAAAAAGCAGAGAGAAAAAGGATCCGTTGGAGACCGAGAAGTCGAGGAGAGACCCCAGAAGCAGCGAGGCTGCGGAACCAGCCTGGCATCCCGCGGGCCTCGCAGCCCCCTGAGTAAAGCCAAGGGCCGGGTGTCCTGCAGGCCTTTTCAAAGACACTCATACCGAAGGCCCGGGGCACCTAGCTTTCCCGGAGGCGGGCCCCTACGCTATGCCCCCGAAGCTGCAGGCGCCTTGGCAGCAGCTACCCTGACCCGTGTACGGAGCTACCGGCCGAGCCAACCCGGGAGGGAAGCCGCCAGGAGTTAGGCGTCCGGCTTCCAGCCGGACTGCACTAGCGCGGTTTCCCTTCTGTAGGCGCACATCCCGGCAATCTGCAGCAGGCAGCTCTGAGAGAAGCCCCGAGGCTCCAGCAGTGTTTTTCTGAGCCCAGATCGCAAGGTGCCTGGCCTGGCGGCGTGGCTCTTTAGCCGCGCTGGGCAGCCCTTTGGCGCCGGGAGGCGGCGGCGTGGGCCGGCCTGCAGTCTGGAGCGCCCCGATGGAAATACACTGTAAGCACGACCCGTTTGCATCCATGCATAGTAAGTAGGCGGCGAGCTCGCTTCTCTCACTCTCCGGCCGGGACGGGGTTGGGGGTGCCGGACTGCGGGGCAGATACCAAGGCCGGTAGGACCCAGGACTTCTGCAGACGTGCAGTCAAGTTTGCAAAGTGCAGGGCTCCCACTCAGGGATATGGAACAAAGTACTTGGTCTCCTGGGCCCGGAGCACCTGGCACCGGGAATCCCGCCTCCACCAACGCTTAACGCAGGCAGCGAGCTGCAGCCTTTCCTTTTCCTGCAGCCTTTCCGAGGCTCTGGCAGCTACATCTCAGCGTGCTGGGAAAATCCAGGCTGGGACCTGGAGTGGGCTCCGACTCGACTAGTTGGAGGGCACGAAGTTGTAGCGAAAGGCCAGTCTGAGTCTCAGACAGCGCCCCACACCCAAACCCCGATAGCGCCTTTTTCAGCGGTGGGGCTGATCAAGACAAGGGCTTGGAGGGAAAGTGGGGCCCCCCGGCCAGCGCAGTGCGCTTCTATGTATGAAGGAAGAGGTTTAAAGATAAGTGAGACACCGTGTCCAGAGCTCCCAAGGCGTTCTGGAGTTGATGAGTGGGATTTGAAAAATCAACCAAGTAGAGGTTCCTGAGCTGAGCTTCTGCTTAGAAGCCGCCTGTTCATACATAGGCACTTAAAGACACCATCAAGTCCTTCTCTGCAGGACGCTAACAATTTGATGGCTTCCACCCTAAAAATAAAAAATAAAAAATCAAGAAGAAGCAGCCAATTAGTCACCATACAGGCGCCCCCGCCTTCCGAAAGACGCCGCGTGTGTAGGAGACGGGAAGGGTCATTTTGGGTGCGAGCGACGCCGGCAGGGACCGGCTGCCCGACCCGCCCGGATCTGCCAGTTCACACTTTAGTACAGCCTCCTGTGAGAGGAGCGTTCCCTTCACAGCGAGTTAGCGCCGGATTAGATTCGGAGATTTCAAGGTAATACCAAGTGGAACGAATCGCGTTTCCCCTCTGCGCGCTGCAGAGCTGGGTCGGAACAAGGCGCCAGGCTTTGGCGGCATCCATGCGGGTGCCCAGCTTGGGTCCCCACCTGCCTCAGGTCCTAGGGCTGCTCCCTGGCTGGGAGCCCTCGCCAGGCCAGCTTCTCAGACAGCCCTGGATCCTGCTTAGCAGCCGTGTGTCCCCTATTTAACAAAGGCAGCGGAGACCCGGCTGGAGAGAAGGCGAGCTTCCCTGGGAGAATTTGTCCTTTTTTACCCAGAGTGTCGAATGGTCTAGTAGGCAGAGGAAGGCTGATCCTAGGCGGCAGGGGCTGACTACCGGCAGGTCAGTTCCCCTTTGTGTCAATTTTCCGAGCCGGAGGTAATCCACCCAAGCCGTGCGGAGGTTTGTGCAGAGGAGTCGCTTGCTCCCGTCCCAGCCCCAACGATTCCTCGTTTGGGGCCTGTGCTAAAAAGGTTTCCAGTCCGTGGTGACCCCAGCGCCCGGGCAGCCGGCTTCTGCGCACACTTGAGCTAAGCTCGGGGGAGGCTCTGATCTGGCAGAGGGAGCTAGAAAACGAAGGAGTTGGGGTCAATACTCTGAGAGGTTGGCAGGCTGTTAGCCCAACCAAAGAGCGACTGAGGGACAAAATGGGGAGGGCTGGCTGGCCCCTGCCAGTCCCTTCTCCTGGTCAGGGAGGAATCAGCAGACCCTCACCGCTTCCTTCTGCGCAGAAGGGCGCCCCAGAGATCTTGCACCAGTCCTTGGGGAGATAGCGTGAGACGCGGTGATCTCCCAGCTGTGCATGAAGATGGAGAAGGCAGCTACTTTACAGGTGCTTGCTGTTAGCCAACCGCTAATGACTGTATCTCTGTCCCTTCTTGTCCTGGCCTTCCTCTGCCCCCTCCTGGAGAAATGCTCCCTCCTCCCATTGCCAACCTCTGGGCAGCAGGGTGGGGGCTGGGCCCCAGCCAGCCTAGCTTCCAGAGAGGGCTTCTTTGGAAGTTCTGATATCCAAAGCTATTTGCTTGCGCAGAGTAGGCCTGCCATGGGGCCTCAATTTGTTGGTGAGTAGAAGTGGGGGTTGGAGTGCACATTAGGTCCTTTAGAGGTCACTAGTGTAGTAGGCACAAAGTCTCACCTCCTCATCACTCTTCTTGACCCTGGTCAGTTTCATTCCCCCCTACTCCCCTGCCCCCATTGGAACAGGCAGTTTTCCTGGGGCTTAAGGGGGCAGGCACCACCAGGAAATGGGCTTCTGAGTTCCTCTGCCCCTACCCCTATTCCAGACTCATCCTTTTCTTCAGCACAGTATTTCCTCCCTCCCTCCCCAGATGTTTCCCTCCCTCAGGAATGGCTACCATTTATAAAGCACTTTTTTAAACCACCCTTCTACCTGAGATTTGTCTAAACCTTTAGTTACACCCATTTTATGTAGTATGATATTGAGGTCAGAGAAACAAAAGGACTGACAGGAAGTTCACATGGGTGAGCCTGGAGCTGGTTCTTGGGTCTTCAAGGATCCACAGAAAAAGGAGAGGGACTTAGGTTTCAGAAGGAGGGGAGTAGACGGCCTGGGTGGGTACACAATGTCTACAGTGCTGTGTCTGATTTAACAGTATCTGTATCTATGGCCTGACTGGCAGTGTGTATCAGTCTGTCTGTCATTTAGAGTGTATTAACAAAATTTCATCCCTGCCCTTCCCTGGATCCCTTCATTCATCCTCTTGGGTGCCACTAGGAGAAATTTCAATGACCCTGAAAGGCCTGGAGTTCAGTCTGTGACTGTGCAGAGGCCCTGTCTCTAAGACCCTATGCCTAACCATGTGGGCAGCATGTTCTTATCAGAGCCTGAGGAGCATCTGTGTAGGCTGGCCCTTCCAGACCAGAGCCACAAAGGCCCCAGGGCAGCTGCAATTCAACCTTTCTCCCTCCGCCCACCCCCAAACCCTTTTCTGTTAGTCCTGTGGGGGGCAGGGCTGTTTCCCTTGTATCCGTGTGTTTCCTGGTCTTTGCCTTAATTTGTTTCCATCTATCTTTGTGTCAGTCTCTCTGTAAATTCTATTGGGCCCTGAAAAGTATAGCTGGGTCTGTGTCTCCCCTCCAGGACCCTCCATGGGATAAATCATTACCCAGCTGGAGCCCAGAGAAGTAGAGGCTAGACTTGTGTTCCCTGAGGAGACTCAGGGCTGGAGCTGGGGTTCCAGAAAACAAAGGTCCCCCTCCACAGAAGTCCCCTGACCTCTAGTTTCCCCCTTAATGGGCAGCCTCCATTTTCTTTTTTGGTCTCCTTACCTTTCTCTGTGCACCACACTCACCTTCCTTTTCTTTACCTTTTCTGTCTCATCCATTCCGTTCTTCCCTCCTCTGCCTTTCTAACTTGAGACATCCCTTCTTTTCTAGTCTCTCTTTTCCTGCTATCTGTATCATTGAGTTTCACTCTCTGCACCCTTCTCCTTACACCCCACTTTCCCTCTTTTCTCTCCCCATTCTGCCTCCTCTCTCTTAAACATTTAGTTTTACTTCTTTTTCATCTCAGGGTAACTGGCAGATGTTGCGTTCTCAGATCATGGTTGTAAACCTCCTCCCTACCAGCCTTGAGATACGTTATAGGATAGGACTGTGACTGAGGCAGAGAGAGCCAAGTGGGTTTGGGGACCTTTCTGGGGGCTCCCAAGTCACTCTGGGGCTGGTGTCAGCTGTGGACACACATGTCAGACTCTGGGAGAGTACTGGTAACCTAGTCTTTGTGGGCAAGAGTTTTAGGATTTAGGGGCTTGCTGTCACCTAGAATGTCCATGATACAAATGGTCCCAAAAGCTCGCAATATATCCCATAGGACCGCTATTGAAATTTTAGTCCTTTAAATGTTGGTATTGTGTCTTAGGCAGAAAGTTTAAATTGCCAGTGATATAGGAACAATATTGCAGATGGGCTACAATGCTGGACTAACAGGTTATCTCAAAAGTGTGCTGGGTGCTTTTAACTTCCTTTTTGTCCTTTCAGATGTGCTTGTACCAGTTTTGAATTTATTTTCTTCTTAAATCCAGCCTGTTCTGGAAAGATCCATACAACATTAAAAAAAAAATTTTTTTTATTAGGTGCTCCCAACTCCAGAACAAAGCCTTCTTAAGGCCCTTGACCAGGGGTGGCTGCAGCCTTTCAGTTTTAGGTGAACTATGCAGTCATGCTTCTCATCGCAAAATCTTGTTTGGGATGGTTTTCCTTTTTTTATTCCTGGAGTGTTTTGGAACAGTCAAAACCAGTTAGTGCTCATTTTGAAAATCAGAGAGAAATTTATTTTAGAACCAGCATTAAGTACTGTCATTACGCATAAAACTGCTTTTTCTTGAAATCAGCCTGATGTTGGGAATTTGGGGGTATATTCAGTTCGGGCTCTTCTGGGAAACTTCATGAACTGGTTTGGCAGTTTTTAGGAAATATGTTATGGGTACCTTTCCCCTTCCCTTTCAGATGTATATGAACTCGGATAGTAGTTGAGAACTGGGGAGGGGGTGGAGAGCTGAGATGAAGTGGCTATTGTGTGTTTTAGAGTTGGAGTGTGTGTGCCCATGTGTATATGTATGTGTGACCTCTGAGATCCCCTGGTTTCCGTGGTATAGTCTATTCCCAGGCAAGTCCCAGTATAGATTATCACCCCACTCCCGGCTCTGAGCTGCCAGCAGCATTAGTAAATACTTGAACTTGGCTTTTGGCTTTTGACAGTCTTCAGTGATGTCAGTGGCTGATTAATAGCTACAAGGTCTATACTGTTGTTACCCCCTAGGTTTACTGGTTTGGTTCTTCAGTTGCATGTATCTGTTTCCCTCCAGAAAATCTGGAGGTAAGAGACAGAAGCTTATTAGGTGGAGGGAATTACTTAGATTCTTTTTACTTAAATTACCTTTGAGCCTTTGTAAAACCTGGGACTCCGAAGCCTTCATCGGCTTCTTTATTTCCCTGAAATAAACACTCCAGAATTTTTAGGAAAACTCCTTTACAGCAAGCCCTAGTGCAGTCGAGTGGAATGTAGTTCTCTGATCCATTTCTTTTGTGTGTTCTGAGAGGGTACAGTGGTCAGATCTGCACATCAGCCTCATCTTTTGTGTTTGTTGATTTTTTTTCCTGCTTTATTGCAGTATGGGACTTACCTCTTAAAGAAAGTGGGTTTTTCTGTTTGTTTGTTTTTTTTACATCGAAACTGTGGTTGGGTTTTGTCTCGGTACCATGCAGATACTATTTAAAATTTTTCAGAAGTACGTAGCCCTTAATTAGGTTGCTGATCTAAAAAACCTTTTTTTCCCCCTGAGATGTAAGTCTATTAGAGTAGTCCCTTTTGCTTTTGGGGGCTATTTGCTAAAAGGAAGAGATTCACTTTTAAAAACCTCTATAAACTTGATGTATTTTAAAATATATTTCCTCCTGAGGCTTTTTCTTTGACATCAGCATCACGTATGTAATAAGTTGTGCCCCTCATATACACTGAAGTCTTTACATTTCATTGTTAAAAAAAAAAAAAAAAGAATTACAAGAAAACTAATGACTAAAGGTAAAATAGTATGGAGATGCTTGCCTTCCATAGCCCAACTGACTGGCTGAAGATTAACAAAGGTTGAGGTTCATTTTACAAAGCAATTTGAGGTGTTTATGTGTGATCAGGCTCCTGGCTCAGGACATCCATTCAGCAGCCATCTCTGTCTGAGGGGCTCCCGGTGTTTGCTGCGGTGCTTCACCCTCTCTGTGACTGGTTCTAACAATCTTTCCCTTGCTTTCTGCTTCTGATCTGTTTCAGGACATGGAGGAGTGAATCAGCTTGGGGGTGTTTTTGTGAATGGACGGCCACTTCCGGATGTAGTCCGACAAAGGATAGTGGAACTTGCTCATCAAGGTGTCAGACCCTGCGACATCTCCAGGCAGCTTCGGGTCAGCCATGGTTGTGTCAGCAAAATACTTGGCAGGTAAAGGCGGGAGCTCCGGGCTTCCCTTGCTTTTTCAAATAACAATCTAAAGTGTGACCCAGCTGTCCAGTGTGTCAGTGTCACAGTGAGAATCATTGTGGCATTTCACCTACATGCATAGCACTGTAGAATTTGTGAAGCCCTTTCACGGCTATTCCATCCAAAGTAGTACGGGGAAACCCCAGTAATGTGGGCCCAAGGACTCAGTCATGAAGGGTGACGGGTTTTCTAAAAGCCTGGTTAGTGATTCCAGAGAACCCAAAAATAAGAGGTCTTAGGTAAGACCAGGGCCTGAGCAGGGCAGGTTGAGAAATCCACAAGTTAAAATCACCAAAATTACCAGAGTTCAGTGTTTCATTTTCATGTTTCCAATAAAGCACATTCCATTTTATAAAGTCAGCTCCCATTTTCTGTTTTGAATTATCATTGGCGCTATGTTGGGCTATAGTATTTTCCTTCTGTTCTGTTTCCTTCGTGAGACAGGCATCGTAGCATTTTCCTTCTATGTTTTGTTTCCTGCTTGTGACAAGCATCCTAAGTACATATTAAATTAGAAGGAACAATAAATCCAAACAAACACTAACTCTCATGTTTGACATTTGGAAGTTGCCACTTGACCCAGCAATTTGCTATAAGCAAAATGCTAACCATGCTGATTCTCCCAAGAGGGCTGTACAGCCTTTCGCATTCCCATTGAATAGGGTGAGGGAAGCAGTTTTGAGATGATGAGACAAACCTAGAGAAGCAGAGTGGCTGACCCAGGTCCAGCCAGCCAGCCTGTCCCTGGACAAGGAAGCCGACCTAGGGATTCTCCGACCATGCGCATTTCACCGTACCCCAAAACCAAAGCCACAGGTCTGTTTCCAGGTGTGTGAAGTTGTTAGAGGTATGCCCTGGCAGCCGGGAGCAAGCTCAGGTTTTAACTGTTCAATGCTCTCTCAGGATGTCTCTTCTCCAGATCGGAGAATAACCTTTGGCTTGTAGCTTGCATTATGGTTTGAGAATACAGGCCTGAACAGGAAATAAATATTTTGAAGTATGTCAGTGACATTGTGACTTTCTGCTTGCTCTTTCCCCCTACTCCGTCTGCTGGAATTTAAGAAATGCTCTGATAGAAGTGAGCAACAGTTTTCAACCTTGGGGAGCCTTGCTAGAGGCCAAAGAAGAAGCTTCAAGGCCAGAGGTCTGGTAGCCCCTTTAGGAATCTTGATCCCTCTGCTTATTCCTCATTCTCCTGCCCATTTTGGGTCACCTCAGCTGTGGAGGCTACGGGCTCCAGTCCTGTTTAGTACTCGGCAGGAAATGAATCCCAAGCAGAGTTCAAGGAGGAAGGCAGGACACCAGTGTGGTGTTCTTGTTAGATGGTGGTTTTCTTGGATGGAGAATCAGAGTGAAAATAGAAGGAAATAGAAGAAAAAAAGATAAAGAAAAGAGAAAGAGACAAAATCAAAGAGAAAAGAGAATGATTGATTTAAAAAAGAGAAACAGAAAGAGAAACGAGGACAAAAATAGGAGAGTGAAAGAAAGGAAATATTTTAGGCTATCTCAGCATCGGACTCTGAGAGCCATGGAATGGATCTTAGGTATTTTCTTGGGAAGCCTTTTCATTACATGGAGCCGGGGGCGGGGAGGGGGGGGGTGGAGAAAGAGAGAGAGAGAGAGAGGGAGAGACCTTCCTTTGTTTTTGCTGAAACATCTTTGCTGAGCCGACATTTTGCTTGCTATTTGAAATCTTCTCAGGGCGAGGTGCTGAGCCCTTCTTAGAGGGGATATCTAGATGCTGGGTCCTCATATTCTGGTGCCTGGGAACTCTTCAGATCTCCCCTGGAGACTGAAGGGGACAGGGATTCTCCCAGACTCAGCGGGCAGCCTCTCACGACCCAGAATAGATTTGTCACTAGGTAGAGTGGCACTCGGAAGTTACACGCCGATCCGGTGCCTGGCCGTTTAAGTTGTCAACAATAAATTGGAATTTCATAGCTCATTATTTTCATAACTAAGAACCACAGTGGACAAAATGTCACTCTAATTAGAACTGCCTTTTAAGAAACAAGTTCAGCCCTAAAACAGTGTGACTGGGAATTTCTAAACTGGGGCTGTAATATCTACTGATTTTTTTTTTTTTTTTTTTGGTCACTGAAGAATTTGATGTGTGCACACAGGGTAACAGATTGTAGAGAGCTTATAATTTGTGGTAGCTGTTGATTTCAGAGGCTGTATGGCAAAGCAGGCAGAGTCCCTGGGGATGGCAGTGACCCCCGTCATTCCAGGGAATGTGGCGGTCTGCCAGGAGTGTGGACATTCGGTTCACAGAGTTCAAGGCTCCAGTGGGGCTTAGGAGGCACCGCTTAGTGGCATGTGAGGCCCATGTAAATCCTCCCAGAAAGCCTGGCTCTTGCCCTCTTTCACTAGAGCCTGTCTGGGAGGTTCAGGCCATTTGGAATTGGGCAGTATGTCACATACTAATAAACACTCAAAGGATTTTAATCTGCCAACATGTGCTGTTCATCTTTTGCAAAGTTTTTCTTAATCATTCTGTCTTTCTGTTTTCACAACAGCACTGCAAGGCAGACAGGCCTAACATCTCCCTTTATTATACAAAAGGGATAATTGAGGACCAGAAAGGCTAAATAAGTTGGCCAAGGTGTCCCAGCGAGTTAGTGTCAGAGCCACTAACATCTACATCCGTTTGCTCCCAAACTAAATGCCCTTTGCACTGCACTGCACTGTGGGTTAATGGCTGATGTTTGACTATTGTGCGTAAGCCAAAGGGATGCGTGACTGTTGTGCTGAGATGGAAGTGAGTCTGAATCCTCACTTGACACGGTTGCCAGTGGGGTTTCAAGAAGTGTTGGGGTTGCCTTCTTAGTGCTTGGCCCATGTCAAAAGGAAGACAGAGACTTGTCCTGTCAGGAGCATAGCCTCCTGTGGTTGGCACTGCTCAGGTGGGATGGGTGTAGAGCCCGAGTACCGCCACCCCAGCCGTGCATGCTGGACGAGTAGTGCTTGGGGTGGGAGGATCTTCATCTTGCCACTTTTTCAGAGTTGCTGCCTGAATATTGCAGTTGCATTCAACTAACGTGTTGAGTACCCAGTACAAGGTTGTCTAGGTGTCTGTAACCCTTGCCTCAGGACAGTACCTGTCCTAGCAGGCACTTGATGACTATTGAGTGAGTGAGTGAAAGAAAAAATGCATGTTAAAATTCCTGCTAAGTGGTAAAACTTTCTAAAGTTACAAGGGGTTGTTATTATTATTATTATTATTTAAATTTTTACAACCAAAGCAGCAGTAGTAGGAGGAACTCCAGATTCAGAGTCAGGTTTAAAATCTGGGGCTACCCCTAACTTCTAGAAGGGAGTTATGCAAGTCACTTAAGTCTTCTGAGTGCTGGTTTTCCTTTCTATAAGACCCTACTGGCCTCACAGGATTGGTGTGAGGATCGAAAAAATTCAAGAATGAGCTATGTAAACCTGAGAGCACTCTACCTAAGTAATAGGTTGCTGTGTTGATATTAACAAATGACTTTCTATTGTAAAATTGAAGGGACAATTGGAGGCTGCAGAAATTGCTGTGTTTCAGGATTTAGGTACTTTTCTAGACTTCTGACAAAAAATGTATTTTCTTAGGTATTTCTAAAATATTTTCTTGTGACTAATAACAGTTTTCCAGCAATTACAGAAAGAGGGAGGATAGGTTAAATTTTGCCTTATGGTCCAGATTTGTACATGAGTCATCACTCTTATCCATGAAAAATAGGATTTCCAATTCCACATCACTATTCCCAAATGATCTCATCTGTTTCTGGAATATTCACTAACTTGGCACTAACTAGACTTACCCAGGCTGAGCATTTCGATACCTCTTTAAAATTGTAACTGGTCATTGTTCTGGATAACCTTTCCTAGCCATCCCATGAAAGGATCCCTTCTTCCCTTTACCAATTATAAACTCTTGTTAGCTTTGAAAATTATCTATCATTTCTAAAACATCTTTCTGGTTAAAAAGAAATTTCAATTGTAAGATAATGTCCTTGGCAAGAGGAAGTTAGGAATTCCTTTGTGAATGTTGAGAGAGACATCCAGTGAAGGCTCAGGTTCCGAAAAGGAATCAAGTCATTTTGTCACCCTGAAATGATCTTTCATGGCGCTCTTCTCCCTGGTCTCGGTTTTCTGTAAAGCCCTGACATCCTATTTGCGTTAACGAAGAAGAGCTAATAGCATGGAGATGCCCTTAGAAACAGCGATTTACCTCAGGGGAGGTCCCTGGAAGAGCTGCTGTGGATGGTTTCTTTGATTGCTTGGGGTTTGACTTGTATTTCCAGGTAATTCTGAAATCCAACACGCTTTAATTTTACACCAGCGTTATTGGGATTTTATTTTTCTTATGGAAAAATAAGTTGCATTGTAGGGGATGGTTTTACAGAAGGCAGACAAATCTGCCAGGAGACGGGAGAGCTGGCAGATGAAAGGTATAAGCCACTCTCTGGGGAAATTGTGCTCAGGAGGCTGGGCCAGTCTGGTTTGGCTAGTGGGTTTTTTGTGACCAGGAGCAAGGCATTTCACCTCTATGTATCTCTGTGTTATAGTACTGCAGATAGGGACCCATTCATTTATTCACTTCATTCAAAACGATCATGTGCTTTAGAACTGTTGTGGGGACCAAATGGGAAAACTGACTTAAAAGTGTTCTGTAAACTATCAAATGGTAGATAAGTATAAAGGAATAAATGAATACATAGTATCCTGACCAACACTGTTCCATAGAAATATAATGTCACATGATATTTAAAATTTTCTAATAACACATTTAAAAAAGGAAAAAAATAAACAGGTACAATTCATTTTAACTATCTTTTTAACAATGTTATTTATTGTTGTATTTAACTCTTTTATTTACTACAATATATTAAAAATATCATTTCAATGTGTAACCATATACAAATTATTAATGAGATATTTTACACTTTTTGTACGAAGTTTTGAAGATCTAGTATTAAGTTTACAGCACTTAAGTTTACGGTACTGATGAACCACACTTCAAATGTTTACCCTCCATGTACTGTATGGCCACTGGCTACATTATTGGCCAGTGCAGAGCCGAACCTTTACTGGACAGAGTAGCCTGTTGTTGTTTTGTTGTTGTTGTTGCCAAAATCCATTTTGCTGGTTCCTCATGGCTAAGCCCCTTTCTTCTTGGTCCTAGGTATTACGAGACGGGGAGCATCAAGCCTGGGGTGATTGGAGGATCCAAACCAAAGGTTGCCACGCCCAAAGTGGTGGAAAAAATAGCTGAGTATAAACGCCAAAATCCCACTATGTTTGCCTGGGAGATCAGGGACCGGCTGCTGTCAGAACGAGTGTGCGACAATGACACAGTGCCCAGCGTCAGCTCCATCAACAGGTGAGAGGCTGCTACCTGTGGGGGACTAGGGATCTTGGTAGAGCAGGGCACCCTGGAAGTATGCCTTTTCTGAAGATCTGGTCTTTCCTTTCACCAAGACCCGTCAGGGGCTATCGGTCCGGAGAGATGCTCATAGGGCCAGATGGGTGTCCCTGTTGCCCTTCTTTTCTCTCTAAAGTTGGACAGGAGTTCTAGCCCCAGAGAGAGGAGGCTACACCAACAGTCTGGTTGCTTGAGATTCTTCTGAGTTTAGAGTGATTTCCGTCACTTTTTCTACTGCCCCACTCTGTGTGTGGGGCTCAGGATAGTGAATTGTTCCGATTAGGGCTTCAAATGTCACTTCCTTGCAAGCTCAGACCCAAGGTCTTAGCACTGGTCCATTTCAGAACCAGGAGAAATATCCCTGCATCCAGTTGGTGCAGAGGTGGAGCCATTAAGTGTCGGGAACAGAGCCCTGACCTGAAGTTCGGAGATTTAGCATCTTGTCCCAGATCTGCCACAAATTCAAAGTGTAACTTGGATAAAACTCTTCCTCTCTTTGAGCCTAGGGCCCTGGTGGTTACAATGTGGGTCTGTGGTGGCCAAGAGTAATGTTCTCCAGGGTACTAAGGCGCTGTGGAATTAGGGACTTGCCCTCCCCCCAGCTGCCCTAAACCATGGACGGAAGGAACCAGAGTAACACCCTGAGTGCCAGGCTCTGAGCCTTCCTAGGAGCCACTCCTTCTCCTCTCCAGTCTGATCCAGGATACATCTCATGGAGCTCCCAGAGCTTTAAAAATAAATTCCTGAAAGAAAGGTTTCCACTGTAATTGATACAGTCTCAACTCTACTTAAACCCACTGAGTCAGGGGTGAAGTTGAGATGAACAGAAATGATTCTGTAAATTGCACACACATGGGTGCGGACACATACACAAAAGTAAGAAAAGGAAAAAAAAAGAAACGAGCAGATTGAAAAGTTGAGCAGTTCCCATGTCTTCAAGGTCATGCCCTACCCTGTCTGGGCCAGGGAACCCGTCGCACCCACCGGAAAGAATGGCCATACTAGAATGTCTCTGAGATTCCCTCTGATCCTGACAGTGATTCCTTCTCTAGTGACTCCAGTGCACAGAATCACTGTGTGAATATATACTGACATTTTAAATCCTGGTATTTCATAAGCCATTAGCTTACTTTTCTCTTCTCAGTAAACCTTTACTTTGGCCCTGACTTTATGCAAGGTACTGAGAAGAGAGAGGGGACTCAGGAACACAGCCTTAGTCTCTGTTCTAGAGGGGCTCCGGGTCCAGGGTGGGATTCTGGCCTGCATGCAGAAGTCTGGACAGCCTGAATTATGCACAAAATGACAACTACCGTGGTGGGCTCAGGAAGAATAACTCCCATTCTTTTTCTGGATTATGAGGGGCTCCAACGTGCTTTGTGTGTCCCCTGCTTTTGGCTTGTAGGATTTCCATGACACAAAGCAACATGATGTTTTTTTCTGGGTCTCCAGAAGCCCTAACATGGAATGAGGCACGTATTGCCTAGAGCAATGAAGGGGCAGTTAGCCTGCTGTGCAGAGGGGCTTCTGCTAGACCCGTCATCAGGCTTTGGGGGGCCCAAAGACATCTCAGCATAGAATACACATGCAGTTGGTGGATTGAAAAATAACTTCGGGTTGCTTGCTGGGCCCCAAACTCTAACGCCTATATAAGCCAAACAGATAATGTACTAAGTGAAGCAGGGCAGGCCTAAGATGATAGGGAAACATTGGGTCGATGGCAAACTAGAAAGGACAGGGCCTATGGAAGGGGCAGTTACTTCTCAGCTCCAGCGGAGGGCTGCCAGGAATGTGGGCCTGGTGTTTGCCAACCTTTTTCTATTCCTAAGGAGAAGCTGGAAACTGGGACTTGCGTGAGTGTGTCTATTTGTATGCTCGTATATATGAAATGTCTCTAGTTGTAAACGGTGGCAACTAATTTCCATGAAAATATGACTTGTAGGACAAGCATAACTTAGTTGCAGGGCTCCAGCTTCTATCCTCTGTAACACAAGGAGGAAAACTATCTTAGGATGAGTTGGTTTGAACGTATTTTAAAAACATATAACTAGCACACCCAACCAGTGAGTGAACTTCATGAACTACCCCTAGCTCCAGTCATAGTAAAGAATGATTATTACCTATTACAGTCAAAAAGTGAGTTACTGGAAGGAAACATACAAAATAGAGAACAGTGATAAAGATGTGGCAGAAGCTACGAAGGGGGTACTTGCGTGAGTGTTTAGGGAAATCGTGGCTCAGCTGATGCTTTGTGCCTAGTGCTGTGCTGTGCAGGGCGGGGTTGGAGCTCTGACTGCTGGTTGCTGGGGCCATGGCTGGCTTCAGGCCTCCTGGGTGTGCTAATCCATACTGGTGACCCAGCTAACTGTGCCTTTAAGGTGCTTTCACATCGGTGGTTTTCTGTAGCCCTCAAAACCTATATCAGTGCTGTGACAGGTGTAAAAACTGAGGCTCAGGCCCTGGCTGGTGTGGCTCAGTGGATTGAGCACCGGCCTGCAAACAAAAGGGTTGTTAGTTTGAGTCCCAGCCAGGGCGCATGCCTGGGTTGCAGGCCGGGTCCCCAGTTGAGGACGTGTGAGATTCCCTCTGATCCTGACACATTGATATTTCTCTCCCTCTCTTTTTCCCTCCCTTCTCCTTTCTCTAAAAATAAATAAATAATGTCTAAAAAGAAAAAGAAAACAAAAAAACCTGCTGAGACCCAGAAGGGGCGTGCAGAGGAACAGTGATTTTGACGTAGAGAAGGGAATAGGGCCTGTGTCCCCTGGTGGGTAAGAGGAGGGTTTGTCTCTTTCCACCACTGCCCTGCCCTGTAGGACTCTGCCAGTGACAGAACTGAGGCTCTATGAGAAAGAGAGGCGAGGAGCAAAATAGTCATTTCTTTTTCATTCCCAAGCCAGGCATCCTGCCTGTGTGGCTGCCCATCTGCAGGCTTTCTCTGCGATCTGAGGGCCTCTCTGTGCTCCTCAGTGGGGGCTCCTCTCCAGGAGCATTCTCTGGCTCCTCTCTACATCCTTCACGAGAGCTCACTGGTGTTTTTAGCGATCCACCCTTCAATGCAAATTAAGTGTGGGACAATCTCCTGTCGCTGCATTCTGCCCTCGTTACCCCGAGCCCAGATGCCTGAGCCATCCCAGTAGTTTTACTTTCTATATCAAGACAAAGCTCACACTGCACTTAATTGGGTCCAGCTTCTAAATAACTGTCTTGCAAATGTTTTTGTGTAAAAGGGTCTTCCCTCTCCCCACACCTGCCTCCCCTGGAGGCAACTTCTCACTATTCCTGCACTTCAAACGACTAGGGAAGGAGTGGTGGCTGAAATTGGAGCTCTTCTGGTGGCCACAGGGTCATCTTCACTGTCCACTCCTAGAAGTGGGTGCTTTCCGTCTGTCTTCTGGGGTACTGGCATGGGGTTAGACAGCACTGAACCAGTCCTGCTAGGCTTATGGGAAAGTTCCTGGAATGCAAGCCATCGTGTTGCTGCAGCTTCCTAAGACCAAGTACAGGCTGAGCTGCTACACGGTCTGCACAATAGAGTTTAGAATTCAGCCTGAGTGTCGGGGGAGCTGAATGTCCCAAAGCTGGCCCAGACGTTAGGAGAAATGGAGTCTTCCTTCTTCTAGTCCAGTCCCATGGCTTTAAATCAGGGGCCAAGTGGTGAGGAGACTTGACTGGCATTCCCAATTTAAACGGGCAGCTCTGCTAACACCAACTGGTTATGAGAATGTGGGGCCAGAATTGCCAGCTGTTTTCTCAAAAGAAGCTAGAAATCTACGTATTTATGTAAGAGCTCCTAACTTACAATCATTGGTGGCTAATTCAAATAAAACTAAATATATGGTGCAGACCAAATAAAAATTGTCCAGCGGGAGAAGTGGCCTGGGAATGACAGTTGGTAAAAAGCCTGTGCTGAATGCTAAGTTGGGCAGCAAGCCTTCCAAGACTGTTAACCCACTCCCTCTTTCTTCTCCCCATCGGTTACAGGCCTAGGTGTTCCCTGTGGGTTCTCTCCCCACCTGGCCCAGTGGACCCCTGCCTTTTGCATTCTTAGCACAAGAGATGGCTCAATATTTTTACTGTACCAATGGCACTTGGATCAATGCAGCAGACATGGGTATTTTTTCAGTTCTAGCTCCCCATTTCCTTTGTAAAGGCGTCATGACTTTCTCTTTCAATGTAATTGTGTGTGTGTTTGTGGGTGTGTGTGGGTGTGTGTGTTTGGTGGAGGTGGGGATGGGGAGGGGTTGGTGACCACATGTGTGGGGGATGGGGGTAGGGGTGAGAAGACCTAACCTTTCAAAAGAGAAAGTGGTGTTGAAATGGTATCCTTACAAATGCCTGTAATATCTGAAATTCCTTGGGCTTTTAATCCTCAGATTCTAAATGGATTTTGACTCCATGTAGGTTTTATGTCTCATATAGCAAGTATTTAGCAAAAATAAAAAGTGTACAGGCTTCAGAGCTGACTTGCAGTGTGATCCTGGGCAAGTCGCATGAGTGCTCTGGATTTTAGTGTTCTTACTTCTTGGAACCAGTTGATTGCTGCGATCTCTTTCTTCTCTGCTGGCCCCTGTGTTGTAGGATGTTCACATGGCACCCAGGGTTATGCTCATGCTCAGCAAAGTAAAGGCTTTACCTTTCAGTGTGAGCTGCCAATTAGCCCTCACTGTCTCTTGTTTAGAACAGTTCCTGAGGGTGGCTGTTATTGTGACAAGCCTTGATGTTGCTTGTTATTTTTTTTATTTAAAAATTTTTTTTAGAATTGCTATGATTCAATTAGTCTTGTTTTGTCACTGTTATTTCTTCTCAGTGGAGGATGCTCTTTGTCCTTTTCTTGGCAGCTGTTGCAAGCAGATGGGCACAACTTCTACCCCTGGGGACAGCGTTGGAGGGTTTCCTGCAGTTCAGGTCTCGCTCATAGAGAACAGTCCCATTGCAGCCTTACAGTCAGCTGTGGGGATGGCTACCGAATCCTCCTCCCCTGCTTCCAAGGGGATCTTATGTGTTTTTTAAGATGTTTTTGGAAATAGGAACCTTTTTAAAAACAATATTTTATTTATTATTTTTAGAGAGAGGGGTAGGGAGAGAAGCAGAGAGGGAGAGACATCAATGTATGGTTGCCTGTGGCTGGAGACCTGGCTTGCAACCTGGTTATGTGCCCTGGCTGGGGAATCGAACCAGCGAGGTCACAGGCCAGTGCCTTATTCACCGTGCCACCAGCCAGGGCTGGAAATAGGAACCTTTTAAGGTTTGAAGTGGTCATGAATCTTTATGAAGATACTACTGACAATACCAGCTGACAATATTGAGCACTTGCAGTCTCTGCTCTAAGTACTTAAATTCTTAACTTAATCCTCATAATAACCTTTTGAGGTAGGAATGTATCCTGGTTCCATTTTATAGATGAAGAAACTGAGCTATAGAGGGGTCAAGTAATTTATCCAAAGACATGCAGCTGGCAAATGGCAAAACTGGGATTTAAACTCCAGCCTGGTTCTGGAACCTGTATACTTTATCATGCTGTAGCTGCCTCTCAATGATTTATAGCAATTGGTAAAGTTTCATGAATGATTTATACATATTTTAAAAGGAAAACAAGAAAGCAATACTTTGCTTTGCTTATGTACAAATTTAATGGCCAGTCAATGCTTTAGAGTTAGGACTTTATGCTGGACTTCAATGGAAAACAGTTATATTTTACCATATATGTGTTTATAGGTCAACTGTATTTCCATCTAGTATATTCATATGTTCATGTAATGCTATTTCTTTAGACACACATGCACACGCACACATACATATATAGAGAAGATGACATAAACAGAAATACAAAGATTAGATCAGATGCTAGTTTAATTCCAAGGGATCCAAAAGACTGCCTCACTCTCAGGTATTTGTTAAAATGCTGCATGTTTGCTTGGCAAAAATAAGTGATATTGAAGAAAACAAACACTCTGAATGTATTTGAGGCAACACTCCTCATGCTGACTTGTCAAAAAAAAAGCTGAAGAGCTATGGCGGCTCACGTGGTCTCCCCTCCAGAGAGCCTGTGGTTGGGCAGTTGTGTGAACAGAAACATTCAGTCCCAGCTACCAGCCAAGGGCGCTGAGTGTCCTGGGTGCCCAATGCTGAGCCATGAGATCTCAGAGGGCCACGGCTCAGTGAGGTTGAGTGGCGGCACCGGCCACTTCTGTCCTTCCCCTCCATTTGCCCAAGCTGGAGACCCAATGCAGTTTGAAACGAACTTTCGGAAATAAAGATTTGGAATGTGAAAAAGGGTTTTCCTATCATGTTGAATGAAAAGAGCAGGACACAAAACTGCATATACTGTGTAATCTTGATTCTGTTAGGAAAAAAACAAGTATTCCCAACTATGCACAGGAATACTAGCCTGAAGGAAATACAGTTGACCCGTTAACAATACAGGAATTGTGGGTACTGGCCCCTGATCAGTTGAAAATCCATATATAACTTTTAATTTCCTAAAAACTTAATATAGTTGTCCCTCAGTGTCCACAGAAGATTGGTTCCAGGACCTCTGCAGATACCAAAATCCTGAATGCCCAGGCCCCTATATAAAATGGTGTAAGACAATACAATACTTGGCCCTCTGTTCTGTGGATCCCCAACCTCAGATTGAAAAGCCTTTCTTTGATTGGCAGTTGATTGGATCTGTGGATGCAAAATAGAGATACTGAGAGTTGACCATATAATTATTGAAAAAATTTGCATGTGCAAGTGGACATGCTCAGTTCAAACCCATGTTGTTCAAGTGTCAACCATACACCAAAATGTGGTTTTAGATATCTTCTTTAAAGTTGTTATCCAAATAGTCTACAATGGGCATGAAGTGCTTTTATGATTAGGAGAAATTCTAATAAATGTTCTTTGAAAAGAGAATAGTTGGAGACTTGAATAGAACTTTTCCAGAAGAAGCTGAACGGTTTATTACCACCATCCTTTTCCCAAATGCCAGGGAAGGAACTTTCTTATAGATCTCAAAGGAAGTTTTTGGCTTGGCCCTGGTCGACACATGGGGCTTAAGATCTCATGGAGGCCCTTCATGTTGTCCCAGCTGGAAGTTTGCAAAGTAAGCTTCCCAGTTCTGCATAAGGACATCAGAGCTGCCAAGTGGCAACGGGAAGCCAGCGCTGCTATTATTCCTTTTATATACTGGGCTTTTCCAATAAGAGATTGTGTGTGTGTGTCTGTGTGTGTGTGTGTGTGAGTGAGTGAGTGAGAGAGAGAGAGAGAGAGAGAGAGAGAGAGAGATTCAATTACTCAGTCAGGCTCCTAATAAAACTGGAGCAAGGTCCCTGGAAAGAGAAGGCAGAATACCCCTGGCTCCTAGCCCTGAGAAGTTTTTCCATGAGATTTTCCAGGTTTTCTGCAGACTTGCTATAGCAAAGCCAAGCCAAGCCTCTCTTGGCAATATTTTAACCCTTTCTAGTTTCAGAGCAGCTCATACATCCTCTTTTTATGGGTGGGAGGTTACTCCCCTGGGTCTAAGGCTGAGAAAGAAGAACTTGAGGGCTTCCAAGGGACAGAGAGGTCACAGCTTCTTCATTCCGCAGATAGGAGGCTGAGGTCCAGGGAAGAAAAGGAACTCCTTAATGTCACTCAGTGAATTTGTGGAGCTGGAGCTGTTCCTGAGGAAGGGATGCCTTCATAATATCAGCACATCATCTTTTCCTATACAAGAGGCAGTGGAGGCCCAGGAAAGGGTGCAAGTTACCCAAGGAGACCCAGAGAAAGACAGGGGCTGAGTTGGGACTAGTCCGTCATTTTTCCAACCCTCTAACTTCTAATGTGGGTTTATCATCTTTCCTCTCCTTTGCCCAGTCTGACCTGTGACCCAGTTTTATATGAGTTTTCTGGTTGTCCCTGCATCGTTAGTTGAGTTATATTTTCTATTATGGTAAATAGCCATTTATTTTCTTTTCCCGCTGCCCACAGGATCATCCGGACAAAAGTACAGCAGCCACCCAACCAGCCAGTCCCAGCTTCCAGCCACAGCATTGGTAAGAAGTTTAAAAAAATTTTTAAAAATCAAATGGGCTCCAAATATTCTAAAGAACTTTTAATCATTCTTATGGACAGATAATTCTGCATAAAACACTTCGGCACACGTACTAATGCACCTTCTTTGTCATTCTCCAAGGGCTGAACCCGGTAAATGAATTTTATAAATACTGCTAAAAGGTTTTGAATTTTACTGATTATTATGATAAATAGCTTTCAGCATGAGACAGAAAATTGAAATCTAAGCCAAAAAAAAAAAAAAAATCCACTAATGGGGGTCTATAGAATGTCAGATAATTAAAGTAATAAATCAAGAAAGGGGTACTTATTCATAACATTTTCTGCATCATTAGTCAGTAAGTAGTTTTGAATGTGTTTTTTCTTCTATCAACGAGCCCTTCTACAATTCTTTGTGCACTTGCAGTCTTGAGTGAAGATGTGGCAAAACTTCTCAAACTTTCTTTCTCCCGCTTCAATCTCATGTACTCTGTAAACTGTCAAAGGCTGCCGGTGAAGTTTCTGACGCCCACAGGTGAAGTCTAAGAGTGATCATGACTCGGAAAAATGGAAGTCATATTTCCTACTAGTTGACCTTTGAACGTCGGGGTTAGGGGAGCTACCATCACCCCATCCTGTCTCCCTTCTACAGCCGAAAATCTGAGCATAACTTTTGATTGCCCCCAAACTACATTGTCCTTCAACATCTGCAATGGGTTGGTTCCAGGACCCCTACAGACGTGGGTTAAGTGGACCCACACAGTTCAAACCCATGCTGTACAAGGGTTGTCTATTCTCAAGAGTTCAGAAGCTTTCTTTGGCCTTGCCTTCTCTGCTAAGAGAATATGCATCTAATTAAGGCATATTATTTCTCCACTTGGGATAAAAGAAACCCTCTAGTTAAGCTGGGGGAAGGTTATTCTACTGTGAGAAAGTGAGCAACCATTCAGCAAAACTCTGACAGTTCTGGTTGCCACCATCCCTGTCAATTTCACTTAATCATGCCTCAGGTTCTGTATTGTTTCCACACCTTTGTCGTTCCTTTAACTGAAAATGTGAACTCTCCGTGGTGATGGGTGACAGGCAAGGGCCTGGCTCACAGTTCCAGTTCTGTCATGAACTCACCCAGTATAACTGTGTAAACCCCTTCACTGTTTCGGAGTCTCAGTTTCCCTGTATGTGGGCTGACTGGCACAAATCAGGTGCTCTTTGAGGTCTCTGATCCTCCGGGGTTGCCTCTTTGGAGGAAGGTAGGATGGAATTCCTCCCTGCCATAGAATCATTGTTCGTTTAGTAATCAATTCATAAAGTATTTGCTGATCCCCTGCTAAGCAGACCTTGGTTTGAAGACTAATGTTTTAATTAGGAGGCAGGACAAGATCCCCATTCTCAAGGGCTTCTCGGTCTCACTGGGGGAATGTCACAAAGAAAAGTTTGCAGAACATGGAGCTAAAGCTCAAGAAGAAGTCCAGGGTGCTGTGGTACCTAAAGGAAGGGAACCACTGGCTCTGTTGAGCTGGGGCCAAAAGGAATGAGGAAGCCTCCTACAGAAATGTTTGTGGCTGAGATGTCACTGTGTGGCTTTTTAACTATTTCAGGTCACTTAGCAATGAATATCAAACTGATAATATTCTTTTAATTGTGTCAGAGGAATAATTCTACAATATACGTAGGTCGGCAGAATGCTTTGTTTTGTGTCTGAAATTTTTGTAAAAACTATATTGTATAGGTGTCCAGCCCCTTATAGTTTACAAACTTCATGAGGAATGAAGAAAAGGAGGCTCAGAGAGGTTAAATAACTAGCCCAAGGTCACATTGCCAGTAAGTGGTGGACAACATGGTGAGCCTTGGTTGTTGTTCCAAGTAGCGAATGACTTGTGGTCTTCCTTCTTCCTCTGTTCTTTGCACCTTAATACAGAAAAGGTTGTGAGATTTGCATAAATCTATTTTGAGTAGCTTATTCTGGTGAAAGAAAAGAGAAGTTAACGATTTCTACTTAAGTGTCTCCTAAGGAAGATCTAAAATCAAACTCGGAGAAGAAAGGCACTGTTCCCTCTAGGTCTGCAGGAGCGAGAGCTGGATGTGCTCCAAGGAAAGCAACAAACAGCTTCTCACACAATCACTACCACTTCTAGCAATTTCCTACGTGCTTAAGTCAAATGCGGCTTCACCTGCCTCTAGCTAGTTATAGCCCAAGGAAATGTGTCTGAGATTGGTTTGTAGGTTTTAATGAACCAAGGAAGAATTCCCACAGCCCAGAAATGGAAATTCAGCTGCACAGCTTCAGAAGACCCCCACGACTGCCTGGCTGGCCGCTCCTTTAGACTCTGGGGCCAGGAGTTAACGGAAAACTTGCACAAAACTCCCCTCCCCCATTATCATCCTTAAGGAAGGAGAGATCTAGTTTCAGTCACAACAAGCCACTGACTTCTGCCTACATTTCTGGGCAGGAGAGATCTAGGCTTTTAAGTCACACCTGCAGCTGAACCCTGGTGCTACTGCTTATTGGCTAGATGACTTGGAGCAAATCACTTCACCTTTGTGAAGCCTCAGTTTCTTCACTTGCTAAATAGGAATAAATAATACCCCCCTAGGTTGTCACAAGCATACAATGAAAAGCGCTGCATTATGTGAAGCACAGTATTGGTTTTCATTATTAATTGGTGAAGAACAGATTACTGTAGGGGTTGAGACTAGTTTCTGGACTCCAGTCACTGCCCTGCCTCTTATTAGCTGTGTGACTTTGG
Organism: Noctilio leporinus; assembly: GCA_004026585.1. NCBI lineage: Eukaryota > Metazoa > Chordata > Mammalia > Chiroptera > Noctilionidae > Noctilio > Noctilio leporinus. The sequence continues at coordinate 354,528 of PVIW01000256.1, forward strand.
GCAAGTCACTTAACTTTCTTTGAGCCTCAGTTCCCTTATTGTTTCAACAGGATAATAAATGAGCTAGCTTATAAGATTGTTTTCGGAAATAAATGAGAAAATGCCTCACTGTCTGGCACAGAGTAAGTTATCGAAAATGTTAGATATCGTTATTGTATATGTCAATGTCATTATATTATTTATAGTACTATATCAATATTGTGTCATTAATATTGAACTTTAGGTAAACTGGAAGGAGAAGAGACAGTGAGGAACTGTAAAAGAAGGGATAGAGTGCCACTTGGAGTTTTGTTGGCTGTGTGTGAGTGTGCCGGTGTTTGTGTCTGCATGGAGGGTACGTCTGTAAGCAGGGCGTGAACCTGTCTAATGAGAAAGTCTAGGTCTTTTTTGGCACTGGTTGGTGGTGGACTCCAGCTCTCCTTTCTCTTCTCCGTCTCCCTGCTGCCTGTTTCCCTGAATCCTGGGGTTTGAGCTAGAGCCCTTCTTACACTGTCTCTTGCTCCTTTCTGCACTGTCAGTCCTCCTCCCTGCCCAACTGCCCCATCATCTTCCCCAGCATCGGAGAACCTGGGCAATTGTCACCCAGGTGTGGCCGCTGCCGTAAGACAGATGGCCTTAGCACACAACCTTTTCCCTGTCCCTGCACTTCCAATCCCTTGCTCAGCAGTCACATACAGCCCAGTGTGGGGTAAGTACCTTTGTTTTGCCCTCTGCTGCTTCTGCCTTGTGTTGGTGCATTCCCACAGTCCTCCTGCCGGATCCTGATGGCCCCTCTCCCTCTGCAGTGTCCACGGGCTCCGTGACGCAGGTGTCCTCGGTGAGCACGGACTCTGCTGGCTCATCATATTCCATCAGTGGCATCCTGGGCATCACGTCCCCCAGCGCTGACACCAACAAGCGTAAGAGAGATGAAGGTAAGAGATGCAGGCACAGCCCTGCCTGGGATGGACATGACAGGATCTGCTTCAGGGCACTCACTCAGGGGTGGAAGCAAAGATGCTGGCTGAGCCGCCCTTACCTGCAGAGTACCAAAGTTCCACCCTCCAGGCCCATTGCCTTCCCTGGACATGGAGACATGGGGAGGGGCAGACAGGGAGCTGGCTGGGGCTGTGGATTTCTTGCTGAGCTCCCCTCTTTACCCCTTGAGTGAAGAAAGGTGTGTTTGGCCTGAGCTTCGGGGCCTTCATGAAGACCTTGTGTGTACAGATAGGATGCAGGGTGTGGCAGGTATGAGCACAATACCTTGTCCACTTTGTGAGGGAGCCCAGGAGGAGAGGGAGGGGCTGGGTGTCCTGCAGTGAGGGGATGCGCATGGGGTGGGGGTCAGGGGTGGGTCGGGGGTGGGTCAGATGTGGGTTATGCACAGCTCTCTCAGGAGAAGGCCTGCAGAGCGGGTGGGGGTGGGCTGAGGAAGTTAATAATCATTTTATCTCTGCCCCTGGGGCCTGAAGAAAATCCCGTAGGGGCCTCCTGGACATTACAAAGATGCCTTCCGGTTGGTTTTCCTCCACCCCTCAGAGGTACCACCACCTGGGGCTTCCAGAGCTGGCTGCCCCAGCCTGGACACTGACCCACCTTCGCCTGGCTCTCCTTCCCCCTGGATGGGCTGCCAGCACAACTGACATTAATGGGTTTGAGGGGAAGAGTGGGAGTCTGTAAAACCTTAGTCAGGAAAGGAAAAAAAGGGACCTTGGTCAAGGGCCTGAGAGCAGCGTGACAGAAATCTTGATTCAATTATCCTGTTCCTCAGCACCATCTCCATTCTCAGCTCCCGGTAAGGGATGTGTGTTCTGGTGAGCACCCGCCTAAGTACTTAAGATCTGTAACTAGAAAATTGAGTCAGCCCAGCAGTGAATTGGCTTGTGGTCTGTGTGTCCCAGGCATTAAAGAAGCCGAGTCTGTGGCCTCTTTTTGGAGCTGCGGGATGTGTGGGGATGATCCACAGCGCTGGGAACCTGCCTTGTCTCCTTCCCCTGCTCCTGGTGCCCAGAGCTGATGTTAGACGTCTTTAACCCAGTGCAGGGCTGTGCGGTGTTCCTGCAAGAGGCCGGTCTGACCATCTCTGTTGGTTTATGGGGCTGGTGGTGTCATCTTTCCTGTGTTGTCACCTGGACTCAGATGTGCCCAAGCTGGGGCTGCAGCTGCAGCTGCGTTTGATCTCAATGGAGGGGCCAGCTGGGTGCAACTCCCTTGGAGGCTGAGGGAGCCAGGCAGAGGTTTCTGGAGGAAGGGAAAACATCCAGTTTGATGTCGACTGCCACGCAGGCAGGTCCTGATGGGGGAATTGTTTTACTGCGTGTGTGGAGAGCGCTGTATTGGCTTTCAGTCTCTGATCAGCCAGTGGTCACTGTTAACTCCTCAAGCTGCTTTAAAAGGGTGTCGAATGGTCAGCATGTGAGTGTTGTTAGCCTAGACTGCTCTGTGCTGAGCAGTCCTGAGGACTGCGGCCCGTTTGTGGTATTGACCTTTAAAGGGGACAGTGACAAATTAGGATGTATTCCGATGGGTGTAACCTGGATAAAGGGGGACCTGGAGAGTACCTCAAAGCTCCAGGGATGTTTTGGCACAAAGAAGAGAGGAATTAGCAGAACTGGATTGTTTCCTTATATCGGTTCCTAGCCTAGCGCCATGGATTGTTTCCCTCAAGGCTGGCATGGATGGCAAAAGTAATGGGACTGCTGTGTGGCAGATGCAGAGGAGATTTCAGGTCAATGAAAAAAGAACTTTGTAAATGTAATGGTCTGGGGAGGTGGTGCGTTCCCTGTCATTACGTAAGTAGAGCCTAGGTGGCTGCTCGCTGGGCTTCTGTACAGTAGGCTTAGGAATCAGGTGCAGGATTGGATGATCTTCGAGATCCTTCCTGCTCTGAAATTTATGGTTGAAACCTGCTCCCCAGAAAGCCTTGAGAGGTGATCCAGTCTGTGGTCTGGGGGCTAAGTGAAAATGATGTGATGGGCTCAGAAGCTTACTGGATTGGAAAATGGGAAACCCACCCAGCAACCAGGGCACGCCCCTCCCTGCCCTGCGTCATGGAGAGGGTTTCTGGCTGAAAAGAGAGGTGGGCAGACATGCCCTTGTCAGCAAGCTGTCTGGAGGGAGCACTGCCACTGCTGTTTCTTCAGTTCTGCCTGTGCCTCCTTGGATCCTCGTGTCAGCTTCCAGGAGAGTTGAAGAGGCAGAGATTTGCAGCCCCGTTTCATAGGGGAGGAAACCAAGGCTCACGGAGTGCCTTGAAGTTGGCAAAGCTCTAGAGCTGGTATATTCCGGCTGGGAACAGGGGGAGCTGGAGAACCCCTGAGTCCTCCCTCAGTCCCTTGGATGTGTCTGGCCTCCTGCTGCCCCTCAGCCCCTCCAGAGAAGTACTTTGGAGGTGGAGAAAACTGGGGCTAGGCAGAGCATGAGGATGGTGTGAGGAACTTTCCAGCAGAGGGGCACCGGCAAAGAATGGTGAGAAGGCAGGAACCAGCCACTGGGGAAACACAGGGGAATTTCCAGGTGCCCTGGAAGGCTGGCCCAGAGGGACAGCACACTATGGCAGCACTTTCCTCAGGAGACCTCAGCAGCCTGGGGGAAGGGCAGTGGGGCAAAGAGGCATTAGGGAGCAAGCGGAGGGTTCTCACCCCCATTTCTCAGATGACGTAACTGGTGCTGGGCAAAGTGGAGTCACTTGTGGAGCTCTGGTTCAAAGGCATCTCCAACTTGGACTTGGGTTTTTCCCTGTGGGCATTTCCTGGTGCCTACAAGAGTAGGGGTGGGTGGTAATAGAGTCCACTCACAAAGGGCTTGCCCTCTAAAGCTGGAAGGCTGGTGTGACTGACTGGCAAGCCCAGATCCCTTCAGTAGGCAATGTGTGAAATGACATGTGACGAGAGGATGACACCAGAGGGGAGAGCAAGGCAGGAGGGGCTGATTTTGATCAAAAGGACCTGGAAATGCCCCTGAGAGAAACTGGAACTTGATTGAGAAAAAAGATATTTTTCACTGTTTCTGTTGTTAAATTAGAATTTTTTAAAAAGGTTTTATTTATTTTTAGTGACATAGGTAGGGAGAAAGAGAGGGAAAGAAACATCAATGTATGGTTGCCTCTTACGTGCCCTGACCAGGAATTGAACCGGTGACCCTTTGGTTCACAAGCTGGCACTCAATTCACTGAGCCACACCAGCCAGGGCTTAAATTAGAAATGTAGGCCCTGGCTGGTAGCACAGTGGATAAGGTGCCGGCCTGTGAACCCAAAGGTCGCAGGTTCGATTCCCCAGCCAGGGCACATAACTAGGTTGCAAACCAGGTCTCCAGTCAGGTCTGTGGCTGGAGGCAGGTCAAAAGCAACCATACATTGATGTCTCTCTCCCTCTCTGCCTCTCTCCCTTCCCCTCCTAAAAATAATGAAATAAAATATTAAAAAAAAAAAAAAAAAAAAAAAAAACTTCTTAAAAAAAAAAAAAAAAAGAAATGTAATTACTTCATTACACTAGCCATATTTTAAGTGCTTGATAGCCACATGTGGCCAGTGGCTACTGTATTGGATAACATGGCTTGAGTATAAGTGTGTAGCACATCGTAGATGCTGAAAAAGTGCTCCTTGGTGCAATGAATCAGTCACATGGCTATGGAGGCTTCACAGTTAGTGAGGAGGGCGTATGTGCAAGGAGTCTCATCTAGGACCGCTTCTGTTTGATATTTTGGGTTTTCACAGAAAACTCTTGAGTAAAGAATTTGGTAGCAAAAAACATATAAGTTAGAACACTATTAGACCACTGGATTGGCAAATGCTCTGTTAGTCTAGAAATTCTAGGATTCTTCTCAGGATGTTTGCCTCCAAGACCAGCCATGGGGACGTGGCCACTGTGTCCACATCTGAGGCAGCAGATAAGGTCTCTGGGGACTGAGGGCAACTGGGCAAGTTGGAGGAAACTACAGGGAGGCAGAGTATATATAGCTCAGTAAGGAACAGCTTTCAGGTGGCAGCCCCCCCGCCCCCCGCCCCCCAACAAAGGATGGAAGCATTATCTTGGAAAGGTAGTGAGCTCCTCATCTTTGGAGGTGTGAGCAGGGGCTGGACAAGGGAGGGGCAGAAGAACCCGAGGAGGCATTCTGGCGTAGACTCCCAGACTTTTGAGGGCCGTTACAACCTGGGCAGCACATGCTTCAATAACTGCGTGTCTGGAAGCAGTTCTGCCCACTTGTTTTTCCCTCCTGCCACCTGACTCAGGGTCTGCCATTCACATAGACTTGTCTGGGCAGGAGCCATATCACATACGGGTGTTTCTGTTCCCAGCCCAGCCCCTTGGCACAGGGCCAGAGCTCGGAGCCACTCAGGAGGCTGGTGGCTGACCCCGAGAGCCAGGTTAGGGTGCTGCCCAGGCGTAACTTGCAGCCTCTTGTCTCTTAATGGGGGCGACCCGAGAGCTCTCATGGAGAAGGCAGCGGGGTTGGCCTCAGGAATCCAGCTGGACTAGGGGGACAGAGCCTGAGACAGCCCCTCCCTCCCCGGAAGGCCCAGAGGGGTGGGGGTGGGGGTGGACTTGGCAGAACAGGCAGGCTGTGAATAGTAGCCATGGGCGAAAGGGCAGCCCCAGACCCTCTGTTCCTTCCTGGGCCTTTGATCTCTGGTGGGGCCTCCTTCCGCCCCCATTCAGGTCCCCTCGACCTCCCCGTCCCATTATCCTCCCAGAATTTGAAAGGCCCTGAACATAGAGGTCAGCCGAGTGCGAATCCCTTTCACCAGCACAGAAAGCGGCCCAGTGCAGCCCCAGTGTGGACTCCGGGGGTCGGAGCTTCTTGAGGCAGTGAAGGGTGCGCTGCAGGAGGCGTTTCCGGCCTTCTGGGTCCTGGACTGCCCTCTGCCTGAAGAGAGGAGGCACAGGAAGGGCAGTCAAAACCCAGAGGTGGTCTGTCTTTTACAAGGGGTGCCAAGTCCAACAAGACCCTCATGGGGAGGTTTGGGGCCATTTAGCAGGGGCTTCTGTCGTGGTTCTTCATCCCTCTTTCTGCGGGTGTCTGTCTTCTCTCTGTCTCTTCTCATGTCTTTTGCTTGGGGATGCATCTCATCTAGTTTTATCTGCCTGTGTATGTCCTATTTATTGAGACTTCCTCTGTCTGCTTTGTCTCCTGGTCCAGCGCTCTCTCCCACCCTCCCTCCCTCTCTCTCTCTCTCTCTCTCACACACACACACACACACACACACACACTCGTTCACTCTTTCTTCCTTCCTGTATGCACTCTTGCTCTCTCTTACCACTTCCCCTCTTCTAGACTGGGAGCCCAGCGTCAGCCCTGCCTTGCAGACCTCCATGGGATCCATCTTGGGTGGGGGGAGAGGGTTCAAAGGCTCACAGACCAATCAGGGTCCAGGGCCCTCTTGACTATGGGCAGACCCTGGACTCCCTCTCTTAGGACCCTCTTCCTTTGCTGGACACTCAGACCCTGTCTGCTGCCCCTGGGCTCGGGACAGAAGGCAGAGGCTGCAGCAGAAGGCACAGAGACCCTTCTCAGCTTTCCCAGAAGGTCACTGAATACGTGGAAAAGCTCCGCATCACTGGAGGTGTGAGCAGGGGCTGGACAAAGAAGGGGCAGAAGAACCATGGAAGGCATTCCGGTTTGGACGCCTTGGCTTCTGAGGGCCGTTATCATCTGGGCAGCCTGTGCTCTCCGTCTGGAAGTAGTTCTGCCTATTTGTTTTTTTTTTAAATCCTGCTCCCTGAGGAGTTGTAAGCATCCTTTGTGGCACCAGGATGCCACAGACCTCTTGATTTCAGGAGGGCCCCAAGTAAGGTATGGAGGTAATAAGGCAGCGGCCCAGGTTCCCAGACTGGAGGTGGACTGGTTGGAGGACTTTCTGTTGTGAAACTTTTGGAGAGTTACTTCATCTCTCTGAGCCTCCTTTTGCCTTCTGAAATAGAGATGGTACAAGTTCTATAGGTTACTGCGAGGATAAAAAGTCACACCATGAAGGATTTAGCCCCAGGGCCGGGTGGTAGGTAGTAAACACGTAACAAATGGCCCTGGAGGGAGGCCTGGGCTTGAGGCTGTGAGGCCAGTCACAGGCTGAGGGCAAGCAGGCTCCAGCCGCAGTTCTATTTGGCAGCTGAAACTAGCCGATCCGCCCACCCCTTGCTTCCTGTTTGTAACATTGTAAGGCTGTGGGCATCAACGCTGAGCAACAGTGCCCCCAGGTGTCAGCTGCAGAACGAGGGGCCACTTGCTTTCCTGGTATCCCAGCCCCCTTGATGGAAGACTCAAGGAGTCAAACCTCAACTTCCTGTGCAGGGTGGCCCTGGTCACAAGACGGCGGAGGCCCCAGGACAGAGGGCAGAAGGCAGGGCACCTGGACCTGGGAGGGTTGGGCATCTGGGAGTTGGGGTCATCAGCTTGGACCTCCAGACTCCTCTGTCAGAGTTGGAAGGGTCTTTGAGAGCATCTAGGACATGTCACCCAGTCATTATTCAGATGGGAAAACAAGTTCAGAGATGAGAAAGGGTCTGACCAGGTCACACAGTAAAAGTCCAGAGAAACTAGAGGGAGAGAATGGACTCCTCAGAACATCCTAAGCATCCTGCTGCCATGTGATGGATGGGACAAATCTCATTTTTCCTCTCCTCTCATTTCTCCCATTCTCCTAGGTCCATCTTCTGTCCTCTGTTGAAAACTTCTAGGGACCCTTAGCCTGACACTGACCCTGACCAGACCCTGGTTGGGGGCGTGGGGCTGTGAGTGACCCACTAATCCCCCCGGGTTAACTTCAGCTCTTGCCAATGACCCCTGACTTTCCCTCCCTGGCCTCCCATTCCTCTTTCTCATCCCTTCTGTGCTTTTTGTCCCTGTGTAGTCTCTGACCTTTTCTGCCTCTGGGCCATTATCCATGCTGGCCCTTCTACTTGGAACATGCCTTTGAGGCTTGTTTGTTGACCTGGCCTGCTTTCCAGAGCCAGCCCCTCCCTGCGGAGGCAGCCAGTCCTGGGCCAGTGGCCTTTTATAGCTGGCCAGGGCCCTTGGATTCACCAGGGGCCAGCATGGCGCTTTGGGGACCAGACATGTTCTTCAGAGAAGGAAGAACATGATCACTACTTTGTCTTGGTTTCTCCTGGGGTTTCACCAGGGCAGCCCCGCTCACCCTTTGTCCTCCATAAGGTGTCCCCAGGATGTACCTTTAGTCTGGCCATGCAGATAGAGACTAGAACCAAGGTACTTGTGGGGAGGGCATCACTCAGAAGCCAGGTGGCAGCAGCCAGCCTGGCAGTCATGCTTTACTAAGCTTGCCCTGTATTTAAAATGACTTTGAGTTAGTTACCAACGTTTAAAAATCAGAAGAGTTCACATACGGCTGTCTGGCCTTTCTTGGGGGAAAAAAATCCCATCAGGTCTGGAAACACTTGGTGGGTTTCCTTACATGGCAACAAACCATCTGAGGCTGCCGGGGCTGTGTTCTTCAGACTGCTCCCTGTTCCACGTGCTCATGGCCTTGGTGCTCTATTTTTCTGTGCCCGAAGACCTTCGAGTTGCTGGAGTCTTAGCGTGGGCTCTCAAGAACACGTTTGGTTGAGTCCAGTCTGTGGCTGCTGAAGCATATGTGAGGCAGGGCCCTGAACTGATGAAGCTGTGTGTGTGTGTGTGTGTGTGTGTGTGTGAGAGAGAGAGAGAGAGAGAGAGAGATGAGAGATCAGGGAAGTGGGTGGGCAGGCTCTCGAGATCAGAGGTGGGTGGGGTGAGGGAGGCAGTAGGGCAAGGGCCAAGGCACCACGTCCCTTGGAGGCCCAGAAGAGCAGTGAGATACTCATTCGGTCCACACCCTCCAGGCAAGGTAGTCTGGGCACAGTGGGCACAGGCTGGCCCGAGGTGTGCAGTGCCTGATTGGCCACTCCCTTCAGCTCGACATCACTGACCGCAGGCAGACAAGTTTCAGAGGCTCCCTTGTTAAAGCAGAGGACTTAAGGCCAGGTGGCCAATCAGAGTGGCCCCTTGGGCCTTTCCCTAATGCCAAGGGCCTGTCCCTTGTGAAGTGGGCCAGATTTCAGTTCCTCCCAGCCCCTGGGTCGCTGAATTTCACTTTGATTCACTGAGAGAGAGCCTGCGTGAGAGCCAGCACCTCTGAACCCCCTCCACCCCAACCCCCGCTGTTTGCCCACCTGCTTTGCCCAGGGCTTCCCCTCCCCGACTAGCTCTTCCCATGGGACTGTGCAGTGGTGCCTGGAGAGCCCCAAATGATGTGAAGAGCAGGGTGGCACACAGTGTAAGGAAGGATCTCAGTTCAGAGTCAGTTTTGGGGTCATGAAAAACCGGAGTTGCATCAGCTGGGATGAGTCTCGTCCACTGTGAGCTGGCCCTGCCAGCACCATCTGGAACTCAAGGTGGAATGGACTGGCTTTCTTTGTACCTCATATGCCCTGTTGTCTTGTGGGGCAGAGGGTCCCTTGGCCCTTCCGCTCTGGCTTTTGGAATATGCGGGATCTGCGGTTCAGGGACTTGGCAGCATCCCAGATTACTGGAGACTTGGGAGGCAGGGAAAGGAGCCTGGGAGGTGGGAGCCAGGGGCTCTGGGTTCCTGTTCTGACACAGGTTGACTTGCTGGTGACCTTAGGGAAACCTCTTCCTCTTCTAGGCTTTGGTTGTCTCATCTGCCATAGAGGACTAAGAAATTCCTAAGGCTTTTTTTTTGGTACCAAGATTCTGAGCTTCTCCTGGTCCCATCTCAAGACATTATTTTAGGCCAAGGGTTCTCAAACTTTTTGTTTTGGGACCCTGTTTAAGTTGTTAAAAGTGATAAAGGACTGCAAGGAGGTTTTTAGTATATGTGGCTTCATTAAAATGAACATTAATGCCCTGCCTGGTGTGGGTGGCTTCGTGGATTGAGCACTGGACTGCAAACTCTGAAAGGTTGACAGTTGGATTCCCAGTCAGTGCACATGCCTGGGTTTTGGGCCAGATCCCCAGTTGGGGGTGTGTGAGAGGCAACAGATCAATGTATCTCTAGCACATTGATAGTTCTCTCCCTTTCTTTCTCCTTCTTTTCCCTCTCTGTAAAAGTAAATAAATAAAATCTTTTAAAAAAGAGAAAATGAAAATGCCTCTCAATTTAGGTTTCTTCCATTCTCTTTAAAACAAGTAAAGTGAACAAAAATTTCAATAGTTATTATTAGTAATTCATTAAAATAACAGTAATAAATAAGACATGTAAATAACATTTTTAAAGTAAAAGAGAACTCTGTTTTCCAAATAAAAAAAATTAGAGTGGCACTGCTTTATGATTTTGCAAATATTTTTAGTGTCTGATTTAATAGAAGTCCATTGAGTTCTCAGATCTTCTGCATCTGACCTGGTGTGGTATATCAAACATCCTAGAGCCTCTGGAAAACTCCCCTTTATACTTGTGAAAAAGTGAGAATGAAGAAGACCAATAGCACCTTGGTATTATTATGAAAATAGTTTGACCTCATAGACTCCTTAAAAGAGCCTGAGCCTTGGCTGGTGTGGCTAGTGGATTGGCACTAGCCTGTGAACCTAAGGGTCTCTGGTTCGATTCCCAGCCAGGGCACATAACCAGATTGCAAGCCAGGTCTCCAGCCAGGTCTGTAACTGGAGGCTGATGAAAGGCAACCATACACTGATGTCTATCTCCCTCTCTGCCTCTCTCCTATCCCCTCTCTCTAAAAAATAACAAATAAAATCTTTTAAGAAATAAATGATAGATAAAAATAATGAATAAAATCTTTTTAAAAAGGGTATTGGGGGCCCCCTAGGGGTCCCTGGACTTGATTTTGAGAATATCTTCCATCAGGTTGCCCTGTTCTGAGCTCCTGAAGGCAGTGAGAGCCATGGTAGTAGGTCTTTGTGCTGGGGAAGGAGTGACAAGAACTGCTGGGCTTATCTTCTAGCAGAGTGGGGTATGCAGTGCTTCCTGATCCTCCCCCAAGCTTAAGGTTCCACAAGAAAAACACAGCTACTGAGGTTCCCTCTAGTTGCAGTGGAATATCTGCAGGGTTTGCGGTTTGATCTTCCTCCAGCCACCTAGTGCTCCTTGAAGAGCCTGGGGAGTGGGTGTTTAGGACCTAAGCATGTCTCTCCTTCCCAGCTTAGCTCTGCACTAACCTACAGACCCTGAGACCCCACCTGGAGTGTAGTTTTGGCAGGAGGAGCAATGATATTGATTAGGAATGAAACAAAATACAATGAAATAAAGAAGTGGGCTTGCTTTTGTCTTGGCTCCTGGCATTTGAGGAAAAGCAGGTCTGAAAGGCAGTTGAGAAAGGGATCTTTGTTGTCATGCCATAGCGACTTCTGAGTTTTTCCGGAATGCTGGTGGTTAGTCAGTCGTGTGCATGCACATGTGTGTGTATGTGTGTGTAAATTCGCTTTGAAGTGTCCAGTTTTTATTTTCATTGGTACAAGTTACCATTTGCATTAGTCCTTCCTGGGTCTAATGGATTACAATGGAGGTGGGGGAGAAAAAGAGAATATCTTAAAGTAATTTGAGGAGCACCGAGAGAGGGAGGATAAAAGGTGCTGGAGGAGCTATGTGTGAGAGAAGGTTGCTTGTAGTGAAATGACCAGGGCTGTGAGACAGAGAAAGGCGTGGCTAGAGAGACTAGAAAGGAGGATATGACAAAGGGGTCAGACACTTCCCAGCACCAGCCACCAGGTGGCACCATTGACCCAAGACAGCTTAGTTGCCGTCCAGGGTTAGGGACAAGAGGGTAACAGGGCAATGTGTACTGGCCATTTGTGGTATGCTGGTAACTCGGTGTGGGGCAGCAGGGCCCAGTTAGGCTGACCGTTTTCCAGAGTCTCACTTCTTTGTGAATATTTAGTCAGTATCTGGGGAGGTGGGACCATCACCGTTAGGGATCATTGCGGCCGTTTCTCACCTCTGTGGTGCAGATGTCCTAATACAAACCATGCTGGAAGTCCAGTTCTTGGTTCCTCTTCTAAGCCCTTACTTGCTGTGTGACCTTGGGCAAGTCACTCCTCCCTGCCTGATTTTCCTCCTGTAAAATGTGGAGATCTGAACAGATGATTTTCTTTGGGCTCTGACATTCCGTGTGGTGGCAGCAAGAGCCCTGGAGTTGGAGTTAGTTTCAGGGTCTTCCTTTCTCAGCGGTGTGACCTTGGGCAGCTCACTTCCCAGCAGTTGGGATTACAGTAACATCTTCTCTCACAGACTTTTGTACGAAACAGCAGGTTGGGAAATGCTTTGAAACCTTTTCTGGTGCTGTAGGAGAAGAAGGGGCTGCTATTTATTATCTTCCCTGGAATTTCAGCTGGCCAGGAGCAGGCATTCCGCCATCCTCACAGTTCAGAAAGTTTGTGCCTCTGACTGTGGTTGCAACAAAGGCTTTATGGCAGGTGTTTGCTCAAGGTCACTGCCTCTCTGCCCTACATCTCTTTTGAATCTGCTCATTTTTCTTCATCCCCTCTGCTACTGCCTTGGTCCAAGCGTCCTCTTCTCTTGTTTGGACTATTGCTGCAGCCCCCTAGTGGCCCCCATCTTCAATGTCCCTGACTCCCCTAAACAGTCTGCCTTCTACACAGCAGTCCCAATGGCACCTCTGAAATATAGGTCTGAACAGTGACTTGCCTGAAGGGTTTTCACCATTTAAATTTGCACGGGGCCTTGTTCATGCTAGCAAACAATCGTGTATACTGAATAGGCCTCTGAATGTCATAGAAACTTGGAGCCCATCTGGTGGGTGCAGACGGCTGAGTAGAACCCAGAGCCCTGCACATCAACCATCCTTCCATCCCACCTGACCTCAGAGTCTCCACTCTCCCACCGAGTCTGGCCCCATAGAAAGGATCTCATGACAACTATTCTAGAGGGGAAGGGAGCTCTGCCACGGTCTAAATACACATATGCACATACACATGCACAGCTGTAGATGCTGGGCCCTTCGGCCTTTGTTCTGCCTGCCTTACCTGAGCATATGTTCCAGGTATATATAGTTCATGGTCGCAAACAGAAACTGCATAGTTGTATAATGGCTAGCACTTATTGCTTGCTTACGATATATATTTTAAATTATTAACACATTTAATGATCATCACCACTATACCAGGTGAATACTCGTATTATCTCCATTTTATGGAGATCAGGGAAATTTCACACAGCCCCAAAGTGGCAGTGTTGGCACGGCCTCCTGGTGGTTGGCTCCAGAGTAGCCTTACCTGCCACCGTGCTCTGCCTCCTGCAGAGTATCACAGCAGCATGACACCAGTGGGGGTGTCCTCACCTCTCTCCAATGCGGGGCTTTAATTCCTTTTCTCATCACCTTGCCAGGCTGAGCTGAGAGGAACTTTGGCTCAGACCCCACTTTCTTACTCAGGTACCCCATTTCTGTGGCTTTCCCTAGCACTGCTCTGGGCACTTTTCTGTCACACCTCCAAGTTGGTCAGGTTCCAGTTGAGCGGGCTGATCCCATGTGGGCTTTAAACCAAGGCGGGATAATGGACTGGAGTTTGAGTCCAGCCCTCCCGGTTACTGGTGGTGCAAGCTTTGACCACAGCCTTGTCTGCGTTGAGCCTCAGTTTCCGCAGCTGTCAGAAGGGGATAATTCCTGCTTTTCCTGGTAGTTAAAAAAAAAAAACGTTACCTATAATATTCTGACTAGGACTGGTACATGGCAAGTTTTAAAAATATCAGCTATTTTTATTTCTATCATCAGAGCAATTTTTACCCTGAATCCAGATTCCTCAGGACAACCTTGTTAAAAGCTTCCGAAATTCCCAGCTTTTTTTCTTTTTTCTTTTCTTATTCTGTATTTTTAATGATAATTTTACTTAGACTGCTAGGTCTAATGATAGAGTTATCATCGGATAGAATTCATCGGAATGAAAAAGACATACCCACCAGAATTTAGATTGGCAGAATTTTAGCCCCATGTTTAAGAAACTAATAATTTAGGTTGTAGGTGAGGGCAGCTTGCAGAGGCAGGAGGAGCTGGACATGAGGTGGTGAAGCCTGGGTTCCTGGTCCCAGTTCAGCCACTATCTTGCTATGTGATCTCAGTCAGGTCCCTGCCCTCTAGGTCCCTGATTTGGAAGCAATGAGCCCAGACAACCCTTGCAGCTCCTGATCCTCCCTCCTCCCTGCCCTCTGCTGTTCCCCCCTCCCTCCTCCATCTTCTCTCTCTTCATCTCCTTTCTGTCTGAGACACAAATGCCATCCAGCACTTTTGAATGGTACTTTTGTTCCGCTAACATCTCTTTTCTGAAAAGAAGGATCAGTCAGGTTTGTATCTTTTAAATGCTAGCACATTTGATCAGTTAAGAACCTGCATACCTCTCTCCCAAGACATAGCTTTAAGGAGACAGAAGCAGCAAAGGGAAAGGTTTATGTGAAACAGCGGAGGAAGAGCAACAAAATCTCTTTGGGGGCCGATGTACAGTGTCCTTCCAGCAAATGCTTCTTTTCCAGGAGCCCCCTTTCCTGCCCTTCCCATGGCTGTAAGCATTTTCCAGCTTGATTCCAGTGATGACTTGTGTCCCTGCTTAGCCCCCCACAGAATGGTGGGGGTAGGGGTGCAGGCAAGAGCAGAGCCTGTGCCTGAGTCATCCTCAACTCAGACCTCTTTGAAGTAGGACTTGGAGCACTGGACTTGGAGTCACAGGACCCTGGGTTGGAGTGATGATTTTGCTGGTGATCTTGACCAACACATCCTGGACCTCAGTTTTCTTAGCAGCAGGAGAGAGCAGAAAGCCTTCCTCAAAGTCTTGCTCAAGTTCAGTGAGGAGCAATGCATGAGAAAGCACTTTGTAAACCGAAAAGCTCTGGAAAGGTATGCAAGTGTCCTTGTAGTCCATTTCAGCTGCCTGCTTTGCGACCTTGGACAAATTCCTTAACTTCTCCATCGGTCAGTTTTCTCATTTGTAAGATGGGGACTAGAATCCTTAGGTCATACAATTACTGTGAGAATGTCATAATGAATGTGGTACACCTGGCACAGTTCTTGGCAGTGGCAGGGGCCCAGGTCTAGGTTTGTCCCTTCCTCATTCTTATTCCTTCACACTACCTCCGACAGTGACTACAGGGCACAGTAGTTAAGACACAGGCTTCCGAAGTCTGCTTATCACGCCTAGAATCCAATGGGCTACTTCTTGGCTAGGGGATCTCAGGCAACTTACCTAACCTGTGCTTCCTTCCATTCCTGTCAAGGGAGGATAGTAATACCTGCGGTCAGAGGGTTCTTGAGCAGGCAGATCATGCCCATAAATGACTGGGGACAGCGTCAGGGCCAGGTGAATGTCAGTGATTCTGCTAGACCTTGTTTGCTCCCCACCAGACACAGGACCCCAGCCGCCATCTCCTTCAAGGCCCTGGGCTGGTAAAGAAAGCCAGGTCTGAGCGGGGAGGAGATGGATTCACCCAGGGCCGCACAGGGACTTAACGTGCCAATGTCCTGGAGGAATTTCCAGGGCGCCCACTGTGCCGCCTTGCTGCTAAAGCCTCTCCAAGAAGCCAGACCCGCCTCTTCTGCCCTGCTCTCCGGCGCATCCCCTTGGCTCGGATGCAAGGGCAAAAGCCTTCCAGGAGGGCATTAGAATTTCCGTGAGTGAGTGACGAGGAAGGAGAAATAAATTCGACCGCATCAGAACAGGGAGCGAAAAGAAGGAAGCGCGCGGTGCCCTCAGGAGGGAGGCGGCCCTCCCGCCCGGCCTCCGCCAAGCATTTGCAATTTAATTGACATTTGGCGGCAGGAAGCCAATCAGTATAAGTCAATTGACGTTCCGAGATAAAACTAATCGCAGGCCGCGCTCCCTCCGCCCGCGCGGCTCGGCTGGGTGGCGGGGCACAGCGTGGCGGCCGCGGCGCCAGCAGGTAATGGCGCGGGCGCGCGTGCCTCGGCCCGCGAGGGGGCAGCCAGCGGCCCGCTGATTGCCGCGCAGCCCACAGCGGCCGGGAGAGTCCCGTAATGAATGACTTTATTTGCCGGGACCCTGCTGAGAACAATTGAGTTTGTTCTGGTAACAACGGATGCCAGCTTTCCGGGGCCCCGGGGAGCGTGACGGTGGTGGCAGCCGGGAGCCAGGCAGCGGAGCAGAAGATGCGCGCAGAGGCGAGGGGTGCTGGCGGCTGGGAGCCAGCCCACCGAGGGGCAGGAACCTGAGGGATGCAATGCACCCCGGAACCCTTGGGGAAGAAAGAGGCCAGCTGTCAGACTGCCTTGGACCGAGATGCTGGGGTGGCTTGATGCACACCACTCTCCCCTTGGACCGCAGTGCAGAACTGGGATGGGATTCATAAATCCCTTGCTTGCGTGTTGGACTGGTCAATCCTTCTAGGTGTCCCTGCAGCCTCTTTTTACTTCTGCCCCCAGGCCTGGCGGGGGTCGAGGGTTCCTGACCTTGCTGAGTGATGCCCTGAAGCATCAACTTTTTGTCTCTTGCACCAGTGGATAAGTAGAAAAAGGCACAAAGGCATCTTTGCTTGGCATGCCATAGTGAGAAATTTGGGGCTGCACTTCAGACCCTCCTGTATGTTTCAGTATTAACTCTGCCCTCTGCCCTGGAGAGATGACCTGTCTTCCATCTCTATTCCCTGCCTGTGTTCCCATGTTTTTTGGCATTGCACCTCCCACAGGAAGCCCTCCATGGTCCCACAGAGAATGCTGTCAGCCTGGAAGCCTCAACCTTCCTTCATCAGACTATGAGGAGGCAGGGGTCACCTCAGTTTCATCCCAGTGATTCCCTCTGCACTCATCTTAGGGCCTGACAAAGTGCACAGATGTGAAAGGAGTGGCTAAGGAAGTGGACTTTCTTCTTTGCAATTTCTCGTTTTCCCTCTGGTTACAGACACCAGAGTTCCTTTTCCTTTTATGTTTCTTTTTCAGTTCTGTTCTCAGGGTTGCTATCATTCATTCACTCAGCAAATATTTACTGAGGAAAAACCTTGTCAGGTACTCTGATATAACAGGCCCTGCCCTTGGGGAACTTACCCACCATTGAGAGATGATAATGCAATGCATGTAATGAATATGTGTCAGGCACCTACTGCGTGCTGATTAATGGCCGACATTTCTTGAGTTAGTGAAGGCTTAATAAGGGCTTGCTGAGGGCTTTTCTTGCTGTCATTGTAGTCAGTGATCCGTGATACCACCCTGTGACAATCACCTTCATTCACAGATGTACAAACTGATGCCTAGAGTGTTTAAGAAGCAACATGACGCTTGTGGAAGGAGTCTAGACTAGGAATCAAACACTAGTTTTCTGTGAGAGCTCTGTCCATTTTCTTCTCCTTTCTTGGCCTCAGTAACCCTGTCTGTAAAATGGGGGAGTTGGAATTGATGATCTCTGCTGGCCAGTTGAGTATGAGTGGTCCACAGGGGAAATGAGCCAGGACCTGGGCTCTGATCCCAGCCCAGTGCTCCCTGATTTTACAGTGTGACCAGTGATGGGGTGGAATGCTCTCCCTTCAGCTTTAGGAAGTTGGCTGTGAAACTGAAGCACTCACTATGTGAAAGGTACTGTGCTCACAGAAGCCTTAAGAAGTATAGGTATTACCACTATTTCCCTTGTGCAGATAGAAAGGATGAGAGGTTAAACAGCCAGTGCAGGGTCACTGCTAGTAGGTGCAGGGTTGAGATGTAAAGTCAAGCAGTCTAGTTTCAGAGCCTGTGCACTTACCTACAGACAGAAGTCAGATATGCTGCAGGTTTGGTTCCAGACCACCACAAAGTAAATATCACAATAAAGTAAGTTTCCTAGTGCATGTAAAAGTTATGTTTGTGTTATGCTATAGTCTATTAAGTGTGCAATATCACTGTGTCTAAAAATTATTGTGTACAACTTAATTAAAAATACTTTATTGCTAAAAAAAATGCTAAGTAGCATTTGAGCCTTCAGTAAGTCATAATCTTTTTGCTGATAGAGGGTCTTATCTTTAATTTGTAAAAAGAAAAAGGATAAAGCACTGTCTGCGAAGCGCAAGAAAAGCAAAGTGCAATGCAGTGAGGTATGTCTGTATTCTCCTAGAGGCAGAGGTAGGGCAGAGACCCCTTCTGCCTCCTCCCCCCACTCTTCTACCTCACCCCAGTCTTAGTCTCATCGCTCTTGCTCTCCAAGCTCCGAAGCCCATTCTGCACATTTGCAGGACGGCAGGAATACAGATTTTTCAAGGTGCCTTTTCTCCCCCTGCCCTGTGCTCTTTACCTTGATACAGATGGTTGAGAAAAGGCACGAAAGAAGCTTCTGCAGAACCTGCATCCCATCCTGGTTCAGCCTGAGCTGATTATTATCTTTGGGAAATAGGTTTCTGCAAAGGGGGAATCCAGGTGCTGTCTTGTAGGAACAAGTTCTCCTATAAACATCTTGAGGAAGTACATTTACTTGAGTCATTTTTGGCACACATCTTTCTGCCTCTCAAAATGTGTCTGCAGAACTCTCTCACTTGGGCAATATCCCTTTTTCAGGAAGACAGATTAGGAACATAGTCTCGCACATGGGATAATCCTAACTGGCAAAACTGAAGGGGCTTTGGAAATCATACACAGTGATTTTAATTCGGTCAATGTAATGCCTTCGCTTTAAAACAAATCCTTTGTAGTGCCTCATTTGCTACCCTCAAGTGAAATTTAGAGAAATATAACGAACGCATATACATAATTTAAAAAGTCAATACAACGCCCCAATTGTAACAAAAGGGGGAAAGAAAAGTAAAATCATAATACAATGTTGTATTTCATTATGTAAATGCCAGGGCATGGGTACACCAGAAGACATAATAAAATAGTCAGTTGCTTGCACTTACGTGTAGAATTACCACGAATGTACCAGCTACAAATGTGGACAGCTGTGTTTTTTGGCAATACAAATACCTTGGGTGGTGGTGCCATCAGCAAACTGATTTTCTGCAATTGTGACCATGTCTTGATAAAATTCCAACCAAAGCAAAACATAATCTCCCCTCATTCATGTTGTATTCCTGGAAAAGTTAATATAAATTAAAACAGATTCATGGCTCAAATATTTATAAGGGGGCATATATGATGGGGCATTCCAAGGATATGAGGGATGAAAGGTAATCCTTCTCTATGCTCCAGGGATGGGGCTGGGTACTACCCCTAACTGCCCACAAAAGGCTATGACCTTTCCCCAATAATAGCTTACAGATTTCTAAAGTCTTCTCTGATCTGATCATCCTTGTTCAGATCCATGGGAACAAATGGGTTTCCGTCTGGGGCCCCTTCCTTTGGAAAGTTCTGTGAGTTGGCTAAAGCAAAGTTTGCATTATTGCGTACCTATTGTGTGCAAGACTTGGTACTAGGCAATCAGAGACGCATGGCCTGGTTTGTATGTGAGGCTATGAAAGCTATCTAGCTCTACTGCATGAATGCCAAGCTCCCAGGGGCCTCTGTTGGTGAGTAGAGCCCACCCACAGCTTATCTCTTGTTTAGGGTATCCCCTGCCTCCTTCCTAATACACCGAAGTCCAAATCCTGGCTCAGATACCACCTGACATCCCTCTTTTTACCCTCTCTGTTTCTGGGCTCCCATCGCCTACTCTTTGGGCCTCCCTTAGGGTGCTTTCTCATGCTTGAATCATAACTCCATCTCCAGGCCTTGTCTCTGACCGGGAATAAGCACTCTTGAGGGCTGAGACTGGGTTTTCTTATAGGGCTGGGCTTGAGACGAATGAATGCTTGAACCAAAAGATGTAACTTAGCCAGGTACCCATCTCTGTATACATCTTGTCCTTTAAAACTTCTTAAAAAGATTTTATTTATTTAGCCTTAGAGAAAGAGGAAAGGAAGGAGTCAATGAAGGAGAGAAACATTGATGTATAAGAGACAATCAGTTGCCTCTCTCAGGCCCCAACTAGGGACCTGGCCGCATGTGCCCTGACTGGGAATCAAACCAGCATCCTTTTTGGTTCACAGGCCAGCACTCAATCCACTGAGCCACACCAGCCTGGGCTACACATCTTGTCCTTTTTAATTAAGCAAATGGTTTCCCTTTTCCTGCCCTTACTCCCTGTCCTCATTAGCTGACACAAGATGCTTGCTCCGCAGACAGTGCTGTCTCATTTGGGGTCCATTGGCTGGCTTGCTCTGACCCAGTGCTGCAGGCTTGCAGGATTTATTGACCCATTGCACAGATGAGATGTGGTGAGTAAGATCACACAGCTGGTAAGTGGCAGAGCCAGAGCTGGCACTCTGTGTGCAAACATTTTTGTCATTTAAATACTTCCAAGAGAGGGGGTCTTTCCCCTGGGGAGTCATTCATTCATTTACTGGCTCCTGACCGTAGACTCAGTGGTGGGCAAAGCCTGGCCACCCTCTCTGTTCTTCCTTAGGAAGTTTTGTTTCCAAAGCCCCAGACCCCCCAACCAGGCAAAGAAGGAAATGGAGTGACTACTCTTTCCTGAGTGGCTGTCTCTTTTGTACCTTTTTTTTTTTTTTTCCATTCACTTTGAATGAAATGTCCACTTTTATCCATTTGTACCACAAGTATTTATTGTGTGCCTGCTATGTGCCAGGTGTTGTCCTAGGAGCTGGGGACACAGCAATGAGCAAGAAAGACAAAAGTCTACTGTCATGAGTGATAGTTTAATGAAGGGAGAGAGAATAAATAAGGAAAACCAACAGCATGTTAGTGTTCTGGGTGATAACAAAGCTAGGTAAGCAGGGACAGAAGTAGGGTGTGTGCTGGCTTATGGAGGGTGGTCATAATGATGAGATGCCATTTGAGCGGAAAGACACCAGGGAAGGCCATGTGAGCCAAACAGGTCCCTGGGGAGGAATGTTCCAGACAGAAGGCTCGGCACATGCAAAGGCCTGAGGCAGGGGTGTGCTTGGCCTGGTTGGGGGTCAGCGAGGAGGACAGTGCGACTGGAGCAGCGTCAGTGGGACAGAGGTCAGGAAGGTGGGGTTGCAGGGCAGGGGACCTGGATGCAGTAGGGCCTTGGACGCTTTGACCCACTGTGGATGGTAGCTCGGGAGGTCTAGCAGGGAACTTAAGAGGCAGGTTCTGTCTCCTACTAGTGAGTCACTACCAGCAGACTTTCCCTGCTAATCATCTCCTGAACCAGGATAGCTGTTCGGTCATTAGCTCCCTCCTGGGCGAGGGCCTCCATCTGGCCTAGGGGCCTCCTTCTCATCTCCCTGCAGTGGGGTCTCTACACTGTGGCCAGATCAGACCGCATGAGCCCCTGCACCCCAAATCCTTTCCATGTCTGGAGTGAATTAAAAATGTACAACTATGGCCAGACAAGGACCCAACTAGGGGATCTGGGATGAGACTGAGGTAACTGAGATGACATCGAGGTGGACTGTCATGTTGTGGGAAAGGGTGGCAGTATGCCATAGTTGGAGGCCCAGAGCCCTTCCCCCATCCTCAGCCAGCCCTTAACCTCAGCCGTCTCTGGCCTCAGCAATGGCTCCCCCCAGAGGAGCCTGCTTTATTTATTGCTTCGCCCCAGCTCCCTGAGGGCAGAGGAAAGTCCATTAGTGTGTTTGCAGACAGCCAGCTCTGAGCAGATGCAAGGCTTATTTGCAAACTGTCATTGCCCTGGCTTCCTCCAGAGACCTACATGCTGGGCTCAGCCTTGTCGCTCAGAGAGCCGCTTCCCCCAGGCAGACAGCCTGGTGGAGCCCGTCCCCTGATTTCCCAACGCGCGGTGTCTTGGCTTGCAGTTGGGAAAATTAAATTAAACGCCACGAAGGAACCATAACAGCACATTGGCCCATGTTGACGGTGGAGAATGAAGTTCTCTCCGTTGATAGGAGCTCAACAGCTTGGCATAAATTAGGGGTGATGTTGAGAGAAAGCACAAAATGTCCTGGGCCTGGGATACAGCTTCAAGTCCCGGTTGTGCTGTTGAGTGTCATGGTGACTTGGGACAGCTGTTTACAGTCCTTTGGGCCCCAGTTTTCAACCTGGCAGTCTTAGAATCCATCATAAGCTCAGAAATTCTTCTCTGAATTGAATTTTGAAATTGTTTTCTTTATCCAGTAGTCCGAGACAGAATGGGGTACCCAGAATGGCTCTAAAATCCCAAAACCGCCTGGAGGGGTTAGGGGCACTCAGAAGCTGAGACACCAGGGCTCTCAGTCCCGCCTGGCTTGGTAGTTCTGCTGCGTGACCTTGAGCAAGTCACTTCCCCTCTCTGAGCCCATTTTCTCATCGGTTAAATGGAAATGATAATTGCTTGCCCAGATCTTGAGGTTGCTTGAAAACCAGATTAGCTGATGAATGTGAAAGCTCAGTGTGAATATATTCTTGAGGAACGGTGGGAGTGGCAGTTATTATTATTGCTCTTATTGCCGTTCTCACGCATGCCTTCCCTGTCTAGGTACATATGCTTGCCAGCGTAATACGGGAATATGGCCCTACTGTGTACAGAACACAGACAAGTCAGTTGAGCTGTGTAAAAAGGAATGGTGGTACCTCTGTGCAGAATGAAGAGCCCCTATTAATTTGTGCTGGCTCCATTCCATGCCATCCTGAGTCCACCATAGACGAGTGTGCATTTGGTGAAAAACACACCACACATATACACAAAAGCCTCTCCAGTTCTTTTCAGCTGGGACAGGAGACGATGCACATTGGCAGACAGAGGCTGATCTCTGTGTATCCAAGAGGAGTCGAGCTAGTCCGAGTATATCTAACAGGTCAAGCTCTGAAATGAAGAAGCAATAAGCCAGTGAAATGGTACTATCACCGAAACATGATTGATCAATTGAATTCTATCAGAGACAGTGGACAGTGAGATTAACTCAGGCCTGATAGGTTCAATGAGTTAAAGCATGATGTTCATTTCAGCTTCATTTCACCAGTCTTTGCTTGTGAAATTGGTCAATCAATAGAGGTTGAAGATCATATATATATAGATATATTGGGGACTATCTTATGGGGAATATAATCTCAGTGGCTGGCTTCTGTGTGGGGCTGCCCGCCCAGGGTAATGGAGACAGAACAGGGACTCCATCAGCCCCATCGAAATGGCCTGATATCTTCTCCAAATGAAAAGTATTTTTGGATCTCTGATGATTTATCTTTTTTTTTCCCTCCCACTCGCTTTGATCTATGACAAAACCCATACCCATCTTGGAGAAATATAGTGATTTCTTCTGAAAACATTTGTGCAATGATCAGATAGATACATTTCAAACTATGAACCTTTTTTTTTTAAGTTATATTGTCCTTGGGAAAAAAATAAAGAGTAATTTAAAAACTCAAATGGGGGTAATGCAAAGATATCAGAGTAAATGCGATTTTTAAGCCCGTTTATTTATTTATTTATTTCCGCCTAGTGGGGGGCAGGAGACAGACTGCTGCGTGTGTGAAAGCTGAAAAAGGGATGCACACATGAGAAGTCCTTCCAGGTATAATTAAAACGAAGCCTGTAGCATTCTTTGATCTCATTTAAAAGCACAATTCTCAGAAACAAATCACCCTTTTGCTCCTAGTAATATTTCATTTGCTTTGGAATATTTTCACTATGGCGGTTAACATTCTTCCTAATTAGTGTGCATATCTCCCTGGAAGGTGGAGTAATTAGGTACCACCATATGAAGTAATGAACTTAGGCAGTACGGATTAGAGAGAACAGACTTGTCCTGTGGCAATGCACAAGGTATTACTTCCTTCCGCCTGTTCTTTGAGGTCATCTTGATTCCTGTCAGCATAAAACATTCCATCCCTTCATACCAACACAGTGAGAGCTTCAGTAATGCACTTGCACCTTTTGTACATCAGAGTGTGTATTAGGCTCTGGGTAATGGGTAATGAATGGTGCCAAGCAGCTAGACAGAAAGAACCTTGCACACATCGCTACCCTCCCGTACCCTATTCTTGCATTCTAACCCCACTGAATTCTAACCCTTTCTCATGCACTGTGCTTTCTTGTGCTTCTAAGCCTTTGCATGTGCTGTTCCTTCTGGTTGAAATGCACTTCCTTTTCTCTGCCCCTGTCTTTAGCTATCTCCTTCCTATACTTCTTTGAAATTGGGGCTTCATCTTTTCTAGTGGGCTTTTCCGGACCACCCTGCCCCAAGTCTGGATTTAGTGAGTGGTTTAGCATAGGTGTGAGGAGCACATCCTGGGGTCAGATTCTTTGGGTTTGGATTCCATCTCCTCTATCTCTTAGCTATGTGACCTTGAGCCAGTTACTTAAGCTCTCTGTGCCTCAGTTTCTTCATCTGACAAATGGGAGGGGGCAAGAACAGACTTAACATCACTGGGTTGCTGTGAGGATTAAATAGATAAGGAGCTTGAAATAGTGTCTGGCACAAAGGAAGCACAGATTAGGGTTGGCCACTACCATTTGGCTTCAGGAGCTGTCTGCTTCTCAGGCTCACAGCACTTACTTACTATGTTATTATCCACTTGGGTGTGTCCTCTACTGGAGAGTAGGGGCTGGAACTGAAGCCCCTCTGCAGCTCAGGTGCCGGGTACAGGGCGAGACACCCAACAGGAGTTAGCTGCACGTTGCTCAGGAATGAACGGGCCCAGGAGACTTGAAACAGGAATCAGGGGCCTGCTGTTTTCCTAGACCTACCTCGCCTTTGACCAGCCTTCTGGTCCCAGACAAATCCCTTTGCCACCCCTGAGTGTGCAATCATGGGTCTCTTGGGGCTTTTCTGTCTCCCTGGCAGCCCACGACTCACTGGGCAACACAATCAGATTCACTCCGGTTGAACCTGGACATACTTGGCAATTTTACAATTGCACGTTTTCCTTCTCCAAGAAGAAGGATTGAGTGAAACTAATGGCTGAATAATGGCAGTTCCAATGGAATTTTCCTCTATGCCACTTTGATTTTTCTCAGTCTGTGGTCCCAGTTTCGGATGGGATTTATAAAATCACCCGGGACATCGACTTTGATCCTGGGCTACCACAGGACATTTCTAGCCCTGCCACCCTCATCCCCAGCACAGGGCCTGGCTCATAGTAGATGCTCTGGAAATTTTGCTGGCTGACTCTTGTCTATGCCTGGTGTCCTATCCCCTTATCCCCAGCACCTTGTCCTCCCCCTTATGTCAGGTCTGGCTTGGATGGTCCCTCCTTCAGGTACCCTCTCCCTGTTTTTAGTCATCTCTAGGTCACTAAGCATCCAAACACCGCTGTGCAGAGAAGAGAAGCTCTGTGAATGATTTAGAGCAGAAGAATGGTTAGCCTTTTGTTGCTGCTGTTGGACTCTGAGCAATACATGATTTCCTGTGTTTTCCTTTTGGTGTGTGTTGCCAGGAAGCTTAGAGTTCAACTGAGTTTTGGTAGTTTCTTATCCCCTTGTTTCAACTTGATGAACTGCCTCACATCTTTCTTAGAAGTAGGTAGAACATAAACCTTTGGTGGTTTCCTCCCCTGGGATCACTGATATACTGGAAGTCACTCCCAAGAACTTTTGTGAAGTTGTTCGAGGATGCAAGAGACCATCCTACTGCTGAAGTCCTTTGAAGCATTCAGGCCTGTGACCCCTTGAGGTCACTCCTTCAGTCGACAAACCTTGATTAACATCTTCTATGCTTGAGGTGAGACAGACCAGGGCTCTGACCTCAGAAAGCTCATATTGTTTGTAGGGAAGAAAAAAAATAATACTGCTAGAAACAATTCGTGTTTATTGAACACTTACTATGTGCCAGATGATATACTGAACATTTTACTTTATCTTCATTCAATTCTTTCTTCAACTGCAGATATCATTATAGCTCCATTTTATAGATGAAAATTTGAGGATTAGAGAGGTTAAGGAAGTTTCTCAAATATCGTAAGCTTGTAAGAGACAGAGGGAGGATTTGAACCTGGGTCTTTGTGAATTTTGAGTGCCCAGGCTTCCCTAGGGTGTTGTCTATTACAGCATTCAGCTGTACTCTACAACATGTTAGGTTTGCAAGTGCTCTGCCAGGTATTTGCTGTGACCTTGGACAAATTACTTATTATCTCTGCCTGTTTCCTCAGCTATAAATAAAATGGGGATTCTGAGAAGACCAGCCTCACAGGATGGGTGTGAGGAGTAAAGTGAGGCCATCATGGTGGCCTCTGCAGCTTGCTGAGGAAACCCAGGAGACAGTTCGTTCAGCCTGGGCGTGGAGGTGGGCTTCAGAGAGGAGGCGCGGTTTAGGCTGAGCCTTGATGGGTAGAGGGGACGAGGCAGCCAGCAGGGTATTGGTTTAGTAGTGCCCTGAAAGCAAAGGGACGTGGAGAGAACACTGGATCTTCAGGACAGAGACCTAGGTACAAGACCTAGCAGCCACTCAGTGACTCACCTCTCTGAGCCTCAGCTTTCTTATCTGTAAAATGGGATAAGAACACCTCTCTCACACAGTTGGTTCTGAGGGTCAGCAAAATGTAATGATGAGAAAATAACTTGGCCCCATGCCTGGCCCTGACCAGTGTTCCATCCAGAGCGAAGTCAGGGGTGGCTGGGGAAGCTGTGGAGCCCTCATCTGTGGTGGTACCCCTTCATTCTTTGCTAGAGACAAAGGATGCTCTCTCAATTGTATGCAGGGCATTTTGCTCATGTAGCCCCAGAACAAATACCCCATCTCCTTCCTTTTATAACCCAAAGTCTGCCTATTCCCTCCTATGAAGAAATCCTAGAGCCACTATTGCCCTCAGCAAGCTTCCTTTCATTTCATCTGAAACAATTTCTTGAAGCTGCAAATTATACCGGTGTGAACTTGGCTGGTTTTTGCTTTATGGACTGCTTTTAAGCGACTGTTGCCACCTGAGGAGATCAACTCCAAAATCCCTGGCTCATTTGACTCAAGGTGGAAATGTCCCAGGTCACACCAGTTCAATCTTTCCCACCACGATAGGTCTAGACTGCTGTGGCAGATGGCCTGCCAAGACCTGGCTCTGTCCCCTGGCTCTGACCTGGGGAAAGAAGCGGCAAACAGGTGGGATGGCAGCTACCATGGAACCTTGCAACCAGGTCTAGAGAGGACATTGGACCCTGGGGATGTTGGGAATGTTGTAGAGCGTAAAAGCAGTAATGGTAGGATCTGGGAGTATGTTCACAATTTCAAAAAGATTAAGGGTAAATGTGTCCCAGTGAAGAATAAAGAGATTTCTTCCTGTCTCTGACTTTCAGAGACCCCCCAGCAGCTCCACTCTCTTCACATGTCCATTCCCAAATCAAGTCTTGGCAAAGGTGGGCTTGGGCAATCATGTAAGGGTAGAATAAATATTGGGAGGGGGATCCCTTAAAAAGACTGCACAACAACCAGAATGGGAAAATGAGTTAAAGCCTACTTAACACTATTTAGTAGACAAAAATCTAGGCAGATTTTGGAGAAAACTGTTAGAAATGACTGATTCTGCTTCCTCGTTTTATTGATGAAGCTCCTGAAGACCAGAGAGGGAGAGGAATTTGCTTGGTCTCACACAGCAAGTAAGGACAGAGCTGGGGCTAGAACCCAGGTCTGCTGGCTCCCAACCCTTTTCCCACTGGGCCCTGCCACCGCCCTGCCATGCTGAGGAGCAGCTGTGAAGATGAAGGAGGCTCTGTAAGGATTCAGGTTTTGGTTGGGCTTTGCAGAGAAACAGAACGCCAGGAGAGGTGGGGGTCTGCACAATGGCTCCAACCATCTTTCCTAGCACCTACACCTCCAGCAAGGGCTGCATCCTGAAGACCAGGATGCCAGAAGGGATTACGGAGATTCCTGTTTGTTTGTATTATTTTCCTCCCAGCGAGCATCTGCAAACATAAAGTACGTGGTGATTTTTAAAGAAACAAACCAGAACCCTCCAAGAAAAATGCAAAACCCCTGATTCTGCTGTGCTCTGAAGAAAATGCAATGGGTTTATGATCTTTTAAGACACACAAGAGACAGCTTTCTCTTGACAGATGCGAATCTGAGGCTGTTTTGCTTCCTCCCCCTTTGCGTGACCAGACCCGATTGTGTAAAGCTTTTAGCTCCAAAGTCGGGTTGTGAATAACATTGGTTTAACCTGAAATTTAAAGCCGGCGTTTCTTTGCTCCCTGAGACGGGGCTTCCTGCCCCTTGCTCCCCTGAAGCCAGCTTCCAGAATGTTAATTCTGACAGCCATGGTTGACTAAGCCCAGCACTGGGTCTATTACATATTATTTGATTTGGAGTAGGAAAAAAAAAAAGATTTAAAGATACCATGCCCCTTGTATACTTTTGTACTTTTGCCCATGCCTGTCCACATATTTAAGCATACCATTCACATTGCGAGTTTAGATTTTTCTCCCAGGAATAAAATGGGTCCAGGGGTTTCTGTAGCCTGTCTCTCAGACCACATTCCCCAGCGAAGTCAGACAGCGTCTTTGCAGCACAGATTTGAAGCTTCCACTACGGAAGCTTCCACTTGGAGGCCTGGAGGTTCAGATCTGCCTTTGTGCTGTGGATGATACGATCTTCTGGTATTCATTTTTGTAGTTGTCTATGCGCATATCATCTGTTTGTGCATCTACTAGGTTACCAGAGGCAGATCGGCTATGTCCCTGACCTGGGAACCACGAGCCTTTATTGGCTGACACTTACAGGTTTCCTGGTTTGAGTATTTTCCATTGAACATTTGCCTCTTCTACTGGACATAATTCCATGATGACCAGGGTGGGTCAGCTTTGGCCCAGCACTGTGTGCCTAGTGCCTGCACAGTGCCTGCTTACTAAGATCGGTTGAGGAAAGAAGGAATAAATGAATGAAGTCAGACAGAGGGATACTGACATTTGTAGACCAGATCTTCGGAGTGAAGGTGGTTGTCACAGTGTTATTCATTTGTTCATTTATTCCAGAAATATTCCCTGAGGAGGAGACCGAGATGAATTAACTGTGGTCCCTCCACCCCCATGATAGCTAATGACACAGAGTGAAAGTGAAGGGTCCTGGGAGAAAGTGGTTAGAGGAAAAAGTGGCTGAGGCATGAAGGAAGGCACCCTGGAGGAGGCGACATGCGTGCTTGCAGGCTGTGTCTGTCCCAACAACACTGCATGTCAAAGGGGAATGATATGCCTTTCATGTGGCCATGGTGGGTCACCTGTGGCTGACAGCTGACTTCATGCATCACCTTCAAATGCCCACAAATGCAAAATTCATGTTGCCAGCTCCTACTCTTTCCAAAAGAGGAGACTTGGGTGCAGGGATAGGAAAGCATGGCCTTATGAAGGATCTAGTGATTTGGGCCCTGGGACTGAGAACTGTGAAGGCCGATGGTTTCCCTAGCCCCCTCTCGTGGCTCCCCACTGGAACCCCAGCAGGCTTCAGGTCCTCTCTGGGACCTCTGTGGCTGCCTGGCCAGGCCCCTGCCTGCCTCTCCTCTTCCTCCTACTCCCTCAGTTTCTTTTATCTCCTCTCATCTCTGGGCCTTTGTACAGGTGGTCTCCCCTGCCTGGCACACTCTCTCCATCTCTACCCTGCTGGCCCCTCCTCTTCCACTTACAGTTCAAGCATGACCTCCCCTTGGAAGACTTCCCTGACTCCTCCCCAGTTATAAACAGTCAATGTAAATATTTCTAGATACATTTTCTACTTAGCAGTAATCACATTTCGTTGTCGTAGGTTCGTGTGAGTACGTGACTAAAGTGGGCAGCCCTTAGTGGACTGGAAAGAGAGGTCTTGGTCATCACTGTAAGCCTCTGTTTTTGTTTTTAATGTTTCCTGGTACAATAAACACTTTATCCATATTTGGTAAATGAATGAATAAATGATGATATGTTCGGGAGTGTCTGAAGTCTTCTTCAGGACATGAGAGACTTTAGGCATCTGAGCAAAGTGACAGGGTGGGTTTCATCCACCTTCTCCAAAGAGGAAGCAAGCAGAGGTGCTGGCCGGGGCGGAGCTGCAAGGGCCATCACCTTGGTCGGGTGAAGGCCTGGAGCTGTGGCTCTTCCCAGCCCAGGGCCCTCCACTTGGAGCGTCTAGCCCAGCAAGACAGCCGAGACACTCTCCCAGCCATGGGGGCCGTGGATGACTTTCAGAGAGCCAGAGCAGGATGCAGTGCAGGTCCCAGCGAGGCCACCTCTGCTGGGGGCATGTGCAGTGTCCTGGGGGACCCCCAGTGCACACATTGAGTTGGCCTACGCTCTGAGTTTTTGCTCTGCGTTGAGCTCTCCTCGGTGAGCTTGTACACAACTGAGCCACTGTTTCTGAGCTTCCTGAGCCCTGAGCTCTGCCAAGAGCCCAGCCTGTGAACACCGTGGGAGAGGGATCTGTGGCAGGATGGCCTGGTGGGTGCAGAGGGGCCTCCTGGAAGGGCAGAGTCGAGGCATGTCTGATGGGGGAGCCCCAGTGGGAGAGAAGAGGTGGGCAGGTGAGGCCTTGGTGGGAATTGTCAGGAGCTGGCCAAAAGAAAGGAGCCTTCATGAAGAGTGTTAGGCCTTGCTGGCTGCATAGGGAATGGGAGGTGGTGGGTAAAAGCAAAGTTGGTGGACAGAGAGAAGTCTCTTGAGAGTGGATATGGTCTCTCCGACATGGAGAAACTTGGTGGAAACACTGTTGGACCCAGGCCAAGGTCAAGATTTGGCACGAGTGCCTGGGGCCAGGATGGCTGGCCAGAGCAGTAACTGAGGAGGAGCAAATTGAGCCTTCCTCCCTGTGTGTGTGTGTGACCTTTGATAATAGGGTTATTTGGTGGATGCCAACTAATGAGAGAACATGCTGGAAAGACCCAAACTGGGCTGTGAACTCCCACATCCTGCTAGTCTTGGTATCCATGGGGATGCACCAGTATGGAAGAAGGGGCATCATGGTGTTGATGAGGATAATGTCCTCTGTGGTCAAAATCCACCTGCGACCCATTTTCTCAGGGTGCTCATGAGCCACCTCTGAAGGCTGTTCTTATGGAAGATGCTGGGGTGCTCCTAGCTGTCAGTCTCCCCAGGGACTTTGAGCAGCCAATGCCTATGTGAACCCCATAGCTGGTGTCTTCGTTCTAATATCAGATC
>PVIW01000256.1:385465-638339 GCA_004026585.1 Noctilio leporinus
GGGGAGCGGAGTAGCGGAGGTAGGGCAAGGCCGTGTGTGAGAAGGTACCTGTGTGTGTGTCCTCACCCCCCCACTTGTTTCCAGCGCCGAAGGCAGAGGCTGAGCCTGTCTCTGTGACTGGGTTTCCACAGTGTCTCTAGAGACACACGAGTGACATGGTCCCAGAGAGCCCTGAGGAACGAGGGCCCCGGAGGTTATTTCCACCCAGAAACGTTTGGCCCCTCGTTTGCTTTCATTTTGAGTGGTTCAAGCCCCAGGCTTACGAAAGAGATTCCATTCCCTTTGCTTTTTTAATTGATAATTCCTAGGATTGTCATGGATATGCAAGCATCATCAGACTATGACAGTGTGAAGAACTAACAATAAAGGACGGTAGAGGACTTAATCCTGTACTTTCTTGGTAATTTGCATTTGTGAATAGGCATGGCACGAAAAGGTCTGCAACAGAACAAGGCAAAACAAGTTTGCTGTGAAAAGCCTCCCTCCATTTTGCTTAACCTCCACTGAGTTCCTACCTGCCCGAACTATCTAAACATTTCACATTTCCTTCTAGAGTTCGTATGCATTTTATATAAAGTACGTTTTAATGTGTATATGCGTTATACAAGATACATTGCATGTAATGTTGTAAATGCATATTACACTGGTACATATTAATTGTAGAATTACAATATATCATGTTAATAGACATGTAATACTACATTCATGTTTATGTATATTTTGTATAAATACATAATGCATTATAAAAATGCCTTGTTTTCTTTCTTTTTACACAAAAGGTTGTAATCATACATTCTGTGCTTTACCTAGCTTATTCTTTCCACATCAATTCACAGAGGGCCTCCTCTTTCTTCTTTGCGGCCGCACAGTATTCTGCAGTGTGGGCGATCCATGACTTATCATTTATCCAGTCCCTACAATGTAAACTCTTGGGCTGTGTCCAGTCTTCTGCTGCTAGGACCTGAACATATACATCGTTTCCTGTATCCAGCTATAAAATAAACTGCCAGAGGCGCAGTTGCTCTATCGAAGGAGATGTGTGTTTATGATCTTGATAGGTTTTGTCAAAGGTCTATCATAGGTGTGGGACCAGTAGGCTTCCATCAGAATGGTATGAGCGTGTCTGTTTCCCTACAGCCTTTCTAACAGTGTTTTATTGACTGGTTGATCGCATGATGTGGTGCAAATGTCCCGGGCAAGGGCATGAACTCTGGGACAAACTGTACCTCCAAGGGGATTGCCAGAGCAAGCAAGGCAGTGGCACCTGCCGATTAAGCCTCCGAATCGGACTTAGTTCCAGTCCTCAGGCAAATCACTTGATTTCTCTAGGCCTCAATTTTCTCATCTGAAAAATGGGAAAATAACATCATCTTCAGTGGGTCATTGTGAGGACTGGATGAGGTGATGCACATAAAAAGGGCTGCTCACAGTGCCTGGTGTGTAGCTGTGGAAAGCTGGCTATGCACCAACCAGCAGGGTGACTTTGGCCAGGGCCGTCTGGTTTGTTTCTGTGCTCATGGGTATCTCGGGCCCTCTTTCCAGCCTCAGGGGCTGACATGTCTTTCTTCAGCAACCTGTGTAAACTGCACTCATCCTTCCTCTCTCGTGCTCACCAAAGGTATTCAGGAGTCTCCGGTGCCAAATGGTCACTCGCTGCCGGGCAGAGATTTCCTGCGGAAGCAGATGCGGGGAGACCTGTTTACGCAGCAGCAGCTGGAGGTGCTGGACCGCGTGTTTGAGAGGCAGCACTACTCGGACATCTTCACCACCACGGAGCCCATCAAACCCGAGCAGGTATGCTTCGTGACTCACCGCCTGTCACACCTCCACCCAAACGCAGGCCTGGGTGGTTCTCCCGAAGGTGTCTGGTCGGGTGTGGGCAAGAGCACCAGGTTCTACTCAGAGTCAGCTTCTCCTTGTTCTTGGCCAAATTTGGCTGGTCTCAGCATCCCGCAAGGTCAGGATGGTCATGTTTGGGGTTTGGGAGACTTCTTGCCCTGGTGCCTCTGTCTCTCCTGCCAGCCAGGAAGGGATGTGACTTGTCAGGCTGCTCTGCCATTGCTCAATGGTAGCCTTTCCCAGGGCTCTTTGCACAGGGGGTGTAACGATCTTCTGGGCCACTCGAGGTGGTCTTGGGTCGTTATCCTGTCAAGGGTGAAGGCGGAAATATGTAAGCACCCTATGGCCATAAGCCATGTCATGATGGTACTGATATGTAACCCACTGCCAGCCCACTTGTCAGGTTTCCCTGTCATGCTTTTAGAGACTGAATCGTAGGGTTTGGGAATGAAGAAATGTCTCACTGGACAAACACCCAGCTGAGTCACTGCCAAGAGAGGGAGGAAAGTGGGAGGAGGATGCCTGGCTGAGCAACCCCCTGCACTGCCCTGGAGAGAGAAGCAATCACTGCCTATAGTCTCAGCCATGGGACCAAAAAGGGTCTGCCCAGAGGCTCTTGGGGCCTGGATAAGGTCCAGATTCAGTTCAGGACACTACTAGGTCCTAATGCTCAGTCTGTGCCAGGCTGTCTCCTTGCCGGCATGAGCGGCTCAGACATGTTTTCTGCCAGCTGAGAGCTCCCACAGGTCAGAGAGACTTATGAGCAATGACCTTCTCAGAAGTTTGCTGTCTGGTGCTGGTGGTGAGGATTGGCCGTGCCGAGCTTCTTCTACATGCTAATTAGATGATGCTTCTGACATTTTTTAGAAGAGGAATTCAAAACCATGTAGACGATGTATACAAGCTCTTGTGGAGAGTAGTCTTAGGGGGACCTCGGGTGGTGAGGAGTGTGCAAGGCTTTGGGCCACCATCCTATGACAGCCTGGCCCCCTTTCAGCATTTCCTCTGAGGGCTCTTATAGGCCATTGGTTCACTTTGTTTTCAGATAGGAAAACCAAAGCCCAGGGAGGTAAAGAGACTTGCCTTTGGCTACGCAGCCAGTTGTGTATTCACTTAACAAACATTGATGATTGTCTGCTATGTTCACAATACAGAGCAGATACTAGAGGTACATTTGTGAACAAGAAAGGCTTGAATCTGCCCTCTGGGAGCCTACAGATGTGTGAAATAATCATAATAAATAAGAATAACCTGAAGGATTGTGGATTACAAATGTACTAGATGCTGAGGAGGGCACACCTGAGGTTCTCCAAAAACTAGAGCAAAGACTAAGCCAGCTTGAAGGGGAAACCCACTTAAGCTGAGCCCAAAGGGGTCAGGCTGAATCAGGAGAAGGAACACTGTGGGCCAATATGCCTGACAGTAGGAAGAGCATGTGCAAAGGTCCTGAGGTAGGAGGGAGAACAGCAGCAGTGAAAACAGAAGAGTTGGTGGCTATGCTTCAGGGAATGGGTTGCCAAGACAGGTGGGAGGTGATGTGGGGAGATGGGTCTGGTCATGTCTGGTTTTTCTGCAGGTGGAGTAAAGTCTCCTCTGGGAATGATGCAGCTGTATGGGCTGGACAGACCTGGTTCCACACACTCTAGCTGTTGGGTTTTGGAGAGAAGAGTCTGTTTTCATCACAAACAGCCTTTCCCACTGCTTAGAACTCTTCTGAGAGATGGCCAGAGCCACATTTCATCAAACACAGGAGGAAAAAGAAGAGGACTTTAGTTAGGAAAACTTCCTTAGATGAGGCCTAACTTTCCCTCCAGAGCTAGGAGAAAATTTACCTTCCAATTTTTTGAGCACTTGTGGGAACTACAGAGGCAAGCTTTCACCCTCCATTCTTAATAGGCCCAGAGAGGGCACAGGTTTGTGTGAGGTCATCCAGTGATGGGGGAAGAGAAAGGACCCAGGCACAAAGCCTCTAACATTTCCAGTAAGCCTGTATTTTCTTAGTGCAGACATTCAGTGTAAGTGACTGTGTTTCCCATGATCCTCATGGAAACTCAGACTCGGAATCATAGCTCATTTAGCTTAGAATGCCCAGCAGAGACTACAGGGCAGGCTTCGTAATCGGGAGGACACCATTCTTGTGTCCATTCACTCACTCGATCAGATGCTCACACACTTATTTATCCAATACATATTTTGCTTGCTGGCTATGAGCCTGGCACAGTGCCAGGCACCCTGGGGAGGGAGGGGTGAATCAGGCATCAGCTCCTGGGGTCAGTATCATGTGGATTCAGACTCTGCAAGGCAAGGGAGAAGGTTCTGCAGCCCCGAGGAGTGAGCCGTTGCCTCAGCTAGGAGCGCCAAGGGGAATATTACGGGGGAGGCGATGTTGGAGGGCAGGTTGATAGGCCCATGTACAGATGGGGCCTGATGGAAAGGGGACCCGGCTTGCAAACTCTGTGAGGACTCTGGTTCTTGCTGTCTTGCCAGGCTGTGTCCTTCAGGATGATGGGGACACCGCCGTGGGCCTGTCTCTGACTGTGTGGGCTGAGGCGGGGCCAGCAGGAGAGCCTTGTGGTGGGATAATGACTGACTCAGGGCTTTCTGGTTAATCTGCTTCGCCTCCCCGTAATGTGCGGTAATGAGGAGAGATGGAAGGTGAGGCTATGGGGCCACTGGGCACACACACAGGCACTGGACTATGAATGACATACCCTCACTCCCGATTCCCAATCACTTTGGACAAATGATGGTCCGAGCAAGGGGCTGCAGGCCAGGAAGGCAGGCGCTCAAGGGTACAGGTTCCTTGAGTTTTTTCCTGTTTGCTTTCACCTTGCCTGGTGAGCCCCAGAGTGGGTGTGACGGTGGCGCCTGGAGCACTGGCTGCTGAGGCTGGCCCCTCTTCCACGGTGAGCAGATCCATGACTCCAAG
This sequence comes from Noctilio leporinus, assembly GCA_004026585.1. Lineage (NCBI taxonomy): Eukaryota > Metazoa > Chordata > Mammalia > Chiroptera > Noctilionidae > Noctilio > Noctilio leporinus. The sequence continues at coordinate 390,234 of PVIW01000256.1, forward strand.
GGCCAGAGGCCTGGGTGGGGGCCTTGCTGTCAGTTGCATCAAGCAGCCTGATGGGGAAGAAAGAGCATTTGCTGGCCTTCGAGTTGGGGGAGTTTGAGTCCTGGCTCTGCCCTATTGGGTAAGTCGCTTTTTTTCTGACTCTTGGTTTCCATATGTGAGGCGTAGTAACTGTGCACTTGATAACAATAACAACACCAGCAGTAGCAATAGCAACACTGACCTTTCTCACTTACTCACGATCCTGGACAATTTTCAGATACCTCTCACCTCCATTCTCTCACTGGAATTTTAATGTATATGCCTGCTAAGCAGGCTAGGCAAGATTTGTGAGCCCATTTTACAGACTGGAACATTTCCTTTCAGATTTTTCACCCTATGCCAGGCCCAGGGGTCTCCTGGGGTTTGTCAATGCCACAGAACTAGAATTTGACCTCAGCATCTTCTGTCTTCATCTTGCACAAGATGGTTGCATGGGCTTTTGGTTCATGTCCCCGAAAGATTCTAGAAGCCAATTTTCTGATTGGCTGGTTTTCAGAACCAGCCTTTTGTTAGCCAGAGTCCGCCTGTCAATCTAGAACCCTCAGAGACTTGCCATAGGCTTAAGTGCTCAAATCCTCCTTAAATTGCTCACCCAAATGCCCATGGGAAGAACATTCTTCAGGGCCAGGTTGGGGTCCTGCCAGTCATTTCCATGAGCTCAGGGCCCGCCCTCACCTTGTTGCTTTTCCTGCCAAGATCTACCCTGGGTGGATGTACTCAGGCTTCTTGCTTTCACAGGGAAGCCTAGTTAACCCCTGGTCCTGGGTGGAAAGGGTTAACGTAAACACACTCCTGGGGCAATGAAACACTTCCTTTTCAAAATGGTTATAGAAAAAGCAGTTCTGTTTTCTTTACATGTGGAGTGAGTAAAACTCACCTTGAGTAGAATAGGAAAAAATGAAGGAGCCACGGCTGGTGGTGTGTGCACGCACGCGCACATTTCTGTCTCAAACAGGGAAATCTGCTTCAGTAAAACTCGAGCTGATGCTGCCACAGGCCCTGTGCGCCCGTGGGAGCTGGTCCCTCCTCCGGCCTTGGCAGGAAGGCTGCCACCGCGCAGCCTGCTGTATTTACTCTCGGCAGACTATTAACCAGCACCAAGCTATTAATCTGGCTTTTGAGCCTTCACTAAAGCCCATAAAAGCTCACAGTTGTCAAATGGAGTTCATTTTAATTTCCTTTCAATCACAGTAAATTATTCAGGTGATAAATCAGCTGGAGCAGCCTCCTGGCTGTAATAGAAACCCTAATTCCTGGCTAATTATCCAGCCCATTGCTGCCAACAGATCAATACGGGCACAAAATGGAACAGGCCCAGGGTCCTCCCTCCCATTGGGCCAGAGACAGAAAGACAGCTGGGGAAGGGGGACGTGCTGCTGACCTCCCAGGAAGTTCAAAGGTCACAGGGGGTTAAATCAGGAGCAGGCCTGGCCCTTGTCTAACAGAGAAAGCCACCAGAAATGCCTCCTGCTCATGTTTGCTGCTTCGCCCTCTGAATGGTGGCATTTCTCCAGGCTGGTATGTCTGGGGCTGAGCACTGCCTAGTCCTGTGGGCATCCTACTCCTGGGAAGGAGCTGGTTTGTGTTTTTGAGCATGATGAGTTTGGTCATTGGGGATGGCCTTGAACACCTACCTATCTGAGTCAGAAAAAGGGCTGGGACTATGAGGAAAAAGATGAGGTGCCAGATATGCTTTCTTTGTCCCGGGAGCTCATATTCCTGTGTAGAGTGGGTCTGTGTCTACCAGGATAGGAGGGGTTGAGGAGATAGGTGTGCAGGCTGAGAAAGGGGGAGGGCTTCCTGGAGGAGGCATCATTAGCGCTGTGCCTTTGGAGATAGGCAGAATCCAGTGCTGTGGAGATTGTAGAGTTGGTTGGAGAGGGCGTCCTAGGAGAAGGAACAGCCTGGGCGAAGTTATGAAGAAATGCAGTTGTGTCAGGGAACTGCAAGTTGGTCTAGGTGGCTAGTCAGGAACATGGTGCTGGAGAAGCAGGAGGAGACCTAAGTCCCAGGGGGCTGAAATGTGCCGATGAGGGGGTTTGGCTTTCCTTTGGGAACAGTGTGCCCAAAGGGCCTTGAGTGTATGGCCAAGACTATTCTGCTCACCTTCACTGGGGCCTCCTGCCTCTTTCCCTGTCCCTGCTGCTACCGTTGGAGCTCTCTTCTGGAAACCCATCCCCATGTAAGAGCCCCTCATAATTTCCCACCACTTGAAATCCAACCTCAGCCTTCTACCTCCATCACAACCCTTCGCTGCCCCCTCCCTGTTCCTCTGCCTGCTTACCAGATGCTCTGGCTGTGGCCAGGCTCCTCCTCTGTCTGAGGGGGCCACAGACCAGGAGCTGGCACGTGCATGTGTGTACGTGCATGTGTCTGTATGTCTGTACATGAGTAATGGGACACCAGAGATGGCTCTGGGCAGGCAGGGTGGCAGCTAGTGCGGCTACTATTGCTTTCTCAGTGTTGTTGTTCCCATTCCAATCTCCTGCTCAGGGCTTCCCTGCATGGAACATTCTTCAGTCCGTTTTTTAAATCTACCCTGTCCAGGCCCAGCAGGAGACCTGCCTGCCCTGGGAGGCCTTCACTGACCCCTTCAGCCTGCACTGCCTTGCCTCTTGTCAGAGCTCACAAATGCATCGGGTTCTCATCATCACGGTAGCGACTGTGTTTCCACGGCTCACCATGTGCCTGGCCGTGTCCTAAGAGTTCTTCTTGCCTCTTCTTGCCCCTCATGCGAGCAAGGAGAAGCCTCTGCAAGAGTTTAAACCAATGATTAGCAGGGTTTAATCCTATACAGATTAGATTATTCTGGCTGCTTCGAGGAGAGTTAGAGGGTTGAGGACCAGGAGGTTATTGCCAAAGTGCAGACAATGTTGCTGTCCCCTGGCTGTCACTGTACTCCTGGAGATGGTGGCCTTCCCTGTCAGGAGCTGACCATCTCTGCGGTCTGTGGCACTGACTAGGAGTTGTGGCCTCATGATGCACCCACTGTGCCTCTCCTCTCCCGTCTCCTCTACCTCTTCCCACCTCCCCCCATGGCTCCCAACTCTCTAGCCACACTTCCAGGGTTACTAGAGTTTAGCTCATATTCGAGTCCAAGCTTCCTGGTGGTCACAGCAAAGTGGGAAACACAATCAGTTGTGTGCTTCTCATTGTCCACCCAGAGAAAATAGGCCAGTTCCCCAAAGGAAGCCATGTTTTTTTCTGACACCTAAGTGAAAAGGAAATTATCATATGGGGTTCCAATGGGAGCCCCTGTGGAGGCAGCAGTCTTCATCACACCCATAGAGGTGCCTTTACAGCACTCTGTGGACTGAGATGCTTATACAGCATTGAACTCTGATGTCATCCTGCCTTTGGAATGAGACAATGGCAAGGATTATGCTAGAATTCTTGCTGCCTAGATCTCTAGAGGCACTGGGTGCCTCTCAGCCATACCCTCCCTTCTAGTGTCATCATCTCACAGTGACCCAAGGGGCCACAGCTCTCTTCACTTGCTCTGCTGACTAGAATCTCATCTGGGGTGCCTGTTTCTTCCTAAAGAGCTCTCAGAATATTTTCTAAACGGCTGAGTATTCTGAGTATTTTTTGTCTTCCTGTGGATCAAACAGAAGGGTGTCTACCCGAGAAATATCACCGTGCTGGATTTGCAAGACCGGGGAATGGAATATTTGAGGGGATACTGGGCAAGTTGTCACAGTGTAAAAGCATGGGGTGGACTCCTGGGCTTTCGTGATGGCTCTTGGGATAATCATTTTTTTTTCCTGAATCATGGTTTCTGCCTTTGGGGTGGGGGATTAGATTGGGTCATGCCTGAGATCCATTCCAGCGCAAACATTCCGTAAGAGATGAAACAAATCCGAAATCCACCTCTTGTTTTCACTTTGACTTGTTTACAGTTTTTCCTCCTGTCTGTTTCACTCTTTTAGATGACAGGTAAATTCTGTGTTTGTGGGATTTAAAGATTACAAGCAAATTGTCAAAAGAGCTGCCTGTGCCTTGCTGGGATGTTCTTTCATTCATTCATCCAGGAAATTTCTACAGATATGTCATGTTAGTGACATTGACCACCTGTGCCGTGCCATGTGGAATAAAGTAAGAGCAATAGATGCAGCCAAAGGTATTGTGTGCAATTTGACTGTTAAGTAGAGCTGTTTTTCCCCAAACTAGGCTCCACAATATTTGCAATAAACAAAAGACAAAAAAGACAAAAGAACAGGTCATTTCGTCCTACAGCTTGTTTGTTCTGAGAGCGCACCGGAAGTTTGGCTTAAGATATTTGGCGAGTCACAAAGCTCTTTAAAAACCCCGAACCTTTATTATACTGTAAGTTGGCCCCTACAAAAGAACGTAGATTTCTGGTTTTGAGAACAAGGTCTGAACTGTTGCAGCTTCCCCTCCCACCTCAAGCAATAGAAATACTGGATCCAATGTTAACAATTAACAATTTTTTATATGTATCTGAGGTTTCAATAATGAGAGGGAAATCCCCAGGAGCCAGAAGTTAAGAAGGAGCTCAACCAGAATGTAAAGTGGAAGAGCTGTTGTTCCAATAGCCCAGGGTACTGGTCCCGGATGTAGTTCCTAGTGAACAGGAACTGGGCTTTGATGCTGCTGTTGAGACAGGAGATACGACTTTCGACTTAATGTGATACGGGAGATGGAACATGAACTCCTGCAAAAATCTTGAAACCCGAGAGGACCAAACTTTGTATGGAATGCATGCTGGGCAAATCTCATCTTCAGGCTGAGGAAAGCAGTAAGGGAGCTTGATTCTCCACTGGACTAGGAGTGGAACAAATTTTCCCTTGGGAAGCTGAAATCCCAAGCTGGTGCCTTATACGGGCATGGTATCTCACTTTATATCATTCGCAAGAAACCTACGAAGAGAAATTAATATAAAAACTGGGCTCATATCAGTGAAATTCTTGAGATGCTTAGCAGAAGCATATGAAAAACTTTTCATCTGGATCCTTCCACAATTCAATATGTATAATAAGCCTATAGAGTAAGTGATAACGACTAAAGGTGAGATAATTTAAAAATTGCAAACCACGCAAGGAAATGAGGGCACGTCAAGAGACATTTCAGGAAAATTAATGTTCCAAGAACCTAAAAAAGAATCAGAGACAATCAAATCACTAAATAGATGAAAAAAGGACTAGACACATTACAAAAGAATAAAACATCATATGAACTGGGTAATTACATTAGGAAAAAAACATACTAAATATCTAGAAATAGAAATTTTAGTCATCAAAAGTAAAAATTTAATTTATTATTTTTAATGTCAGTTAAGATGCAGCTGAATAGAAAGTTAATGATTTGAGAGACAGAGCTGAGGAAATTTCCAGGAATACAGCACAGAAATTTAGATCTATGAAAGAGACGGTTAGAGATAAAACAAAATGTCACCCAAAGGTCCAACATACATCTAATAGTTGCTCTGGAAAAATAAATAGAAAAAATAGAGGTGAAGCAATATTTGAAGACATAATGGCTAAGGAATTTGTAGAACACAATGTTGCAAGACATGTATCATTTACATTGTAAATCCTAAGCAAGTTATATAAAAATTAATGCATGAGTAGGCAACACTAGTGAAATTGGACATCAGAGACAAAGAGAAAATTATAAAAGAAGTCAGAGAGAAAACATAATTTTTAGATTGATAGGGCACTTTTAAAGCATCAACAGAAGTCAATAGAAGACAATAGAAAATATTTTTAAATGTTAAGAGAGAACAATTAACCTACACTCAGGTTAAGGACCATTTAATAATGAGGTCAAAGACATTTTCAGACAAAAAAGGGAGAGAGTTTACTATTTACAGACTTGTGCTGAACAGCTAACTAATAAATTCCAATAAGAAGGATCTGAGAGACTCCCAGTTGCAGTTTTGACATAAAGAACTTGGAGTCATCCCTCACATATTTACAACAAGAAATAAAGTTGGCAAACTGAAAATCTACTTTTCTTGACCCTTCAGGGAAATGAAGTTACAGGGCAAACAACTACTGCAAAATCTGGAGAGACAAGGAGAATACAAAAAGTGACAGCTGAGATCTGTCAGATGAATATAAAACTTCACAATACTAAGGATCTACTTACCTTAGTCTCTATTATCCAGTACCTCATGTCCAGCTTTCAACAAAAGCTAGGCAAGGAAAAACACAGTCTAAAGAGACAAAGTAAACTTTAGAACTAAACTCAGCTATGACACACATTTTAGAATTTTTAGACAGGGAATTTGCAATAACTGTGATTGATATATTAAGAGGTCTGTAGGAAAAAAGTAGATGGAATGAAAGAACAGGTGGGTAATGTTCAGCAGAGATATGGAAACTCTAAGAAAAATCAAAAGGAAATGCTAGAAATAAAAAGCACAGTAACAAATAAAGTGCCTTTGATGACTTCATCAGTAAATTGGACATAGTCAAGTAAAGAATCAGTGAACTTGAAGGTATGTCAATAGAAACTTCCCAAACTGAAATGCAAAGAGAAAAAGAGAGTGAGAAACAAAACCAAAACCAAAACCATTGGAACAGACTATTCAAGAATTGTGGGCCCTGACTGATATGGCTCAATGGAATGGTGCCAGCCTGTGAACCCAAAGGTTACTGGTTTGATTCCCCAGTCAGGATACATAACCAGGTTGCAAGCCAGGTCCTTAGCTGGAGGCAGATGAAAGGCAACCATACATTGATGCATCTCTTCCTTTCTTCCTCCTTCCCTACCCTTCTCTCTGAAAATAATAAATAAAAAAAATATTTTTAAAATTGTGGGATAATTTAAAGAGGAATAACATATGCATAATTGGGATACTGGAAGGAGAAGGCAGATGAAGAAGGCAGATTTGAAATAGCTGGGACCTTTCCAAAATTAATGACAGGAACACAGAGAATATCAAGATATTTGATACCTACACCTATGCTATTCAAACATCAGAAAAGCAAAGGCAGAGAAAATCTTTTTTTAAAGCCAGAGGGGAGCCCTGGCTGGTGGCACAGTGGATAAGGTGCCAGCCTGTGAACCCAAAGATCGCTGGTTTGATTCCCCAGCCAGGGCACATAACCAGGTTGCAAGCCAGATCCGTGGCTGGAGGCAGGTGAAAGGCAACCATACATTGATGTCTCTCTCCTTCTCTGCCTCTCTTCCTACCCCTCTCTCTAAAATAATAAAATAAAATCTTAAAAAATAAAAAAGTCAGAAGGGGAAAAAACCACATTACTTATAGAGGAATAAGGATAACAATTACAGTGGCTTTCATGTCAGAAACCATACATACAAGAAGAGAGTGAAGAGAAATAATTAAAGCATTGGAAGAAAAAAACATCAACCTAAATAGAATTCTATACTTTGGAAAATAATCTTCTAAAGGTGAAGTAGAAATAAAGAGCATTCTCAAACAAAAAATGGATTAAATTCATGACCAGCAGGCCTACCTTGCAAGAAATGTTTTAAAAACATAGTTTTTTAGGGAGAAGAGAAATAATATGTCAGAAACTCAGATCTACGAAAAGAAAGGAGGGGAATCAGAAGGAATAAATGAAAGTAAAAGAAATTCTTTGATTTTTCTTATTCTTAACTGATCTAAAAGGGAACTGTTTAAAGATAATAGTAACAACGTATGGGGTGATTGTAACATGGATAAGTGGAATGAATGACAGCAATGTCACAAGGGGCAGGGAAGGGCAGGAGACATGGTTGTTGTAGGTGGTTTTATTTATTTGCAGTAAGTAAAGGAGAGAGGGGATTCATATCCAAAGCTCTGCCTTCCCAAAGGAAGGATTAGGCATTGCTTACATACACTACTTGGTCAATGACACATTGATTTCAGTTGGCTGAACTTATCTAGGTTGGATTGCTGTCAAGTTTATCCTATTTACAGCTGGTCTGCAAAATACTGTGCTACATTTTAACATTTAGCAAGAACAGTATTTAGTAAGAATGGCCAAGACCTTGAGACTTTTGTCCTATCTAACACTTTGAGAGGATGCAGGTGATTCTCGGATTGAGGTAATGGAATTGGTGATACTTTTTTTCAGGTCAGATAGCTTTAACCATCTGTTGTGACTGATAGGGGTTCCTGGCAAGAGCTAGTTCATCAGGATGAGGGCATGAAAGGAAGATGATGAGGGGCTATGCTCAGAAGGAGCGTAGGGGTTTGAGGTCTTGGAGGTGAACCAGTTCAAAAGGACAGAATAAGATCCTACTTGCGGTCATCCATGGGGCTGGGGTTGGGGAATGGAGATCAAGACCATTGGAGTCAAAGAGGTGTGCTCAGGGAGGTCCAGGGCAGGTGAAGATAACAGTGGGAGCTCCCCAGGAAGGGGGTATCTATCAGGAGGGATGGCGGCAATTACTAACAGTATGGAAGGGCTGGTTTGGGGTTCTGAGGAGATGTTGTGGCAGAATGGTGTGGTGGAGCAGTGCCTAGAATTGGTGCTGGGAACAGTGAGTGTGCTGGTTCTTCCGTCTATCCCAGAAAGTTGCAGGGAGGAGAGGAAGGCATGCTTCCCACTGGGGCGGTTGTCAGGGACCCCTGTGGAAAGGACACCTGGAGGCAGTACAGCATCATCGTTAAGAGCACAGGTGTCCAAAGCAGCGGCTTGTGGCTTTGATACCTGTTAGGTTACTTTTGAGCCTCTTGGGAGATTATGGTAATAAGCGATTACCTCGGTAATCTTCCTGGGTGATTCTTCCTAAATTCCTGGGCTTGAGCATGCTAGTCATCATTGCTTCCCTAACAAACATTACCTTCCTTTGTGTGCAAAGTATTATTTGAAACCTACGTGGCTTTCCCACTGCTTTCACCTCAGCTTTCACCTATGCAAAATGGGATGATGGCAATTGTGTCATTTTGGTGATACAGATCAAATGACTGAAACATAAAAAGAGCTTAGCTGGGGGTTCAGCCCATAACAGACAATTGATAAATGTTACTTCTCTTGTTACTTTTTTCATGATCACCGAAGAGCAGGTTTGCCACAGCAGAGGTTCCAAGGAGCAGAGAGAAGAGGTCTCGGTAGGGAAGCAGTCAGGACTGGCTGGCAGGACGGAAATGGCAGGGGAGGCAGAGAGGCTGGTATTGTTGGGGGGTGGGCGAGAGGAGGGATGGTCCAGGGTGCTGTCTAACCTGCGGTGAAGGAACATTTGAGCTGTGGAGTTGCTGGGAACTTTCTCCTTCCCAAGCTTTCTGTTTTCACTGTTTGCCTGGCTACAGAGTGCACAGGCAGATGAGCTCAGGCTTGGAGGGGGAAATCCCATTAAAATTATCAAGACAACAATTTGTACCCCTTTTAGCACTTGTGCCTGAGGAGCTAAGAAATCTTTGTCATAAATAATTCATTCTGAGCTGTATTATAAGAATTTTCCCTACAATCAAGCAATTTAGAACTTCCGTGTTGATGCAGCTGAAGCCCGGAGTTCTCTGGCCTCCTAGATTTGTCTTGAAGGAAGAAGGTGGTATCAGATGCAGCCACTCATACTTCTGAGCTTGTGAGTGTTCCTTCTGGGAGGAAAGGCTGAGACTGCCCATGCCTGGGACTGCTTGTGGGGACGCCTGCCTCATGCCCAGCCTGTCTGGGGACTCAGGCCACACTACACTGGCCGCTCACATTGGCCATAGAGCAAAGTGGTCCAGAGCAAGGGCTCCTGGTGCCTGCACCTGCTGGCTCTGTGATCTGATCAAGTTGCCAAACCACACTGAGCCTCAGTTTCTCCATCTGCAAGAGGAAGATGGGGATGCTGGTGTGGCCCTCTCCAGCCACACCAAGCGAGCTCTTGGCACATGGGAACACTCAATAGATGCTATTGATCATTATTTATATCCGTAGAGAATGCCTGAATGATGCACAGGCTCCTGCCCCAACAGAGCTTAGAGTGTGGGGGGGCTACACAGGAAGTGGATAGGGAGGAAGATGAACAAGGGGTATCAGTAGGAGAAGAGGAAGAGCAAAAGCACGGAGCCCTATGCATGTATAACCTGGGAAAGTGGGGGTGGTTTCAGGGGGCCAGAATGTGAGGGCTGATGACTCTGGAAAGCCTGTTTAAACACACACACACACACACACACACACACACACACACACACACTACTATATAATGCAATGTAATATAACAACATAATACATAGACAGTACATGAAGTTGAATATTTTATCTGTATTGTTCATTTAATCCTCATAAACAGACCCTTCCAGGTTGGTGTTTATTTTCCTTGTTTAAAAGATGAGGAGAGGTATAAAGAGGCTAAATAGCAACAGAAAAAATACAATAAAAAAATAACAAAGATGAGGAAACTGACGGGCTGATACTTGTTACCCAACAAGGTTTAAATGTCGTTACATTATTTGCCTGGTAACCCAGTGGGTTTGGTTACACAGTATGATCCTGCCCATCTTTTAGTCTTTTAAATCCCATTGCTCATGACTTTTGGTCGCTGGAACGTGAGAACTAAGTCTACAGCTTCTGGGAAGGGGAGTGTTGCTTCCCTATGGGACATTGGTAGGAAGAGGTGTGGTAATTTATAGAGGTTTTTTTCTCAACCAATTCATTTATGAACAGAATTTGGGTGTCAAGTGATAGCATATGGAATAAATCTGGAGACACCCTATGCTATCTGAGCCCTGGGGGCTGCCTTATACTTGTAAATTTTCTTGCTACCAACCTTGCTCTGGGTTCCCGATCCTCTTTAGAATTGATATTTGGGGTTTGGAAAAAGTAAGTATTTCTCTCCTGTTTTGGCCCTGGTCATGGCTGACTCCTCGTTTACTCCTTGTGATTTGGGGAGTTAGGAGCTAAGAAGCAGAAAGTGGGTCCCGGGCTTTCAAATTCTGTTGGGGACCAGTCTGTTAGTAAATAAATTGTCTCAAGTGTCTCCTGGGGACACCACACAGCTCACCATTGAATCCCAATATCCTACAATGGACTTGAACAACAAAGACCCCCGGTGAACCCGCAACCTGTCACCAGCCCCTGGTTTTCCCTTCCATGAGCCAGGAGTCAGAAACCTGCATCTGTGCTGAGGGGAGAGGGGGTAGAACAACTCAGAAATCTTCACACACAGCCTTGAAAGATGAGCTCTCATTGCTTTGGGGAAGCTCAGCTACAGAAAAATCTTATGGGACTATCTGACATTAAATCCCATAATAGGGTAGATTTGGGGTCATGATCTCTAGCTGTTTCAACCTGGTGAATGTGGGCCAGGTTCTGGCTGGTTCTGGGGAAGTTTTGTTTTCCAAGCTCTATGAACAGAGGTGAACTGCTTGGACTTCTGTAGATCTTGCATTGGTTCCCAGTAACAGCGACCTGATACAAAAACTTGAGCTGGCCACCTGTGCACCGAGAGACACAGGAATGCTCACCATTGCAGGGTCCCAGAGCTCGGGGGTGGGGGTGGGGTTAGAGATTGCACGGGCGCCCCTGTGAGCCTTCTGATAGAGCAGCACCAGTTTCTGTCACACGTGTTTCGTTCTGTTTTGTTCATTGATTTATATTTTAAAATTTGCTTCTTTTGGGGAATGATGGGTGGTGTTGCACCCTGGCATAGAGAACTTGAAGTTAGACACTCTCCAGTCCATGACCCTGCCGTGTTATGCTAGTGCTTATGCTGCGTTAAGCCCTGGTCGGAGCAACCTGAGTGTATTAGCTCATTTACCGCTCCCATGGCCCTGTGAAGTGGGGACTTCTGGCGTCTTAATTTTATAGATGAGGAAACTGAGGAACACAATGGCTCGGCAACTTTCCCAAGGCCCCGCAGCTGGTGAGTGGTGTGCTGGGATTTGAAGACCAGCTATTGTGTCTCATTCAAGGGGTGGCCCAAACAGCTGGACCAGCGGGTCCAATTTCCCGCAGGCCAAGTATTCTAACATTTAAAAAATCTAAAAATAGTTTCTATTTTTAGGACCTGTTTCCCAGGTTTGAACAGATTGAGAACTAGCAATCCATTTTAACCAGCTACATGATGTGCCTGTCTTGACAAATTTCATCTCGGAAGGTACTGGCAGTAGTATTGATCAAAGCTAGTTGTCCAAAGGGAGTTGTATTTCCTTTGTTTTCTAATGACAGAGATGGGAGTGCGGCTACACCTGCCCCCAGATCTCTGCTGGGACCTAACCCTTGTGATGGTGCTAAATGGAGGAGCGCTGGGCCTCCATCATCCAGAGATCTGGGTGTTGGTGAGGATCCAAAACAATTTTCTAAGGAGATTCTGTCACTGCTGGCGGGAGTTGCACCACTCACCCGTGCGAGGCCTTGGGCTCAGGCCCTGTCAGATGCCCTCAGTGTTCACAGAGGATGTCAGCGCCTCCCCCGGCTGGGTCTGCGTTCAACTTAGGGCACAGAGTAGCTTCCCTTCTGCCACTTGTTAGGTATCCAAATGCTTCCCCTTGTCATTAGCTTGGCTCAGAGAAGCAATTGTTAGGGAGGATTGCTTGGAGAATGTATAATCTGTGAGTTTTCCATTTATCCTAAAATGATTCCCAAATAAAGTCATTTAATGGGGTAACCCCCCTCCCCCATACAGTCCCCTTAGAGTTCCGTGAAGTAACGCACCAGGTTCCTCTTCTCCAGCTCAGTGAGGAGGGTCAGATGTGGTCTCTTCTGTTGCAAGTTCATAAGCCTCTAACCCAGGTCTTGGCTTTGAGGGTGTAGGGAGCATGGCGTTTGAGAGGCTGGGCTCTGGAGCCAGCCTGTGTGCGCTCAGTCCTGACTCTGTTGCTCCCAGCTGTGTGCTTGGCAGGCTATTGGGCCCTGCTATACCTCAGTTTCTTCATCTGCAAAATGGGGTGATGAGTGCTTGCCTTACAGGGCTGTGTGAGATTGAAGTGAGGGTACTTCATGCAGCACAAGCAGCTGAGAGCCAGAGAAATAGAGTCTGTCCCTTCTTCTTCCTTCCAACTGCAAGTGTCACTCTTCCCGAGACCTGAGCCCTGATTTGGGCCCACCTGTTTTCCTGTGGTGTCCCGTTGAGCCAGTCTTTTCCCCTCACCAGCCCTCAAGTTTTCATCTGAAAATTGGTGAACAGAGATGCCCCACATCCTTTCCAGCTCAGACACAACCTGCACCTGTGGGTCTGGTGTCGGAGGGTCTTAATCCTCCTGACCTGAGGGGTGGGGTAGGTCCTAGATGGGTGAATACGGGCATCCAGCTGCCAGCTGCTGAGCGCACTGCCTGGGAGGCTCGAGCCAGATGTGCTGGGTGATGCAGAGGTACACAGGGAAGTCCTGCAGACAAACGGGCTCCTGAGGGCGCAGGTGCATAGCTATAGCTCTCTTCAAGTCCAGGCAGTACATGCCCTTTGTCCCTTACCTGAGCAACACTCTTACTTTAAAGTTTTTAATAGGTACTACATGCAAATAGTAAAAATTTTAGATAATGCCAAATGGATACTCCTTTCTCTCAGCCACCCAGTTTCCTTCCTGGGAAGCCACCACCATGACCAGTTTCTTCTGTATTTTTCTGTCTTCCTCTCTTTCTTCTGTATTCAATGCTTGAGTGAGGGTAAGGTATATGTGTATATAGGTGTATTTCAATATATGTATCTTCCCTCCTTTTGAATATATATGGTAGCCTACTGTGTGTATTGTTCCATTTTTGCCCTTTTCCTGCAATAGATATTTCTTGATGGTTGTTCCATATCATTCTTTTCAATAGCTCCATAGTATTTCATTATATGGGGTATCATAATAGGAGTCCAAGTTTCCTATTAGTTGCTTCCATCTTTTCCTTTTTCAAAAAAGGCTGCAGTGAGAATCCTCATTCATGTTTATTTGTGCACACATGGGATTATACCTGCAGGATAAATTCTCAGAAATGGAATGGCTGGATCAGTGTATGTGCACTGTGAATTTTGAAAGACAGACCCCCGCTCTCCAAAGAGGTTCATCTTAGGAATTGGGAAGACCTTTTTCCCCAGTCTGCCTACACAGTGTATGATCAATCCCTTGACTCATTGCTGATCTGATAGATGAAAAATGATACATAGTGGTTTTAATGTGCTTTTCTTTTAAGTGAGTTCGTTCCAGCTTCTTCTTCTTCTTCTTCTTTTTTTTTTTTTTTACTTAAACTTTTTATTTGGTAATCATTTTAAATTTGGGCCCTGGCTGGTGGCACAGTGGATAAGGCGCCGGCCTGCGAACCCAGGGGTTGCTGGTTCGATTCCCAGCCAGGGCACATAACCGGGTTGCTAGCCAGGTCTCCAGCCAGATCCGTGGCTGGAGGCAGGTGAAAGGCAACCATACATTGATGTCTCTCCCTCTCTGACTCTCTCCCTTCCCCTCTCTTTAAATATAATAAGTAAAATCTTTTTGAAAATTTGCAAAAAGTTGTAAAGACAGTACATAGAGGTCCCACAAACCTCTCACCCAGTTTCGCCTGTTAACATCTTATGTAACCACTGTCCATTGGTCAAAACTAAGAAATCGGTGTTGATACAATAATAATAAATGAAGTGCAGATTTGGCTTTTGAGCCAAGTTTTCACACTAGGCGGAGGGTAAGGTACGTAATAAGCTGAAGGTGGCACTGCCGGCACCATGGCCTCCCATGAGGTGGTGCGGGCCAGTAAGTGACATCATTGCCAACATAGCACGGACTCGATGGAACAGTGATTGCTGTTTCTCTTAGTTCCTGTGGGAGAGAAACACTGTTGCTGTTCAGTCACATTATAGGCCCTTTATTGCTAATTCACCAGCATTTTCCTAACTTTTGGTTTTCCAGTAGAGGGACTAGCATATGGCACGTCAGCAACTTTGGAAGTTTTGATGACATGAGTAATACTTCTCTTACAGGAAAATTAACACATTATGGATATGGCTTAAACTAGCAATGCCAGTGTCAGTCCCTTCTTCCTGCCTGGGGCGACACTGTGGCTGTTTTGGTGTATGTCCTGCCAGACCATTTTCTGGGGAGCACAAATTTCCAAGGTGCAGCCTGGGTGGGGGTAGCTGGAGATGACATTGGGCAGGTGCTGAGAAGCTGTCCCCTTCTTTTTTTCTCGCACGCCTGAGGAATGTTCATGTCCTAGACAGTACTTTATACTCACAATAAGATCTTATTTGCGTCACTGCAGCTTCATAGCAGCTCTGGGTGTAGAGTGTCTTATTAATACTCTTCTTGGACAGATGAGAGGACGCTGAGGCTCAGGAGGGTGGGGTAACTTGTCCCAAATCACACAGCTGGAGGCAGAGTTGCACTTGAACTCTCTTCTGCTGCTTCCTGAAGGATAATAGCAGTCATATCAACACTGGTGGTAAGGCTTGATCAAGTACTAGTCCCTTTGCCCACATTATCTCATTAAACCCTCAAAACAACTCTTGGAGCTATACACTATTATTAGACTCGTAACGTAGATGAGGGAGTTAGGTGAGGTGGTGGGTCTGTGGTGGGTGGAGCTGGGATTCGAACCCAGTTGGCCTGTTTCCAGATTCTGCAGGCTTCGCTGGTCTGCTGCTCCCCCCCCCCCCCCCGACACACACTCACACTTCTGTGTCTTCCTCTTACCCTACAGCTGCCTTACAGGTCGGTTCAGAGTGCACTGGGCACTTTCACTCTATCACTCGCAGATCAGCAGTAACGGCACTTCTGTTGCTGCCTTCACTCTGCCTGGGTCTGTGTCTCAGGCTCTTGTCACCCACTTACTCCCTAGGCCTAGATTCTTCTCCTTTCCCTGTGCTGCTTTGGGCATAGCAGGGAACAGAACAGAACCAAGGGGAATGGCTGTCCTTAGGGAGCTTTTCTTCTCCTGGAACAAAGACATTTTGTGACCTGAGGCTTGGGTGCTTCTCCTTGTCCAGTTCTGACTGACCCTCTGCTGGGCTCTGACTGTTGGGCCCTCTTACTGTGTGCTCAGCCGCCAGGGACACATCCCGGTGTCTGTTCTGGAGGTCCTGCATCTTTCCCCCTCAAGACCTGCCTCCTCCGATAGTGTCCCGGGAATGGTGCCGACGGCTCAGGGCAGGTCCCTGGGAACCTCCGGAGTACCTCGTCTGCGTGATTTACCACGCCTCACCATGCCACATGTCTTTAAAATTACAGTGCCCATTTCCTGCTGAAATAATTTCCACAAAGAGTAGTTCCTATTACCGCAAGAGGCGTGCAGACGTCATGATTTATTATTATTTATGGTCCCAAGGCCTTGTTTATGCAAGATGGGTTAGGTGCGTGCGATAGAAATGCCATTATGCAAATGACATTGAATGTCCTTACTGTGCCTAAATAATTTTTGTGTTGGACGATTAAACCTCATCTGTTATTGATATGGGCTGCAGTTGGGCTATTACAGAGTCCCAACAGTACTTACTCCCAGTAATGGGAAAATTGAGAGAGAGAGACCAACACAATTGCCTCAAGTGCGCCGTGAGGGTCTGGAAGGAGTAGGGCATCTTGGAGGCCCGCGCCCAGGGAGCCTGCAGAGTCCTCGGGATAAATAAGGAAGGCAGCGCCCAGCCGTAAATTAAGCCTTGCGTTTGAGTGGGTGCTTTGGAGGATTTCCGGCCTTCCAGTGGTGTGATTTAGCGTTTTGATTTAGTCAGGGGACTCAGCAGCCCCATTCGGAGTCCCAGGGTGGCCAGCCTGGAGAGGAGGGTGCAGGGGAGAGGGGTGGGCGCTGAAGACCCTGGGCATCCAATCTGCGGCACCAAGGCCACAGGCGCCCACCGCCTGGCCCTGTGCGCAGCCACCAGCCCGCGCTCTCACCCTTGCTCCCGATCTCTGTCTCTTTTGCTCTCCCCGTTTTTTTTTTTTTTTTTTTTTTTGACACAGCTGTGAAGTCCCATTTTGATCAGTGTTGATAGCTTATGAATTCCAAAATTGACAAAATTTACAGAAAAATGAGGATAATCCATCTTCCTTAGCGGCCTGTCAGGAGCTGGCCATACTTCATAATCTCCAATTACAGATGCTATTTTCCGACATTTACATGCAGATATTAGAACCAAATGAAAATGAGAAACAAAGAGAGAATGGAAATGCAGCTATTTATATGTATAAAAGGCAAACAGGTAAATTCCAGACATTTAGATTGGATGTGGGGTCCCTTTAGGAAGCTGGAGAGAGGCAGCCTTGCGCACGTGGGGTTTCAGAAGAGAACGTTAAACCACGTGGTCCCGCCAGGCGAGCCCTTGCATGGTCTGGCAGTTTGGGTTCAAAATGGGTCAACTCGGCTGGAACAGCTCGGGGAGGCTTGATTTGGGTGGGAGGATGTAGGGCATCCCCTAGAGTTTAGGGGTCTCAGGGGATTACCCAGAATTTATGCGACATAGGGGGACCACACTTATTTCACAAATGAGTAAGTTTAGAACCTTCAACATCCCTTTAAAAAAAATGGTGGATGTGCATGAGGAGGCAGAAAACACCACTTACGGGAGCCCTCTCTCTGCAGGGCAAATTTCCGAGTCCACACACCTGGGGACCCATGCCAAACCTGCCCCCGAGGCAGGGATGCCAGAGGTATCATGGTTTGTCGGAGGGGCTCAGGCCAGGTGCACAGGGAGTCGCACCAATAAACTTTAAAAATGGGATATAAATAATAAAATTAATGGGGAGAGGAGTTCTGATATATGGATCATCCGCTTCCTTCTCCAGGCTAATCTGGCTGAGAGAGGAGGCTTTGTAATGAAAATGTTCTTCCCATAAAATTGAAGGGAGAACAGCCTTGCTGCCCTTGCAGCTGTATGTGGCCCTGGCTTCGGGAAAGCCGGAGATATTAATTAGCACTGCTTTGGATTAAACTCTCCCAACCATGTCGGATGGTATGATTTTTTTTCCTCTTTGTGAGCTTGACACGGGTGGCAAGGAGAAGTCTGCTTGGGGTTTTCCAGCTTACTATTATCACTGAACTTTTCTTTTATTTGGGGATCAAATCTCTTTCTCTCCTGGCAAATGAAAATGAGATAGTGCAGCGTTTCCCTGGACAGTTGGTTAGAAAGAAGCTGTTGTGTCGGAGCCGGCAGAAGAGGTGGAGATGGTTGGATGGGGAGATGTGAACCTGGCTGCCTTTGGCTTGAAAGCTTTTGTTTATTTGTGTGAAGGCTCCTTCTAGCCAGCAGGTTTATATCATCGGAGGTGTGATTTGTGGGAGAAAGGTGAAGGGAATAAATCTAGGAGGCTAAATTTAATGTATGTGTGGGTGAGAGAGAGAAAAGAAATTGTTAAGAATCAAACCCACACCAAACTATCACAGGTGTGCTTGTTTATACATCCAATCGCAAGGCCAGTGGCTTGCTTGTTTATGTAAATTATACATATTAGCATAAAAATGATTATTATTTGTGCTTTGTTTCCAGGCACCAAATGCAAGACTCATGGAAGTGACACATAACTGCTAAATGCAAATGCATTTTTAGTAATTAAAAGCGAGGGCCATTAAGTCAAGTTTACCTCGATAAAAAGGTGGTTAAACAGGAACGCCATGTTACTGTGCTAGTTTTTTCTCTGTTTTTTACATTAGCTAAAATTCAGGCTTACAGATAACAGCTGAACCCAAGCCTAGGATTTCCGTATTTTACCTTCAGTAAAGGACAGAGTGGCTGAACCAAGCCAACATTCCGATGCCTGAGTTTTCCTTAACTGGGTCACATGTTTTCATTTATTTTTTTCCTATTATTTTCCAGGAATGTTAAGGTTGACTGCTAACATTGACAAAAATCAGAGCATGGCTGTCATCTGAGTTTATCATATAGGGCGTCTTCTGAGTCTAGGGGAGCAGAATAAAGGATAAAGTTGACATCTATGACTAAACCCATCTGTAAACATTTCCTGCAGGAAGGTGTTCCTGAGCCAGGAGCGCTAGATAAGGCAGGGAAAGGGCACTCAGAATGGAGAAATGGCCTTGTTGCAAGTCAGAGCAGGTAGGAGCCTGAAGGGATCACAAAGCGTGTGAAGGCGCACCTGGCCTAGCAGTTGACAATCCTCTGTCTGGGCCCCAGAGCCTCGCCATGAGGCACTTGAGAATCACAGTGAAGAACACAGACTTTCTCATCAGACAATACTCGAGTCTAACATCCCTGTCTGCAGCTTACCTAGCTGCTCTGCCCTCAGCTTTCTCATTCACACGGGGCTGGGGTTAAGGATAGCGGCAGACAACTGATGTAGAGTTGGGCTTAGGAGCTTGAACTTAGAGAGTCACGCTGCTGAGGTAATTGGAACACATTCTTTTGGCCCCTTGTGCCTCATTTTTCATCCTCTGTAAAAAGGAAATCATAGTATTTACCTTGGAGTGTTGTTGAAAATTTTTAAAAATATGTTTTAACACCTAGAATAGTAGCTGGTGTGGAGTTAGCATCTGGGACATGCAAGGGATTCTTGCCCTTATTCTGCACATGAGCATTAAGGTGAGACCTGGTAGAGTCTTCTGAGCTGCACACCTGGGAGTCCAAATGAGCCACCGGAGGCCTGGCCTTCTCAGCCTTCTTTTTTGGTACTTCCCTTGCACAGTTTCTGTTTGACCACAGCAAACCTTGGTAACAAAGCATGTACTTTCTCCCAAGGCTGCCTGGTTGCCTTTGCAGAACATTGCTTGTTAGCAAGTTCTTTCTGATGGGGGGCTGAAGGGGCAGAGAGCTGGCCTTTGACCTGAGGGGTAGGGAGAGAGAGAGAATGAACACGTGTATCACCCCTCAGCACAGCAAGTGCGGTGGTGAGGAGGATCAGCCAAGCCTACCTCTCTGTCCCCACCCTATTGATTTTACAGAACTGAGGGAAGTCTTTTGTAAATGGCCCCAAGGTAACCCTTCTGTTCAAAAGGAAGTAAACTATGAGGATCCTGAGATGCCACCTGCACCCTCATAGCAAGTTAAGGTGGGTGGGGCTCCTCTTTGCTTGTTCCCATTCAGGCCCCTTGAGAGCCAAGAGGCCTGCGTTCCTCTAGGGGTAACGGGGTTCCTTGCCCTTCTCCCTTCCTAGCCCTGTAGCAGAATGGGACAGCCAGGCCACGGAGTGGACCGCCTGGAAGAAGCCTGTGGAATTTGACTGCCTAAGGCAGAGCTTTGTTTTGGAACTCCCCCTCCTCTTCTCCACATCAGGATCTGTACCTGCTCATCACGCAGGCAGGCCGGGCCTAGCAGACCCTGAGCTTCCAGACAGGGAGTCCTCCTTCCTTTCCCCGACGTGACTTCCTCCAACTGCTGCTTCTTATCATTCAGGAGCCATGGTGATCTGGCTCTCGTCCTCCAGAAGAGGAGCTTTGTGCTCCAAACCTTGATGTTCCTCCTCCTGGATGTGGGAAAACAGATACAAGAGTCAGAATGCGCTGAGCCCAGGGCCGTCTTCTCCTGCCCTTCTTGCAAATTTCTCAAGGTTCAGGGTGGCCTCGGAGCTTTATGCCTTCCCTCTCTCCCTGGCCCAGCTCCAGCCAGACGGGTCCTGCCCGGGCCTGCTGGTGGGAGCCGGCTTCAGGCCCAGCAGATGCTGCCCATAGGAGCCGTCTCCCAGCTCAAAGGGAGAGCAGGCGCCGCAGCAAACGTCTGGAGTAAAGTAGCACGGGACAAATGTCCTAAACAGAGTGTGGGGAAAATGTCATTTGAATTTAGAGAAGGACGTGATTTATTGCAACCACACAGACTTAGGAAAGTATCCAGGAAAAGAGGGTATTTGACCTGGGCTGGAGAGGACAAGGATTCAGACAGGGGTGAGGCTGGGAAAACAGGTCTGGTGAAGGTTTTGAGTGGAGGGAACTTGGCCCACAGGGAATGGTGCGTGCATGTGGTGTGGGTCGAAGAAGGCGGTGTTCAGAAGCAGGGCTGATGCGAGCTGAAGCGGGAAAAATAGGTTGGGATTTGGCCGGGGGCCTGTATGGCCGAGGTCCACGTCACCCAATGGCAGTGGGGAACCAGAGAGCGTTTATAAGCACGGAACATTCTGGTTTGCAAATAGCACACTGGTTAGGGGTAGAAGAACATGAAGGCTTTAAAAAGTCACAGGCAAAGTCACTTTCCATTTCTAATGAACTTGTGGTGAGCTCTGCGTTAACTGTGAGAACAGCATGAGTCAGCCAGGGCATGAAGGTGCAGGCAAAGCAGAAGCAAGCTTTGTATGCCCCAGCTAGGGAGAACAGGAGGGATAGGTGACTGAGACTTTTGCATTGGATTCAGGTGGGGACAGCACCGACACCTGCGGCTTGGGAGGACACTTGTTAGAACTGGATCCTGAATAACTAATATGGAGAGGCCGAAAGAGGCAGAGTTAAGACTGTCTCATGTCCAGAGCTGTGTGGCCATGCAGTGGCTGCCTCCGGAAGTAATGAGTTCCCTGTCACTGATGGGTTTCAAGCATTATGTACACATTGGCCTCCATAAGCCCCGAGCAACTTCAGTAACTTCAATAATAAGATGTTCTTAGTGGCTTGGGTCGGGGTGGGGCTCCTATTTAGTCATCACTGGAAAATTTTCTCCACAGAAATCACAATATCTGAGTGCAGTCTCCTCTCTGGGGTTTTCCCTGCTATTTCTCATCAACTGAAAGCGTGTTAGGGGCTACGCTTGCTCACTCGAGAGGTGTCTGATAGGCTGTAAACAGAATCAGGAAAGATGAGTTGGTTAAACTTGCAAATCTCTTCTTGGAAGACCCTGGATTCCATTGCAAACCATTTAACCCAGGTCTGGGTCGCATCTGGAGAGTCAAATGAGTCAAGGGTGTGTCTTTCGTGCTGATGGTGCTTTCAGAAGAGTAAAAGCACCCTGAGATCACTTTTCCTCTCAGTGACCCTGGGAAGCACCTCTGATGCTGTTGGCAGAGCCAGGCCATCACACCTGTCCCAGTTCATTTGGTTCCACAGGCATTTTGTCACATCTGTTCAGAGCTGGGTGCTGAGCCCCGAGCTGTGATTACAAAGATGAGGGAGGTGCAGCCCCATGTTCATGAAATTCACACTCAAGTTGGGGGATAAGGGCTCTCTAAACAATTAAAGTATACAATGCAGAGTGCTATGTGCAGCGGTAGAGATAGGGCCACTTAGTTGTTCTAGGAGAGGAGAGGAAATCGGGGCAAGTTTCCAGGAAGTGGGAGGCCATTCAGAATCTTTGGCAGTTTCCCCCTCAGTTACTACTAACGGCAGCACTCTGTAGATTATGAGGTACTTTTGCAAGCATCATATATATATTCCATCCAGCAAACATTTTTATTCAAGTTTAATTAATCCTTATTAGGTTTAGTGGGGATGGAATATTAAAACCTTGGTATTTTATCTGTTTTTTATGCTTTTTAAAAATTAAAATTTTAATTTTGAGATAATTGCAGATTCACATGCAGTTGTAATAAGTAGTGCAGAGAGATCCCGTATACTCTTATCCAATTTCCCTGAATGATAACATCGTGCAAAATTATAGTACAACTTCACACTGGGATCTTGGTGTTGGTAGACTCAAGATATAGAACAGCTCCATCACCACAAGATCCTTCCTATTGCCCCTTTTCAGCATTTTAAAAGTGTTCATTTATATGTCTGGCCCCAAGAACTCAAAAAATGGGGACTTGACCTTCTTAACAGCTCCTCGGTGCCTTCTCACGCCTAGGTGAGGGAGCTCACATATGGCCTTGCTACAAATGAGAACAGGAGCTGAAAATGGGAGGTGCCTGGCCTAGTTCCACGGAGCATGAACTTGGCCATGTCAGAATTGAACCCTGTCCTCCTGGCCCCAGGGATGGCCCCAGGCCCCTGTCAGCCACACTCTTCCCCTGATGGCCGAGGGAGCCTGGATTCAGAGGTCTGTGTAAAATGAGCACCCTCTTCACCAATCCAGAGTATAGTCTAAGCCTGGTCCCCAACCACATCAGACAAAAACTCATTCCACAATGGGGTCCCCACCCAGGTGGGGCACAGTTGGTCCCTGGTGAGGCCTCAGACCCAGAAGGGTCCTGACAGTTCTGGTCCATTCCCCTCATTTGACAGATGGTGTCATTGAGGCCTAGAGAGGGGTGATGTTTGCCCACCCTGCTCCCTGCCAATCAAGACAGAACTATTCCTTAACTTATGCTTTGCAGGTGCAGCTTTTGTGTACCCAGGTTTGAAAAGTGTAGAACTGTCCTCCTTGCTTCAGATTGAGAGCTCTCTCCCTAGCTGGGGGAGTAGGGTTCAGCCTGTAGCCAGGGAACTTTATAGAGAAGACACCCCACCCTCCCACCATGTCTGAGCTTTGCCCTCAGGGTTGGTAGTGAAGGCTTCTCCAGATTCATTTCTGGGGCAATCAGGTCTGGCACTGAGCCTGGAGTTGGCAGACATGACTCGCTGCCCTGAGCTCTGTCTCCGCACCTTGGGATTCCCAAGGGTTTAATGGCCCTGCAAGGGCTTCACACACTGGAGAGTGGTAGGTGGAAGAGAGACCTTATGCTTCTTGTTTGGAACCATGGAATCCCTGAAGAGGGAGGGATAATGGCCTTGGAAAGAGCCAATGCCTGGCTGTCCTCAGTCCCTTGGGTCCTCTCATTATTCCCCAGGTATTTGTTGGATAGCCTGATGGATGCCGGCAGTGGTGCTGTGAGTCAAATACATTTCGTTTGGGTTTTTTTCACTTTAATTATGGAGAATTTCAAAAGTAGACCAAATAGTCTTAATCACCCTCTGAGCACCCTCACCCAGGTTCAATGATTGTTGACTCAGCCTAGTCTTGTTTCATTAATATGCCTACCTTCTCCATACTCTGCTTTCTTTTTTAACAGCTTTATTGAAGTAAAATTTTATGCCAAAAAAATTCACTCATTTGAAGCACGTCAGTCAGTGATTTTTAGTAACTGACACCAGCACGAGCACCCCAGTCTAGCTTTAGAACAGTTTCTGTCCCTCCACAACAATCCCTCGTGCGCATTTATAGTTGACCCCCATACCCAGCCAGCTCCAGCCAACCCCTGCCCGGCCTTCTGTCTGTAGACTTACCAGACATTTTGTTTATATCTGGCTTCTTTCATTTAGCAGGCTTTTGAGGTTCCCCCATGATGTAACTTGCATCCGTACCTTGTTCCATTTATATTTTTGACTAGTATTCCATGGCATACATATACCACGTTTTGTTAACCCCACTTTATTGTGAAGCCAACTCCAGACAGCATATCACTTCACTTGTAAATATATCAAAGTGACTCGTTAAGGCCTTGGCTGATGGCACAAGTGGATAAGGTGCCAGTCTGTGAACTCGAACAGCCAAAGGTGGCTGGTTTGATTCCCCAGCCAGGGCACATAACCAGGTTGCAAGCCAGGTCTCCAGCCACATCCATTGCTGGAGGCAGGTGAAAGACAACCATACACTGATGTCTCTGTCCTTCTCTGCCTCTCTCCCTTCCCCTCTCCCTGAAAACAATAAATAAAATATTTAAAAAAAGCATAACCATGATACCATTATTATACCTCACAAGCTAGCAGGTCCTGTAATGTCACCAGATACCCAATCGCATGTTTCCAGATGTCTCATTGTGCCATAATATATATTTTTCACAGTTGTATCTTTTTTAGTTTGCTTGCTGGAGTCAGGGTCTAGATTGTGATGGAATGATGCATCTCTAAGTCTTCTCTAACCTATGGAGCCTCCTCCAGCTCTCTTTTCCTGCCTTGGTATTCATCTGTTTCAGAGAGAACCTCTACCTGGTCATGTGGCCAGTTCTAGAGGCAGAGAGCACCAGTGGTGGCAGGAGACTTAGAGGTCAAGTATAAGTCCTCAGGCAGGTGGGGAAGCAGAGACCAACAGAGGGAAAGACTTGCCCACAGAGCCCTCAGGCATCAGACCCCTCAGCCTCCCCAGTCTCCCTCATCAGGCCAGGCCCTGGGACATGCCTCTCATATTCCAGCTGTCATCCTCCTCTGGGTAGGTGTGTAGGTAGGCAGGTGGCTGGTCCCTCAGAACGGGAGTGGTTGGCCTGGCTCTGGCCCTGTTTCCAAGGGCCATCTGAGGCCTGCGGTGAGCCTGACAGAACTCAGCAGGTGATGGGACAGCCTCGTGGCCCAAGGTGGCCACCTGAGGTCCACAGACCTGCAGCCTTGCCCCCCTGCGCTGCCCTTCTTCGTGCTGCCCTTCTTCTCACGTGTCTGTGTTTCTTCTCTCCTCCATGCTATGGCAGTGGTGCCCCGTGCTGATGAGACAATACTTGGTGCAGCCCCAGGCAGTCCTTTTCCAGGTAATCTCCTAGGGACCCAAATGACACCCAGCGTACACCCTCCTGGGGCACATGCCTCCTTGAGCTCCCCCTAGGGTCCCTTAACCCTTGCTGTGGCTTCACAAGTGCTTCTCTTTCTCCTCCAGATCCTCACAATCACCCTGGCCAGCAGGCAGCGAGGGGCTAAGACTTAAATCTTGTGTCATTAAGGAGGAAAATGAAACTCAGAGAGCTAGCTGGCTTGCCTAAGGTTACACAGGTAGCAAAGAGAGCTGAGGCAAGAACCCCACTTTACCACTGCTCCTGGTTTACTGTTCTTTCTGCCATGGGGTCAGAGGATCTAAATGCAACAGATAAAGATGAGCTAAGGAAGCCCCTTTCCCCCACTCTCCACCCTCCACCGTATCCCAGGGTTTTCTGATTGGAAAAGATGAGCCTGAGCACCCTATCTCAGACATCTGGGGCGTGGAGTCTGTGAGGAGGGTGTGCTGTTCTTTCCCTGGAGGGCTTGCAGGAGTCTGTGGCAGTAGGCAGAGTTTTACCCCCATTGGTTACATTGGAGTGGACAGTCTTGTGAATCGCTGACCTCAGTTTCTCTTCCTGGGTCACAGTCAAGGGCAGCAACAGGGGGACCCTGATGGGAAGGGAGCAGAAGCCCAAAATGACATCCTAAGAAAGAACTCTGAGAGCTCAGAGAAATAGGAATGTGGAACACAGCTACTGCCTGTGACTGTTAATGGCTGGGGGTGGGGAGAAGGGGAATTTGTTCACAAGTGCACGGGCGCATCAACACCACCTGTGTGCCCTTGTGCATTCCTGGGGTCTCTGCACCCCACTGTTCAGCCCTTGGCTCTCTATAACCAGAAAAAGAAGCACCAATAATGCCTTCTCTCTTCTCTTTTTTTCTTCTGGTCATCCTTCCTCTTTCTTTTTCTGTCATCCCTTCTAGACCTCTTACAGCCTCTACTTTCACAAAGGACTTGAGGTATCTTGCAAATTAAACAATTATAGGTATCTAAGTTAGTTAAGGCTGAAAAATGTGAAGAAATTGTGTAGGGGAAAGGGACGTTCATTGCACCAGGTGCCCGCAATAATGAACTTGCGGCAATGGAGCACCAAATTTGACTGCGCTTCCTGGCAGCCAAAACAAAGAGAGACATGTAGTGGTTTCCAATGTTTCTGTTGTTCAGTCAGAGACAAAGTAATTATTCATCACGGGAAAAATGTTTTTCCTGATACCGAATTGTAGGAGGGATTGACGTGGAATTTGAATATTGTAAATGGTCATGTCGCCAGGGGTTAAAAAGAGAAGCTCTTTGTATGGCTCTTCTCTTTCATTGCCTCTAGCCAGTGTTGAATGCCCGATATTCCATCACAGACCAGTGAGGGCACTTTTCCTGGGGTTTTAGCTAATGTTCTGTAAGGGGCATTGTTTTCTGGTCCCCTGACTCGATGAGCAGTATAGGCAGAAGGTGAGTGTGTCACGTGGAGATGTTGTGGAAGTACTCCCTGGTTAATTTCTGAACGTTGTGGCTAATGTCGTGCTAATGGACTCTCCTTTCATTCATTCAACAAGCACTTGGGGGGATGTTCCATGTTCCATCTGTTCGAGAGGGAGATAGACAAATGTTATGTCTGATAGATAGGATAATGGTGCAAAACACAGCCAACCAGGGGAGCACAGACAAGGAAGTTAGGACTTCTTTGTAGGAGTGGGTGGCCCATGAATGGCTTTATGGAGCAAGTGGCATTTGAGCTGGGTCTTGTGGACAAGGTGGGAGCTCACTCAGTAAATGAGTGAGATGGGTTCTCCACGCAATGCCTGGAGTTTCAAGGAGCTCAGGAGATGGAAGGGAACGAGGTGCCTTTGAAAATCATGGGCAGTTCAGAAGGACAGACAGTGATGAGGGACAGACTTAGGGAATAATCACACACCAACACTAAATGGCCGCACCCCCTGACTCACGCAGGGGCAGAGTAAGAGCTGCAGGATCCCACCAGAAAAGAGAGACTGGGCTCAGGCCAACTCCACAAGGGGAAAAGGGTGGGAGCCACAGATGGAAAAGGGCAGCGAGGGCTGGTTTCCAAGTCCTGCTGTCCCCTGAGCCCTGGCTCTTTAGGGAAGTTCACTTTCACTTTTTGGCAGCCAATGGTGATCAGGGAACTGGATTTTTAGACCTTCCACTGCATGTGTAATGCAAGTTGAAGATTTTGCATCCTGCAAGATGATCCAAACTCAACTGGTAAAGCGACTAGACAAACTTTGATAGTGAATTTGTTGAAAACACAAAATCAAATAGCAAAAGGCCCTTCTGTGTGGACTTAAAGAAATTAAAAGGCAGGATTAATTTGGCTACCCTCTTGTAATTTTCTTACATCCAGGATGGCTCTGCTTTTGGAGGGTGGCGAAGGGGGGAAGTAGCAGCTGTCTCTCGCAGACTCAGCTGTCCAGACTGAAGAGTAAGAAGGAGAAGTCCTGGTAGTGGGGTGGGGAAGGTTTCAGGAATGCTGACTATTGGCTGAGACATTGCCTGGCCTTCCAAACGGTCACTCATTCATCTGTCGTCCGCATGTTCACTGTGCAAACCCTTCACAGTCGAATCCCAACTTCTTGACCTTTCCATCTTTACCTCTTTCACTTTTACCTTCTCCGCCTATTTGCCCTGTTCCTGGGTAACTCCTGTCCTCTTACCTCTGAGCCTTCCTCAGCTCTTCTCAACCTTGCAAATTGCTCAGAGCTGGCTTAAATACAGCCCGCCCCAAGAAACCTTTCCCCACCACTTCCCACCTCATGTAAATTAATGGCTTTATGCTCTTCTCCCTCTTGGATGGAGCTTCTGAGATCATGTGTCTTTTCCCTTGAGGTCTGTGGGTGATGGTCAAAGAGCATATCTGGCTTGCACATGCCATCTTGCATACAAAAGAGGCTCAATAAATGCTGAACAGCCACTACGCTCAGACCTCCACGAGGCCTCGGGCACTCAGGAACCCAGGGAGGAGGAAGGCACCATCCCCACCCCCAGGATCCCAGGAACTCCAGAAGGTGCCATCTAGGAAGAGAACCTCATCAGAGGCATTTTGATTTCCCTGTCTTTGCACATAGCAATGGACTGAAAGATCTGCTTCAGGTGAACTTGACTTCCAAGTTTTATCTTAACAAATTAGGAGGCTAACACCATGACCAAGTCCCATTCTGTGTATGTGGGATGAAGTCTAGACAGAAACTTCCCCAGTAGCTCCCTATTGCGTGGAATGAAGACTTGGCTGGTTGTGAGCTATAGCAAGAAATATATCTTCATCTCCACTTAGTACATATGTACATATCCACTTATATGTGAAACGAAGATTACAAACAGAACTTTCTATGTGTGAGACTCTTGGATATTTTCGGTTCTAGTCCATTCGAATTTCATTTTTTTAAATGTTGGTACTAGCAAATTGATTTCATATCTGTTAAAGGGTCAGAACATGATGTGGTATAAAATAATTAGGGCGATTGTCAAGACTTTAGAGTCAGATGGACCCAGTTTGAACCCTGGCTCTGGCACCAGCACCTAGAGATGTGTGCTTTTAGGTAATCCCTTCCCCTCTATGATAAAAGTCTCAGTTTCTTCACTTGTAAAATGGGGATAACATAGAGTCTACTGCATAAAGTGATTGTAAGGATTAAGTGGAACAATACAGGTAAAGCTCCTGATACAGAGTAAGTGATTGATCAATGTGATGTTTCGACATGGCTGTAAAGATTATGTCCTGGCACCACTTGTTGGGGTCTGCAAAGAGAAGGCATGACTCCCACCTCTTGGGGAAATGGTAGTCAGGAAGGACTTCCTGGTGGAGGAGGCACTGGATCAGGGTGGCAAGATGATAGGAACCCACTACTGTTCTCACAGTGACTGAGAACCCTTTGTGAGTATCCCAGGGCCACTCATTTCCTTTCCATGAAAGGAACTTGTTCCCAAATTTGGCCAGACTTAGAGCTGACCACATTAGATGCTTTTGCCTATCACATTTAAGTCTCTAATCCACCTGGAATTGATTTTTGTGTCTGGTGTAAAGTTAAGATCCAATTTCTTTTTCCCCTCTTATTTCTGAATGGATAGTGGATTACCCTGCACTGTTTATTAGAGCCATGCTTTGCTGATTTGTACACCACCGGTCTCATATATCAGGGTTCCATATGTGTGCAGATCAGTTTCCGGATTCGTTTCTGTTTCATTGGTCTATTTATCTGCCCCTGTGCCGGTCCCCTGCTGTCTTAATTACTGTAGCTTTATAGTGATTCCTAATGTCGGGGAGGCATGTCCCTATCTTGTCCTTCTCCCTTAGAAACACCTGGGCTGGCTTCAGGCCTGTGTTCATCTCTGTGGTTTGGAATCAGCCTCTGCTGGAGATGATTGACGAACCCTGGGAACTCTGGACAAGCTGTGCTCAGGGCGACTCCCTCTCAGGGGCTGAGCCTGCAGTACCTCCTGGACTCGCAGCCATGGTCCTCCCTGGTGAGCACTGGAGCTGCCCAGGGAGCACTTTCTAATTCATTTGCAGGGCAGTGCACAGGAATAAGCCTGAGCCTGTGCCCCCTCTGCCTGTCACTTGCCAGGCGGCTCCTCCGGTTTCCCTCCCTGTGGCTCAGTCCTCGTGGTCCTACTCAGGGTGCTCACAGCTCCTTTCAGAAGACTGCTTGCTTTCCTGTCCCTGTCTGCCAAGGCCATAATTCTAGGAAAACAGGCATGTGTTTCCCATTGACGATGCCTGGAGGGTCCCGGAGGGAACTCCCCACACCAGAGCTTGGCATGCACAGCTAAATTCTTTGGCTTAGGTGTTTGCAAATATTTGCTTTGCTTGAAAATAGGCCTGGGGGTTGGGTGGAAGGAAGAGACCTGTCACTCCTGTGTATAATTCAGTCTGTTCCTGAATGGGAAGACCCAGGTGGCATGTTTGCAGCCTCCTTTGGAGACTGTTCTGACAGTGGCCTGGAGGCCAAGGAAGGGCTCATGGCAAGCTCTGCTTTCATGAAATGGCTTAAAGGAAGGAGAGTGGCTCATGGGCCAAATGCATGTGGTTGGTATGGACTGGGTAAATCGGATGTATGCACCTCACATTTTTTAGCATACAGATACTTACACGCTTCCAGAATTCCCGAACACTAGCCAGCCTGTCTGTTGGTGTGACAAGGTGAACCGCTCCCTGCCCTGGGACTTGGCCTGTTGGCTTTACGCAAAGTCTGCCCCGCTCTGGGCCTCAACTTACTCATCTATGAAATGAGGGTTTGGATTGGATGATGTCTCAGATTTCTGTTCACCTTGCTGCTGTGGCTCTGTGTCTGTGGTTTAAGAGCACAGAATCAGAAACCTTTCTTTACAACCTCTTGGTAACCAGGCTCCTATGTCTGCCTAGTTTTTGGTTGCTGATGTCTCCCTTCCCGCATCGAAGATGATGGCAACTGGAGCCTGCAGGCCCCAGAGACACTGGGTTTGAATTCTTGAGAAGCTGCACTGAGTTCTGCTTCACCTGGGTAGGGTTGTCAGTTCTGCATACTGCCTTGTTCTGTCGATACCCCTCGGCACCTGGGTGCGCATGAGCCCCCTGGGGGCCTTGGCCCTGGTGTGGCAGCTCAGCTAGGTGGCTGAGCCCAGAAGGTGGCAGCGTCTTGGTTGGGCTGCTTTCGAATCTCGATGCTGAGATGCCACTGTTTGGTTTTCTCTTTCAGACCCCTGAGTATTCAGCCATGGCCTCGCTGACCGGAGGGCTGGACGACATGAAGGCCAACCTGACCAGCCCCACCCCTGCTGATATTGGAAGCAGTGTGCCTGGGCCGCAGACCTACCCCATTGTGACAGGTGAGGGCACCGGGGGTGTGGGGGATGAGTGGCAGGAAGAGAAGAGAAACAGAGGAAGAAAAAGATTGAGAATGCCTATGCGGCGGGAAGAATGGCTTCTTGGTGCTTTTGGGCTTGACTGGCCACTTTTGTTTCAATGAGGCCATTAGGGCCTGGAACAGGTCAGCCAGGAGGCTGCTGGGGCCAGGGGTTGTGGCTGCAATGAGACACGCTGTAGACGGAGACACGGATTTGATGAAGCTGGAGGAGAGCAGATGCTACGTGGACACTGGACAGTGCACTGGGAGGGGCAGCAGGAAAGTGTCCTGTCAGGGGGGCCTGGGGTGATTTCAGGATCCTCTGTGTGGGGCTGAGTGTCCAAAGGTCTGTGGTTTGTCCGCCTCTTGAGATGAGCAGCCCTGGTCGGCTCCAGCCTCAAGGATGAGTGGGCTGCCTGGCAGATTGTGGTTGGAGTTTCAGATTCCCAGGCAGAGGTCATGTCAAGAAGGGCTGGAGGGTGTGTGGTGTATGCAGAATGGCTGCCTTTCTGGAAGGCGCGGGGCCAGCCTCTTGAGCTGTCAGCGTAAAGACAGAGTTTGGGCCCTGGAGGTCCACTGCTGGGTTTGAAGTTGCCATTGACTAGCTGTATAATCTTGAGCAAGATATAAGAATTATGGGCTGTGTTTTTTAAAAAATCTCTAAAGTAGGGAGGATTATTAGCACCTACCCCATAGTGTTGTAAGAGTTCATGCATTAATGCATATAAGGTGCTTAGACTGTGGTCTAGCATACGGCCAGCACCCAATGCACGTCACTGTTACAATTTCCCAGAGCCCTCTCACGGTGACTGGTGGCCACTGGGACTGTTGCTGCAGGAGGGCTGGACAGGAAGCACCCAGGCAGATTCCCTTCCCTGCAGCACTGGGACACCCAGCTCTGGGAGGTTGTCCAACTTGGTGGGCAGTAGGCAGTCTCAGATGCTGTACAGGCAGACAGTGAGGACTGATGGTGGCACTTGGGCCAAAGCCTTTGGGTCCAGCCTGAGGTAGCAGGATGTCCTTATAGGCTGGCTGGCAGAATTCAGTGATTAATGAGAGAGCCAGGCTCCTTTGAAATGTAGGTAGGCTGTGGTTGTATTAGGTAAGCTGGGGCTGCACTCAAGTTAGAACATTAGGGGCGGGGGCAGGAAGAGACAGGGTCACAAAGCAGGGACAGTGCAGCTCCGGGACATAGGCTGACGGGTCAGCCAGCACTGGCGCTCCTGGGGTTCAGAAAGAAACAATGGGACCCTGTTTACAGACTTGGGCACCATGTGGAGATCAGTCAAGTGGCAAGAGTGACTTGGTCCCCTGTGCACCTGACCTGCAGCTGCAGGTGGGGAGGTGTCTCCAATGGGGCAGTGATGGGGACATGGGGAGCCTTGGTCAGAGAGATATCCTATGAGGTCCTCTCCCTTTATATCGTGTCACGGGGGTCCGTGACACGGCCTCTGGCAGCACCCCCGTATTGTACATGCAAAAACCAAGTCTCGGAGGGGAGGTGCCATGCTCAATATAAGGGGTGAGGGAAAAAATGGGAGCTGGCCCTCAATGCCTAGATTCTGGTCCTTATATGCTTTTCAGGGACTACACATAATTAAGGAGGTGGGGGTGTAGAGTGGAAAGAAAGAAAACTGGGCTAATTAATTATAATAATAACTGTCACTTTATCGAGCAGTTACTGAGTACCAGGTACTCTGCTAGGGTGAATTCCTGTTACCCTCAGAGGAACCCTGGGAGGTGGGTACTGTTATGTTCAGGTCGATTTCATGAACAAAGAAATGGAGGCTTTGAGACAATTATGTAGCTCGCCAGAAATCACAACTAGGAAGCAGTGAAGTTAACAATGGATTCCAGGGCCTGTACAGTGGCCCCTGTGCCACACAGATAACCTGGGGGATGATCCCAGAGCTGTCACTTCCCTGCTGTCTGGCTTTGAATGCATCTCTGAGCCTCAGTTTCTCCATCTGTAGAATGGTCCTCATCTCTTAGAGACCTTCAAGGATCAAATGAGATCCCCGAGGGGGGCGCTCTGCAGAGGGCTTAGGGTTCATGGGAAGGTTGGCTTAGCCAGATCACAAGAAGTTTCTATTTCACTACCTGTGTGAAAGCCTACTTAGATGGAAAAGCCAGTAAGCTTTGAGAGTGTGGTTACATTTCTGAGACTCTAGTCTACTGAAAGGGCAAACTGGGGGCCGCTGGACAAAGGATATTCTATCCCACAGATATGGTTAGTTGGGCCGAGATAGGACTTTTTAGAATTTCGAGTCAATGTTTTCATTAAAACCTGAATTTCTGGCTTCCCTTGAAAAATCAGAAGATCTGGCCGCACTGAGCCAATAATTCCCCCATGATTGTGGCAAGCAGGAGGCTCAGGGGCAACCCCTCAACGCTTCTCCCCCATTGCTCTCTCATTTGTCTCACAGGCTGTCTGAAAGGGAACCTGAATTGACTGCCCTCAGCTAGAGTTGGTGCTAAAAGCAACCAGGTGGTTTTGCTGTCCAGGGGCCTGCAAGAGGCTTCAGCAGGCCCAAGTGGCAGGTCTGGGTGTGGGCTGGGTTTTCTGATAACCCTTGACCAAAGACTTATTTGTATTTTGATGTAGCCACTTAAAATTTACATTATAAAGCAGAAGAAGAACACAAATATTCCAGATTGAAGTCAAAATTATGCTTAGTTTTGACATTTAGGAGTATTCTAATTATAAATATATATTTATTTTAATGTATATACATTAGAATACACTTTAAATATATTAAAATACTTTTAAAATATGTTATAATATTATAAGTATAATAATTAATCTTCACATAAGTAAATAATAGCTAGCTAGAAAGCATAATAGAAGAAAACATTTAGACTAGCACCAAAAGAAAAATAGAATGCTGAGAGATGAATTTAACTTTAAAACTCCACTAACGTGGGGAGGGGGACAGAGGGGAGCAAAAAGGGGATGGATGTAATACAACAACAATAAAATTAAATTAAAAAATCTATTAATGGAAGTTAAAGAATAAATGGGGAGATATTGTTTGTTTTTGGATAGGAAAGCTTGATTTTTAAAAAAATTTTTTAAAGATTTTATTATTTTTAGAGAAGGGAAGGGAGAGAGGGAGAGAGATATCAATGTATGGTTGCCTTTCACCTGCCTCCAGCTATGGACCTGGCTGGAGACCTGACTTGCAACCTGGTTATGTGCCCTGGCTGGGAATCGAACCAGCGACCTTTGGGTTTGCAGGCCAGTGCCTTATCCACTGTGCCACCAGCCAGGGGATAGGAAAGCTTTATATTATAAATATGTCAGTTCTTCTTAAGGAATTGATTAATTCAAAACAGTCTTACCAAAATGACAGAATTTTTTTGGAACTTGTCAAAATGACACTGAATACTAGATAAATAAACTCTAAGATAGCTAGAAAAATTCTGAAATAGAGAAATGAATAAAACAGTATATTTTTAAGTATTATAGTAAAGTTATAGTAATTAAAACTACTTGTTTCTGAAATAGAAGTAAATAGACAAACGGAAAAGCATAGAAAGCCTAGAAATAGATTCAA
The DNA here is from genome assembly GCA_004026585.1 of Noctilio leporinus. Lineage (NCBI taxonomy): Eukaryota > Metazoa > Chordata > Mammalia > Chiroptera > Noctilionidae > Noctilio > Noctilio leporinus. The sequence continues at coordinate 424,768 of PVIW01000256.1, forward strand.
ATATAAATGGGCATTTATGAATGCAACCTTTCAAATCAGCAGAGAAAAAAATAAGTCATTCAGCTAATGGCATTGAGACAATTATGCCTGTTAAATTCATACCTCATTTTTAATATCAAAATAATTGCCAAGTTGATCAAACTTTAAATGCAATAAACAAAACCATAATAAAACTAGAAAAATAATATAATGAAAAATTTTCATAATTGTAGAGTGGGGAGGCCTCTTCAAATCTGTTTCAAATACAAAAGACAAAGATAATATAAATAACTGTTTAAATGTAAACCTTTTGCATTTAGGAAAAAAGAAAACAATATTGGAGAGGAAAAAGTAGAGCACAAATGACAAGAACAATAATTTCCTTAATATCTAAAGAGCTCTTGGAAATGAATTAGAAAAAAAAATCAGAGAAAAAGAAACAGATAAAGAGTATAAATATGAATCATTGAAAAATGCAGCTGTCCAATAGTGTAGGAATAATTTTTAAATTGCAAATTAAGACAATCATGAGACACTTAAAAAAAACTATTAGCTTATCAAAAATTGAAATGTTTCTTGAGGTCCAGTGTTAGAGAGGGTGTGAAAACATGTGTTTTCATGCACTGCTATAGGTGTATAAATCGGTATAATCATTTTTTGAAGGCAATTTGGCAATATTTATCAAAATTTTAAATGTACATACCTACCCTCTAACCTAGAACTTTGACATGCACATTTAGGACTTTAGCTCAACAATTCACTTGCACAGAGGCACAGTGATCCTACATATGTAAACTTATTACAGAATTATTTGTAATGGCAGATAACACCGTACCTATCCATAGAAGCTCCATCACACAACGAAGTACTATGCAAACATTAAAAAGAACTAAGGAGAGCTATCTGTGCTGACATGAATAAATGTCCAAATGTATTTTTAAGTAAGTACTTTACAGAATACTATATGAAGTATGACCCTCCTATTGTGAGAAAGGACATACACACAGAGGCACAGAAAAAGACATGTGGGTCAGGTGCTTATAAGGGAGGATTCCTTAGAAGGTTCCCCAGCCCCTCTCCTGCTGCATGGGGCGTTTTAGTACTGAGCTCAAATCGGGCTTCCCTGCCCAAGCCTATGCAGCATCCCCTTGGGTGAGCAAACATTCACAGTGCCTCTTTGCTCCCCTGAAATTAACTTCATAAAAAACATAACCTACCTTCGTACCTGATTTCAAATAAAATCAAAATAATGCAATAAGCCCTGGCTGGTAGCACAGTGGATAAGGCGCTGGCCTGCGAACCCAAAGGTCGCAGGTTCGATTCCCCAGTCAGGGCACATAACAAGGTTGCAAACCAGGTCTCCAGTCAGGTCTGTGGCTGGAGGCAGGTGAAAAGCAACCATACATTGATGTCTCTCCCCCTCTCTGCCTCTCTCCCTTTCCCTCCTTCTAAAAATAATGAAATAAAATATTTAAAATAAACAAATAAATAAATAAATAATGCTCTAAGGACGAGGTGAAGGAGAAAGTGAAAGTGTTTACAGTTAAATGATGTGTACTTTCAAAAGTAAATAACTCTGTGTCTGACTGGGAACTAATGATGCAGTCTGGGGCTTGCCCCGCGCCCACAATCACTATGAGTGCAACAGCCCTGAACACGGACTCGCACGGGAGGGTGGATGTGGAGACTCATACTAACACAGACTGTGAATGTGACTGCCAGGAGGTGAGCAACCCTTGGCAAAATTCCAGGTGAAACAAGGTCCACACTTGGGCCAGCTTACACGGTAGTTGCATTCCTAGGAAATTCTGTGTAGAGTAAGATCGCAGAAATTGCCAGTTCATATTTATATGTAAATGAAGTTCAGTTCTGAATTTAAATAATCACAACCGGGTTTTTCACCTACATGAATGTTTGGCATATAGGTGAAAACATGACAATAGTGTAGAAGGCAGGGAAACGATTGTGTGGGACTGCTCCACTGTAAACCAGGAATGCCCCTCAGGCATGTAAAAGCTCTCACAAATTTTCAAAACACCTTCTAGGGGGCAGTTGCTGACCCACCCGGCACAATGGCAGACCACCTTGAAGGAAAGCCCCCAAGGGTTGTTGGGGTAGAGTGGATATCCATGTCACCCCTTAGCCTTTCATTGAATTCCTCCTGTGTTAGTGGATGTGCTCTTCACGGGAGACCTTGAGTCTTCCAGCCCCAGGCCTTACCTGCTTCCACAGTTGGACTGGGGGCCCAACTCAGGGCTCTAGTGGGGATGTGCCAGCCTGGGGTCTGGGGAGGGGGTTGGACACGTGGCCTCCATGCTGCTCCATCTCAGCCCTCACACTCTGAGCTGCCTGTGCAAGATCTCATTAGAGAACGAGTCCGTTTCTCCCCGTCTCTTGTATGCCACATTAAATATTAAGTTAAAGCCCTGTACTACCAGCCGGGGCCACGGTTCAGAAACCGCTCACGGTTTGCAAACCAGTGACATGGCCAGCTGGTTCCTGCATCGTCAGCAGTTTGGGCCCAACCTGATGGGAACTAATTATCTGCAGGTGTGTCCTTGGCCACAGGCCTGCCACGGTGCCCAGCTCCTAGGGAGGCGACGGGTGGGGCGCCAGTGAAGGGCCAGGCAATCTTGCCCCAAGCTGTGCCCACTCAACCCTTCGCCCAAGAGAACAAAAGAATGGGACAGTCTATGTCCTTGCTGGCCCCTTCCCCGGAGGGCAATGTCTCTGCATGAGCAGATTTGAATGGCAGGCAGAGACTTCTGGTTAAACGTTTGAGAAACACTGGCTTGGTGGATCAGGCCCTGGGATGTGAGTCTGCCCCTGGGTACTGGTCCCTCTATGCAACCATACATGGGTAGCTGTGAACACCCACAAAGAGTCACTGCCAAGTCTCTAAGACCGCCAGCTCTGATTTGCTGTACCCTCTGAAGGTTGATGTTTAGAACCTCAGGGCCCCAAACTTGGATGTGCAACCAAGTATGTCTTCTTCTGCCTCTTTTCTATCTCAGCAACAGCTGAGGGCTGGAGGAGGAGGCGCTAGACCAGGAGTCGGAGGGATAAGTATAAGTCTGTTCTCTGCCACCTGAACTGTCCTATTGTTTGGCAAATAGATTGTCCACTCTGGGCCTCACAACCTCAGTTTTTCTAACTATGAAACAGGCATGGACGTTTCTACCCGACCTGATTCGTTTGGCCGTTTTGAGGATATAATGAGATAGCGAGGGGAGAGGATTTGGGAGTCGCCGAGGGAACATCTGAGTGTGTATGGGCAGTGGCAGGACAAGGAGACAGGTAGGATGGGAGGGTCATGCGGTCCAACTGCTCTCTTCCCAGGCTCAGGTCCAGAGAGGGGAGGTGATCTCAAGATCATATCCAGTGAGTTAGAGCCGGAACTGGGGCTCCCCCAGGGCCCTGGCAGCTGCTATGTGATCAGATGGATTAAGGCATTCCAGTTTAAATTTCCAGAAGACATTTCCTCTAGCATAAAATTGAGAAAGTCAGCAGGAAATCCAGGCTGTCTAATGGGAAGCCCAGCCTCACCATCTTCTAGCTGAGGGACCTTAGGCAACTTCCCAGCCTCCCATGCCTGTGTGCCCCATTTGTCCAATGGGGTCCACAATCCAACTTCCTCCCGGGCTTTCTTCAAAGGTGGCATGCGTGGTCCAGGTAGGGTCTGAGCACAGAGCCTGGCACACAAAACCCTCAATAAGTGGTAGTTAGTAACAAGTTCCAGAGCTTTTGTATCAAAAAGTCTGGCCAGGTGCCAGGCTGCCCTGAATGGCTGTGCCTTCATCTCTCCCTGGGGAATAGTTCCTCTGACCTGTTTCTTTCTTTTTAAAGTATTTTATTTATTTTCAGAAATTAGGGAGGGAGGGAGAAAGAAAAGGAGAGAAACATCAATGTGTGAGAGAAGCATTGACTGGTTGCCTCTCATACACCCCCAACTGGGGACCTGGCCCACAACCCAGGCATGTGCCCTAACCGGGAATTGAACCAGCAACCTTTGGGTTCATAAGCCAGTGCTCAATCCACTGAGCCACACCAGTCAGGGCTGACCTATTTCTTATGATCCTTTTAGAGACTCAGTCAGACCCAGCTAAATAACTCCTCCCCCAGAGTAAAGTCATGATGAATAATAAAAGCAAAAAGACAAGAAATGCCTTATGTATCTTGGCAGCCCAAAGGTTCAGGGAAAATGACAATAAAAGCTACAGTCAGCATAAACCATGCTCAGTCAGGGAGTTTCGCTAGGAGTCCTGTGGAAGGTGCTGGGTGTCAGTGTTGTTGTGTGCGTTGGAAAAGAAGCAGAATATCAGCAGTGACTGTCTAGTAGACTGTCACGCTGTGCCCGGCTGGGAACACAATGGTGGCCGTGGTGGATAGCTTCTGTCCTCACTGGGTTTCCCTGCTGAGGAGAGCCAGACAATTGCCAGCAAACAGAAAGAAATGGGCAATGTAATTTTTTAAAGACTTTATTCAATATTTTTAGAAAGAAGGGAAGGGATGGAAGAAGAAAGGGAAACATCAATGTATGGTTGCCTTTCATGTGCCTCCAGCTACGGACCTGCCTGGAGACCTGGCCTGCAACCTGGGTATGTGCCCTGGCTGGGAATTGAACTATCGACCTTTGGGTGTCCAGGCCAGCACTCAGTCCACTGAGAAATGGGCAACATAATTTCATAACTAACTGGGGGAGAAAGTAGAGAAAGACTAAGGTTGAGGGCAGTAGGGAGTGTGTGGGGGAGGAATGAAGCAGACCATTTCCAGAAAGGTGGCATTTGATCTATGATCCCAGCCACGAGAAGCCTCTGAAGATTTGGGGGAAAGGCATTTTTGAAAGAAAATTCAGCCTCCTATAATGCCGTGTAAATACATAAATAAATGAGCAAATGAGATGACAGGAGGGTGGAACCATTTCTCAGCTCCCTCTTAACTGCCAGTTGAATCCAGCCCACAGTCAGGCCCGAGAGACTCTCAAAGGGAGAGGAAGCTTACTTCAGAGGTTAGGTAGCCTGGCCTTTCACCCAGCCCTGGGGTCAAATTCTACATCAGGGATTGCTCACCTCTGGCAATGGAGATTTCACCACCTCAAAGGCAAATAAGTTTCAGCAGGACTAACCGAAGCTGTTCTCCGTTGATGTGATTTCCTTTTCCACTGGCGAGTGTCTGCAAAGTCCAGGCCAGCGCTCATGCTAGGGGCTCAGACCGGGGCACTGCCCTGCACTTCCCTCCGCTGGCATTTGGTGCCCCTGTGATCCAGCCTGAAGGTTGTTTGGCCTACCTAGTGTTTTTTGAACTTAATAATCCCAACATTTTAAAAAGCAGAGACAAACAACCCAAATACCCATCAGTAGGAAACTGGCTAAACGAGGAGCGGTTCATCCATACACTGGAGTTCTAGAATGGGGAAGCTCTTTACGCCCTGCCAGGGAAGGATCTTTGAGATATAGTAGCCATGCAGAAGCCAGAATGGCATGTACATATGCTAGTGTTTGTGGAAAGGAGAGCAGAACAGTGGGAATGCATACCTGTAGCTGTGCACACATGTGCGAGAACATTCTGGAAGGATACCTCTGCGAACTGAATATGAGAAGAGGGCTTTGTACTGAGTAACATTTTCATTTTTAATTCTTTGAACCTTGTCAATATACCACTATGAAAAATTAAATTTAAAAAAGTGCCTTAAAAATCAGGAGATTTAACATAAAGATTCAAATGTCTCTCTGCTCTTGAAAAATTGGAAGCCTTGTCCACCCTGGGTCCGCACTCGGGTATAGCTGAGAAGACCTTGCCTTCCCTAGTTGAGCTGTGCTCTCCTGCTTGCCCCAGGCTCCACCCAGCCCGCCTGTCTCCCTTACCTTGCCTGCTGGCCCCTCGTGGGCTTTTGAGTTTTTGATCCTGCTCCAGCCCCATCCTTTCTGTGTCCTCTTATTTCTACCTTGCCCAACAGAACTTCCCTCCCCATGTCAAGCCAGGAAGGGCTGCATACTGGCTGTCCAGCTGGCCTTGCCTGGCTCTGACTCCAGGCCTTTGTTCAGGGTGTCCTCCTGACCGGAATGGCTTTCCCCAAACCTCAGCTCCGTGTGTATGCCCTCTCTTGGGAAGGCCTGGGGAACTGAGCATGACATTCTCCAGAAATACGTGGCATTTCGTTCCAGTGCAGTGATGGCCAAATAAAGTGTTGTGGCCTGCGTCAGGGGACCCCAGCCCAGGGAGAAAATGTAATATCCAAGACTGGAACTTTCCCAGACATGGAAGGCTATTTGCATTCCAGAAAGAGTCAAGGTGAATCTGATTGCAGTTTTAAGTATTTGGTTTTGGGTCATTAAATAGACTCGCAGTTATAGATTCTATAGAAACTTAAGAGTTTTTGGAATCTTCAGTGTTTGGAAAGATATTCAGAGGTCCAGAGAAGCTGGAGAGCTGATCAGGTTAAAGCAGCAATGCAATTCAAGCACCTCTACAATTAAAAGGCACATCAAAAGAAAATATGATTTGCTTTCAGGTGAGCGCAGTGTTCCCAAGACCTGTTGTTAAATAAATGAATTAGTATTTGTGTCAAGTGCAGTGTCAATTAGAAAAAATAATTTCAGCAGAAAGTACTGTGGCTGTTTCTGACCTTGTATTTTGCAGGATAAAAATAAACAAAGCTGGATGGCTGTCCTGGTAATATACTCATAGATTTTTACACTTGCGGGCAGCTCAAAAGCCGACCTTTCCAAATAGCCTTCGAGCAGGTTTCTGGGCCTCCACCTTTCTAGCCCACCCTGCTGTGATTCGTCTTCCTAAAATAGCGATTTCATTATTTGGAAATTGCTTGTTCTCCTGGTCAGAGATCTCTACTGTCATGCCATTATCAGGGAGAGAAAATGCACTGAACTGTAGTGCCTGGCAGTGAGCAGAGCCTTCATTATTCGTGCATTCATTCACTCACTCCTCTCTCCGTCAAAACCCACCTTCTCCTGTATGTCAGACCATAGCCTGGGCTGGATCTTGAGGGTTGGAGAGTCCTGCCCTCACCATACACATAGTCTGATGGGGGAGGCAACTATGGATAAATGTACAAAGCGAAACGAAATAAAACAAACAAGAAGGAGAAAGATAAAAATCGTGGGAGAAATCAAGTGCTTTTGATTGCTTTTCTTAGGCCGTAGGGCCTGGGGAACATTGTTGTGGAGGAGGCTATGTGGAAGCTGCTCTGGGCCAGCCACCCTCTCTTGGCTTCTCTGCCCTGAAGCTTGCTTTAGTCTGCCTCAATCTCCCTTTCATAATTCATTTTTTTTAAAGATTTTATTTTATTATTTTTAGAGAGAGGGGAAGGGAGAGGCAGAGAAGAAGAGAGACATCAATGTATGGTTGCCTTTCATGGGCCTCCAGCTACTGACTTGGCTGGAGACCTGGTTTGCAACCTGGTTATGTGCCCTGACTGGGAAATTGAACCAGTGACCTTTAGGTTTACAGGCTGGTGCCTTATCCACTGCATAATTCATTTTTAATCCTAAAGTAATACTGGCTCATTGTAAAACAAACATAAATGGTTGGGAAGCATGTATAGCAGCCTGTGACTGTACCTCCTCACCCCATTCCTAACCCATTCTGCTAGTTGATGGTTTGGTATTATGCCCTTCCAGAACCTTATCTATGCACAAGAATGTAGGTTTTTACTCTTCATACTGTTGTCCAGTTTTTTAAATGTTTATTGTGTGGTTTATGGACATCCAACACGTCAGTAGGAACCAAACTCCCAGCCTCTCCTACGTTCTGGATGAGCCATCATGAACTTTGCTCAAACCACATGGGCTACAGAAGCTATATCTGCGAGTCTAAGAGGTGACTTCCTCTCTTGGTATTTGACATCCAAGGCTGCAGACAGAGGAGAGTCCAGGAAGGGCAGAAGGCAGGGAACCTTGTCATCCACTGGCCCAGGGCTGTTGGATTAAAGACAGCTGACCTAGCTCTTGCCTTCCCAGTGCTCAGGGCTATGGGGAAGCCATAGGGAGGTAAGCTTTAGTTGAGCACAAAGAACTTTTTAACAGCTTGAGCTCCTGGAAAGTGGAATAGGCTGCTTCAGGCAATAATAACAGTGATAGCTAATGTTTATTGAGCATTGGTTATGTACTTTGGTTCATTTAATCCTTCACGAAACATAGGTACTATTTTTGTCCCAACTAATACTTAGAGAGACTGCCTGAGTTCACACAGCAAGGTGTAGCCAAGCTGGTTTTCTCCTAATGCTGCACTGTTTTGCCTTTGTTGGTAGTAAGCCCCATGCCGTCCGGGGTGTCCAAGAGGAGCTATCTCTCATTCACCTGCAGCACAGCCAGAGTGATGGGGACTGGGGTCTGTGGAAGCTGACCCAGGCCTGTCTTCTTATCACCGCCCAACTCAGCCATGCCTAGTCCTGACTCTGAGCATTTGCTTCTGCTGGTTCCTCTATTTAGAAGGCATCTGTCATTTGCCCGGAGGTGGCAGCAGTCTTTTGTGAAAGGAAGAGGGTTGGGCTGACTTGATGTCAGAACCACCGATCTTCATCCCAGGTCTGCCATAACTCCCTGGTGATGTTGGGAACACCCTTCCCCTCTCTGAGCCTCAGTTTTCACATCAGCTCAAAGGGAGGTATAATCCTGGCTGAGTCTCTCCTTGCAGGACCATGGTGAAGGACACACAAGCTGGAAACTGTAAGGATTTGTGCCCTTTCTTGTGAGTTCATGGAGCCTATGCCACCTTAATGGTGCTAGGTGCTGAGGTCCTGTGTCCCCAGCAGGAAGGCAGATGTGAGCTGGTGCAGGGCTTTGCCTGTAAAGGGCTCCCCTGCTGAGGGACTGAGGAAGCAGCAAGCTGCCAACCTTTGCCATGTGCCTTTAGGACTGTATCCAGGGAGCAATCCCCAGGAGCCACCTCTTCTAGGAAGTCTTCCCTAATGAGCCCGTATTCAGAATGATATTCCCCTTATCTGGGCCCTGGGTCAGCCAGACTATTATCTCACTGTACGTTGATTTATAATTCTTTGTGTCCAACTAGCCCTTTTCTTTTGACCATGAGGTTCTGATATCTGCCTTCCCCAGCACAGCTCGGCAAGGGACTCGAAACATAGTAGGTACTGAGGAAGTATTTGTTAAGTGGATGGATGGATGAACGGGTGGGTAAACAAAACGAGCTGCCTACTATGACTGGTTGTTCCTAATTTCCCCAAACCCTGTCCTCCCAGGTCAGCGATTTTTAATTGGTGTGCTGCAAGAATTTTTAAAACATGCAACACCTGACTATTTCGTCAAACACACTGAGCTCTTTTCCCTTAGATTGTCAATTTAAAAATGACAATAGCCAATGGTATAAATGAGTAAAAATTATACCTATTTTTGGTCAGATCGGCCAAAAAATATGTTTTGGGGTGTGCCGCAGAATTTTAGTAATTAGTTATGTGTGCTATGAGATGAAAAAGGTTCAAAATCACTGTCCTGGGTTATTGTCAAGGTTATTAACATGGTCCACACATTCACATATACATTTCTGACGAGCATTGAGGAACATTTGAATGCAAGATATCACAATTATTTCTCTCCAAATGCATGGTCTGCTGCCCCACCCCCCCACCAATGTTCACAGTCTAAGAAAAAGTCTCTCTCTAGTTTGTCTTTATTAGCTTTCATTTTTATTACCCAAGAGGAGGTAGGATTTCCACTTCTGCCCCTAGATCATCTGTAAATGTTTGATAAGGCTGGTTTCAGCATGAATGCGTAGGGGCACCTGCTGCTGTCTGGACTTGTCTATCAAGAGAAGTGTTTGTCTTTCCAGGCCCACAAGTTCCTTTTCTAAGCCTGTGGCAAGCAGTCTGCTTGGAGGGTTGGCATCGTGGGTTGGGGCTAAGGTAAGGGCTCTCCCCACAGAACTGATCTCAGTCCTGAACAGGATCCGATAAGCCCAGCGTCATTAGCAGGAGTGATAACTAATTCTTGTCTTCGTTCACTAGGCATCAGGATTATTCTAACCACTTTATATATATCAATTTATCTAATCTGCATAACACCCCTATGAGGGAGTTAGTCTTAGTATCCCCATTTTACAGATATGGTAAGTGAGGCATAGAGGAGCACAGAGATTTGCTCAAGGTCATATAGCTTCTAATTGGTTTCAAATGCAGTCAAATCCTAAACGCCATACTCTTGACCACTGTGTCAAACAGCCTGTGGTTCACCTGACCTGTCAGTGGCAGGCAGGTGATCTGACCAGAGGAGGTTCAAGTTGGGCAAAGCATGATAATGGAGAACAGACCACAAACAAAGCTGATAGGTGTGTCAGGTGTGTCAGGGCCACGTGTTGGGGGTTCTGCCTGATGTGGCTGGTCTTAATCTCGGATGGTATCTGGTTCAAGGACATTGGGTTGACTCACTCTCCAATAGACAATGCCACCTCGATCCAGATAGACCTGCCTAGTCTGGCTGGACCTCACACTCAGGAGGCCTTTAGTGAAGGTTGGTTGAGTGGAAGGGCAGACAATAAGGTATCACTGTGCTTTCTTTCTTGGGAAACTTAATATGTTGTACTTTCTGGTGTGTTCCTACCTAAACCAGATCCCCTGGTCATCCCCTGGCAACCCCAGAGTCTCAGAGGAGGTGGCTCACCCCATCTCCCCAGGCCATCTTCTGTCAAGTGAGGGAGGCCACAGCACTTCCAGCAACTTCCCACCTAGACCCCTTTTTGTTTTGTTTTCAGCAAAGAAAGCCCAAGTAAAATAATTATCACTGTCTTTGTTAAGTAGCCTTTCTTACTTTTTCCTGGTCAGGCACAGGTGGAAAGGTCATGCCATTTAAGACCCGGTTCTCTGTACACACAAGGTGGTTATCCCCAGCTCTTCGCACCACACCCAATCAGCTTCCTGTTTTCTCATCCTTTGTTTCCACCTGGGAGGAAAAAAAGATGCCACACAACAGTCCAGGTGGTGACGGGTGGGAGCCTACACCCACCCTCGGGCAGGCTGCCAGGGACCCACAGTGGGTGCTGGGGAAGATGCCGGGGTGGGCCCGGTCCTGGTCCTCACATAGGACTGGGCTGGGGCAGGAGGACTTGCCTAATCAAGTGGAGCCTGAGGGTGCATCTCCTCCTTTCTCGGATCCCTGTCTTCCTTTGCCATCAAGGTGACTGGATTAAGGGAGGTGTCCAGAGGAACCAGGGAAAGGGCAGGCATGGCAGAGGGTGTACTTAATGGCTCTGGGCAGTGACTCCTTCCCAGATGGCCTGGCAGTCCTATGGTATCTTTTGCAACCAGTAGTATTTGCGGTATAGTTGCTCAAAGTGTTGCCCAAGAGAAGACCCCAGCTGGCGCCATAGCCGTCTATGCCAATATAGCCGTATCATCCAAAAAATGTACTGTATTTCTCTTACTATCTTTAAATCTGTTTTGCACTAATGAGGCTGATGACGTATAAGACTTCCATAGAACCCAGTCTGGGGCTGCAGAGCCCAGGGTAGGGCTGTCTGTCCTTTCAACACTCTGTCCTGTGGTCCTGCAGCTCAGGTCAGCTGGCTCCTGCCCTGACCTCACAGCGTCCGTGCCCATCCGCTGCCTGGAGCATGCCCGGCAACGGCACAGTTTCTCTGAGGGCTGAGCCCACCTCCGGCGGGGCCCGGCCGGCCCTGCCCGTGGCACCCCCCTCTCCCCCCCGCCAGAGGAATCCCTTCTTTGACCTTTGTAATTATTCCTGTTCAATCTTCCTTCATGTTTTTTCCCCTCCCCCCTTTCGAAGGTGCTCAACTCCTGCATGCTCTCCAGTGTATTAAGGATGGGAGTGAAATTGATGACTGGGATGTCTCAGGTCTTTATGATGATGAATGACTTTCACTGACAAAGCTTTTATTGTCTGTGATTTGGGAAGAAGAGGGAACTGATATATCAAGGCTGCCTGTCACGCCATTTAATACAGTTATAAATCCTGACGTCACTAACTGGTGGTCAGGGGCTGGAGAAGTGCATCGGCCACTGCTTTGCCCAGCCTTCATGGATGTATTCCCCTCTTTCCTTTCTTGGCTTGACTGTCACAGTTGTGTTTAGGGATGGAACATCGGGATGGTGACTTTAAAAAGCCCAGGGCAGCCTGGGCCAGGGAGGAATGTGGGAGTCCTCCCCACCCTAAAGGAAGGCGTGGATGGCAGGCCTTTGATTCCAAGAGGGCAAGGCAAGTGTTCAGTGAAACCAAATCCTAAAAGTATGCTAATATCTTCCGGCATGTGCACCACCCTTCACCAAGTGTTTTTACCAAGTTATCTGTTATTTATCAGAGCTTCCTTCCGTTCTTGTTGGGGAAGGTGGCAGGGAGGGGCTTGATCCCCTCTTTTACAGGAGAGGAAACTGGCCAAGGTCATGACCCATGGGGTGCATGCAAAGGATGACTCCCCGGGTGAGGCGACAGAGCCCCAGCACTAGGAGTTTTGGGTGTGGAGTCAGGCAGCCCTGGGATCCCCTCCTCCTCTCATCACTGTCTAATTGCTGATCTTGGGAGGGTCACTTCACTTTTCTGAGCCTCAACTTTCTCACCCAGGAGTGAGAACAACACTCTCCTTATAGGGTTGTTACAGGGATTAATTGAGATAATGCATGGAAATTCTTAGCAAGGGTCTCGGCCCATCAGGAGTGCTTGATAAACATTTTTAGAAGGTCAAACTACAATGAGAGAAGCATGTGGTAGATGTCACAGAAGCAAGAGGAGGGCCGCCTTTACCTTCTTGAGGTTGGAGGAGGGGGTGGCCAAGGAAAACTTCCTATAGAGGTGACATTGTGCTGATTGGAAGGAATAGGAACTAACCAGACTGGGAAGACGAGTGCAAAAGGACATGCCAGGCAGAGGGAACGAGATCAAAGCAAATACAGCATAGGCTGAGTGAGGAAATGCAAGCAAGTCCAGGACTGGGGAGCTGTGCAGCAGATGGGAGAGCCGGGTCAGACCACGAAGGCTCCCAAGGACCTAGGATCATGATTTCCAGATGCTGGGGAGCCTCAGAGGACTTTAAGAAGGGAATGGCATCTTCAGAGAAACCTCTCTGGGGTCTTGACAGAGAGTGGACGTAATGAGGATGAGACTCAGCAAGAAGACCTAAAGCATTGAAGGTGGTAGTAGAAGCCCAGGAGAGAAAGAATGAGTACCTGGACCCAGGCAGCAGAAATGAGGAGAGAGGAAAAATTTTGAGGGGTAGATTTGGCAATAATCAAATATCAGGTTTAGATGAGATGCAGAAGTCAAGAATGGCTCCCCTGGTTGGAGTTTGGGACACTGGGTGGATAATGGAGCCACCACCTGAGACAAAGGCAACAGGAAGAGGAGCTGATTTTGGTACTTGACTCCATGGTGCCCTAGGAATGCCCAAGTGGAAACGTCTCAAGGGCAGCAGGGGAGGGGTCAGGGCTGGGGATATGGATTTGGAAGTCATGGGCATGGAGGAGATGGGCCACTCAGTGAAGATATAGAGACAAAAAGGGTCAAGAGGAGCAAAGATCTAGGAGAAGACTCTGGGGAACAAGGGCAGTGGAGACGGAAGCTGAGGGCAAGTCTGAGAAGAGGTGACTGGTGAAAGACAAGTGCACCGTCATCTTGGAGCCTGTAGCAGTCGCAGCACTTGGTTGAGAATGACAGAGCTCTCTCTGGCTCCTTAAGCAGAAGAAAGATTTTTCTAAAGTTCAGATACTCAAGAGGACCACAGAGCCAGACATGGGAGACTTCACCGCCAAGACTTCACGTGGCCCACAGCTAAGCTGCACCTGAACAAGTCCAGTGCACAGCAGGGCAGCTCCTGTGGTGATGCCACACACAGGCCCGTGGACAGAGCCTTCCGCTCGTGCTGCCATCACGGGACACCAGATGTCACCTCTAGAACCTCTGCCTTGGCAGATGGACTCCACTGGCGCCCACAGCTTTGTGTCACTGGTTTCTGAATTAACGGTTCGTGGATGTGTGCCTGCCTGGTGGGGCCAGCAGGGGCCTGTGTCCGCGCTGCAGCAAAGGATGCAAGCCCGAACTTTCTGACTTCTGCCTTGAGGAGCCTAGACCCTTAAGGTGAAAGTCTTCCCAAACAAAAGAAAGGTGTTCGACGACATCAAGTAGCCAAAAATCTTTGGACAACTAAGGAGTGAGCAGAGAGATCCAAAACAACAAGAGCTGCAGCACTGGTTGCTTCGGCAATTAGGAGGACCTTGTTCTTTGAAGTTACTTATCAACCGTAGCCAACCCCTTCCCGTAGGATTTGAAGCCCAGCTCCGGTAAACTCAAACCCAAGGACATAGGCATACAGGCCAGAAACCACTGAAGCCGAGGGGAAAATGATTGTTCTCGATTCCAAGAAAGCCTTCAAGAGGAGAGGCAGCTGGGCTTACGGGGTTGGGCTGTGTTTTCAGGAGTTGAGTGATTTACTGACTGGCGTAGGGGGGAGAAGCAAGGATCCAGTGGCACAGCCCATCCTTGGTGGGGGTCTGGGGGTGGCTGGGAGCCCAGCTAGAACTTGGGTAACTGCTGAGCTTCTCCAGCAAGCAGGATAGGAAGGGTTGCCTACGGGGCCCAAAATGAAAGCCTCCCATTCTTTTTCTTTTATGATCCTAGAGAGAGGGAAGGGAAGGAGAAAGAGAGGGAGGGGAGCGTTGATGTGAGATAGAAACATCGATTGGTGGCCTCCCGAACCCAGGCGCATGCCCCAATTGGGAAGCAAACACGTGACCTTTTGGTTTATGGAATGACCCCCAACCAACTGAGCCGCAGGGGCCAGGGCAAGCCTCTTGTTCTTAAGGGCGTGAAATCCCCAACACCGGACATAGGGCTAAGCCCAGAGAAGTGGCTCGGGAAAGGTGTTCTGAGCAAAGGCATGAATGGATGTTCATTCTCGTCCAGCATGCACATGCCTGGTCTCAGCTCTATGCCAAGCATTCAGCCAGCACCACAGGGAAACAGGTCAGTAGGACATGGTCCTGCCATGGAAAGGTTCTTCTACCATGGAGCTGGGCACAGGGGCTCTGGGAGCACTGAGGAGGGAACGTAGAACTGAGGGTGGGCAGGGCAGGGCAGGGTGGGCCACCTGAGAGGGTTTCCCGCAGGAGTGACATGGATGCAGTTTGCTGGGTGCTGTCAGGGCATGGCAGTTTGCTAAGGCTTGGGAGCAAGGTGAGGGCCAGAGGGGTGAGAGGCTGGAGCCTACTCTACTCTAGCAAGAATGGAGGGCAGTGGGAGGTTTGGACTTGATCCGGAAGCCACGAGGAGCCACTCAGGGAGAGGGCTGAGGGTCTTTCAGTAGAGGGACCCGTGTGTTGGAGGAGGCTGGGGCCAGCTCAGGAGACAGTTGGGGGTGGGTGGTGATGTGAGTCTGAACTATAGGCAGAGTTGGCCAGGGTTGTAAAGGGGCGGTGCACTGGTGACATCCCCAAGCTCCGCTGCGGGAGGTGTTGGTGGGGGAGGCTGTACCTGTGGGTGCCAGGGTGTCCAGGCCAGGCCTTCTTGTCCAGGGGCGCCCCGGGGCCTGCTGGGGGCCTCATTAGGTCGCTCATGGGCAGGGAGAGATGAGAGCAACGATGGAGATGGCGGCTGCCTCCTGCTGGTGTGTTGAGTGCCGGGCGAACCACATGAGATCCCATCTCGCGCATAATGTGCATCCGAGGACAAAATTAGATTGAGAAGTAAATGGAGCCGAAAATTTCCAAAGCACTTCCCATCAAGAAGCTGTTTGATTTTGTGTTTTAATTCTCTGAGTCCCCCTGCCCAGTAGGCTCATTTTGGTGGGGACGGCTGGAGCAGAAGGGGAGGGGAGGGGAACGCCAGGAACCGGGGGGACCCAGGGCCCAGGCCCAGGTTGGGGGAGAGGCGAGGGGGCCCATGGCCACCACCTTTACTGCGTGGTGGCCATGAGTCCAGGCTCCATGTGGCTTCATCTCCTGGGGAGCCTGTTTCAGACCTCAAACAGCCTTGCGAAGAGGGTGTTATTGTTCCCACTTTTTAGCCTGGGAAACTTGAGGACAGAAATCACGTAGTAACCTGTCAAGGTCACATACATAGTATGTAGCTGGCTGGGGTGGCAAGCACTGGCCTGTTGGGCTTTAAAGCTCAAGCCAATGCACATTTGAATGTTTCCATCTTTTTACCAGAAGGCTCTGCCTTCTTCCTCCTTCTCCTTCTCATTTCTTCCCTCTCTTCCTCCTCCTTTCCAAAGCCCAGGAACCCTGGAAGGCAGTGCAAGGAGTATATTCCCATTTTGCAGATTTGGAAAGCGAGGCTAAGTGAGCTACAGTCATTTGGTGGCACCATGGAGGGTAGAAGTCAGTAGCAAATCCTGTGAAAGCTGATTCCTGTGTGTGATCTCCCTGCTTTCGTGGATCAGCAGGGTCAATAAATACAAAGATGTGACAAAAAGAAATCAATCTCTCTCTCACATACCCACACACAACACATTTAGAACTATCTCTGGGCAGGAGTCCAGCTGGTCCTGTCTGTGCCCACCCCTGCCTGGCTACAGGTCACTCAGGGCACCTGCTGCCCCACAAGGGCTCAGCCCTCTCCCGGCCCCAGGGCCACTGCTGCTGTCAGCCAGGCCTGCGGAGCCCAAGAGTGTGCCTGGACTCCTAGATCAGCGCACAGAGGAAAGTCCTCTGATGAAGTTTTTGCTTTCAGGGACACTTGTGCCCTGGACTACTGGAAGAAAAAAATTGAGAATCAGTTTCTTGACCTTGAGGGGTATTTTGCGAAGAGAGAGGGAAGGAGCAGAAAGGAATTTTCAAAACGAAGGAGAGGACATTTGGACAGGGGGCCATGGTGGTTCTAGGCCCAGGCCTGGCTACGCACGCTCTCTGGACAAGACCTGGCCCTGGAAGGGCCCTCTTTCCTCATCAGCAGTGAGGGCAATTAGAAATTTTCCACAATTGCTAAATTTTAAAACATTTTTTGTCAAGGAAACTTTCATTCACATAAAAGCTTCCTGGGAAGCCCTTAATGTAAGTTAGAATTGAGGTTCAGTGGTCTTGGGGGTGCCAGTCTCAGAGGCCTCCAGGCTCCCCCAGGAGGCCCAGAGGGCCCCAGCTGGAAACCCCCTGCACCGGCTGACTTAGCATCCTTCAGACTCCGGTGATCCCCGATTCCAAAGTGGTTTTCAAGTCACTGAAGGCTGCTCACAGAACATGTGCATCTTCCCACCTCTGAAACCCTGGTCCTTACGCCTCACACCCCAGTTGCCCACTTACCTTCCCCAACCTCTGCCTGTGCCTGAGGGAGCGTAGACCAGGGCTGGAGCATGTGGCCCCTCGAGGCTCATCCACTGGTGTGATGGGACCCACTCGTACTGCCAACCCTGCCCCAACTCCGCCCAAGCCTTGCTCCTCGTCCTCCTGGAGGAACCCTACTTACTGAGACCCAGCTCCAGTGCCTCCTTCTCCAGGAAGCCTGCAGTCTGACTGCTGGCATTGAATCTTAGGTCTGCTTTTCACTAATTGTGTGATATTGGTCAGGACGTGTCTTCTCTCTTAGCCTCAGTTTCCTCAGCTGTGGTCACTGAGACGGTGAATAACCAGAAAGCTAAATCCAGGCCTGACTGACTCATGAACTTATCCCCACAGGATTCCCCCTGCTCAGTAGGAACCCCACCTGGGTTATATGAAGCACTCTCACTTCTGTGATCCCACTTGGGGCCCCCAGTGGCCCCCGAAGGAGTCAGGGCCGGGGTAATTCCGGAGCTGACAATGGGTTACAAGCAAGAGCCTGAGCTACACCAGGCCTCTCAGAACCCTGGACCTCTCAGAAGCTCTCACACCTGACTCCTCAGCCTCTCTGGGAGGTGTGTGTGTGCGTGCGTGCGTGTTGGGAGTGGGGAGAGGAAGTAGGGAGGAATGGGCGGGCAACGAGGGGGCCTGTGGTGCCAGCTGGCAGTGCAATTTAAGGCGTGTTCTCTAAAGCACGTTCATTTGCTGTGCACCCGGGGAGGTGCCTCTGCGGGTAGACAGCACACCTGCCTGCCTAGCCTGCCTCTCGGGCGGACCCCTCTGCAGTTCCCAACTGTGACCTTCCCGTGTGGTTAGCGGAAGAAGGCAGAGAGGGGGCTCGGCTTTCTGGGTTCTGGGTCTGGCTCTCCGTGATGTCTGCTGGACCAAAAGTGGAGCAGCCAAGCCACTCTTTTCGGAATTGTGACTGGCCTCCGCCCTTTTACAAGAGTTCGGAAGCCTGTCTTGGGCTTTTCTGGCATAGACGTGTACCCATTGACTATTTCTTACATGCACCGGCTGCCAGATAGACGGACGTGGCAGGGCTGAGAACTGGGTACCATGTCTTCCTCGCAGTTCTAGCGCTGTCTGATTACCCCCAGGCGGGTGGCCTGGGGTGAGACTCAGGCACACAGAGAGGGGAGGGGACCTGCCTGAAGGCCCCATAAGAAGATGGAAAGCTTTCTGACTCCAAGTCCAGAGCTGGCTGGGCCTTGGTCAGCCTTCCCCCTTCACCCTCCAGCCATGACCTTACCCTTGAGCTTAAAAGACTCAGTAGGTCCCTCCTGCAATGCTTAGCTTCATTCCAAACCCATCTTAGATGTGGAATTTGGTAGTCAAGAGCACATCTGGCCTCAGTATCTATCCCCCCTCCCAACCCCTTGTTCTGCCTGTGCACACTTGGCCAAATTAGTCAGCCTCTCTCAGCCGCCGCTGCCTCCTCTCAATTCTGGAAGTAATACATGGGGGCACTTACATGGCTCTAAGTGCTTTGCATGCCCTAACTCGTCACTCCTTTCTAACAGTCGAAGGAGGTGATGTTATCATTTATAAACGAGGAGACAGAGGCATCACCTTGCCGAAGGGGACAAAACAATGAGTAAGTGGCAGAGCTGAGATTTGAATCCAGAGCCTTTGCTCTGAACCGTGGGGCTCCTGCAGCCTCTCAGGAACCACAACTGCCACTGCATCAACAGCAATAATAATCTCCACCTCTCAGGATTGTTTTGATGATTAAACGAGATAACGTGCATGCAGCACGTAGAACAGTGCCTGGCGAATGGAAATTGCTCAACGGAGCCAGCTACTCTCAACCATGCGTTGCACGCGTATTCAGTGATATTGTGGGCACACGCAGTGGTGGGTGGCGTATTTGATACTAGGTCCCCTCAATAGAAGCTTCGTGCACATTTGTTAATTTAACGCACACAACAATTCTACAAAGCAGATAGGATTGCCTTGACATATAGATGAGAAAACAGACTCAGAGAGGTTAAGCCACTGGTTCAAGATCACACAGCCAGCAACTGTGGAGCCAGGGTCTGGAGGGAGACTACCAGCTTGTGCCTTTGTCTCTGTCTTGTCATACTGCCTCCATACTGGGGGATACAATGTCCCCCAACCTGGAAGGCCACTTCAGGGGAACTTGATGCTTTCTGTGTGCTCATGTCTTCCAGCTTCCACTTAGTAACCGTCTAGTTTAAGTAGACTCCAGCTCTCAGGAAGGAAGGCTTTCCCAGCTGCCAGGTTTGGGAATTGTGTTCTGTATTAGCAATTGAAGGTGGCAAGTGTGATGAAATACCGTTGGCCCTGAGTTGGAGGGGGGAAGGAGGACTGGCTCACCTCTACAGTTCAGTCTGGCCATGGTACTCCATGGTTCCGAAATGCCTTGGGGCAAAGAGACATTTTTATATTCTCCAGCCAGCTTGGGTGGCCACATACCGTGACCAGGAGTGGGGGCATGGCAGGT
Source organism: Noctilio leporinus (assembly GCA_004026585.1). Lineage (NCBI taxonomy): Eukaryota > Metazoa > Chordata > Mammalia > Chiroptera > Noctilionidae > Noctilio > Noctilio leporinus. The sequence continues at coordinate 444,438 of PVIW01000256.1, forward strand.
CTCCGTCAGCTGGCTGATCTCTTGGTGATCTTTGCCATTGACACGCATCATATGACAGTTCTCCAGGGGCCCATCCTGGGCTGAGATGGACAATTGAGCCTTTTTCCATCTGGTACTTATGATTACATAGGTCCCAAGACAACTTTCAGAACACTAGTATCTTGCATAAGAGATACCCATCATTGTGCTGGAGTGACATACGTTCACCCTCCTCCAGCGACAGCACCCAGGGTCATCTCTGTGACATTCCTGGAGCTGGCCTGAGACAGAGGTCTGTGAGCGGACCGCTTGCCCTTCCTCCAGCTACCTCAGACTGCCAAGGTTTGGATGTCTCAGGCTTGATTATATTGTTTCCCTGTTTCCATTCTTGCAGCCCACCTGTCACCTATCACTTGTCCTAATGTCAGTTTTCCTGGCTCTAGAAGTCCCTCTCCTCCATCTGATTTTGCTATTTTCAATCTGCTGGACGCTGGACAACCAAGCCACTGAGCTCACTGGAACTGTGTGCAAATGCTGAATGGGCCTGCCAGGGCTGATCCCCAGAGGGACTCTAGGGGACAGGCCTTGTGCCTGCCTTTTGGCGGCCTGCAGCCAGGACGCTGGGGCTGAGATGGCTCGATAACACATTTGGGGTTGGTGGGACATCACTGTACCTCCCGCCCCTGTCAGGGCTGGATGTTGGCTTGGAGAAGGTTCAGTGGGGCCCTAAGCTGTGAACATGTGACTTGGCCTCAGTGCTCCTGGCATCATGACCCTGTCCTCGAAAGCAGGAAGTCCCTGCTGTGACAGTCTAGCCCGAGAGCAGCAAAGGTGGGAGCAGGGGCCAGGGAGGAGCCACGCACCCCGAGCATCTCGTGTTGATTATTACCTCCCCTTGGAGACGATGAGTGAGCCCCTTAGGGGCACAGACAGTGTCTGGTTCTTAAGATAAAGTTAATTTTAAATCAAAAGTTAATTTCAGCTAAAAAGTAATACAACCATGCAGTTAAGTATTCAAGCCACACAGAAAAATATAAAATGAAAAGTAAATCTTCTTCCCCCAACCTCAGCCCTCCCATCCATAGTCCCTCACCCCAAAGGTAACAATGTCTTGTGTATACTTACAGTAGCATTTCTATACATGTCTTAGTATATTGATTTTATATGTTTTTATTGGCACAAATGGAATCATACTGTATGTAGTCTTCTTCGGCACTTTGTTTTATTCACTCGGTAGTGTATCTTGGAGCTCTTTCCGCAATCCACACGTTCAAATTGATCTCCCTGTTTTTCAAAACTGTGTTCTTGCCCTGACCAGCGTGGCTCAGTGGGTTGAGAGCCACCTGAAAGGTCTCTGGTTCGATCGTCAGTTAGGGCACATGCCTGGGTTGCAGGATGTGAAGGGACAGGAGAGGCAACTAACTGATGGATGTTTCTCTCATTGATGTTTCTCTCCCTTCCTTCCCCTCTCTCTAGAAAGGAATAAATAAAATCTTTTTAAAAGCTGTGTAATATTCCATCATAATTTATTTCACCCAGCCACTATAACAGATAGATACTTCAGTTGTCCTCCTCCCTCCCCCCTCTCCCTTCCGTACTTCCCATCAAATGTAAACCTTGGTGTAGCCTTCTGTGTATTTCCATAGGCAAAGTCTTAGAATTGCTAATCGAAGGAGGGGTGTTCTGCATTTTGCAGGTCGCCTATGGAAGCAGAACCGTGTAGGGAGGTAGGTGGTGATGGTGCAGCTCTGGTACCAGGTGGCCTCAGTTTGCATCCAGCTCCACCTCTTCCTAGCTGGGTACCTTATCTGCAAATTGGGGATTATAAAGATTTATACCTCCCAGGGTGGCTGTGATACTTAAATGAGATAATACGTATAAAATACTTCCACGGGTGCTTGGCACGTGGGAAGAGCTGTGCAACTGCTAATTGTTACTGTTGTGGACCTTGCTATTACTCTTGCTGTTATTACTATTATTATCATCTCCCAGGTTCTCTGGAGCACTGAGGAAGGTGCTTAGAATTCAGTAGGTATCAGAAAATGCATGCACGCATGCAGGAATGAGTGAGTGAAGACGAGTTTGCCCACAGCTGCCCTCTGCATTCCCCTGCTGTAAATACTGGCTTCCATCTGTCCCTGGCGCAGGGCCTGTCCTGGCAGGGAGGCCCAGGGCCAGGAGTGTGGCAGGGCTCCCTGCAGCCTCTCTCATTCAGTCCTTGCCTTAGTTGGCTTGTTACGTTGGACCAACAATTGCCTGATTGAGAAGGATTGTGTCATAAGTGCGCATGAAAATATTGACTGAGCCCCGGTGCCTGCTCTAAAATGCCAGGCAAATGAAATTCAAACACGCTCCGGAAACTGAAACACAGGGTTGGCATCTGGACCTTCCCAGCGATTCCAGGGATGTCAACGAGGTTGGTTCAAATGAAGGAACGGGGGGATTTGGGGATTGCAAAGTGAACAGTGGCCTGATTTAAGACTTGTCCAGTTGTCTTCCCCAATCTACAAACCCAGATTAGATCTCTAGCCAGTACAATTAAAGGGAGGCCAGTCAGAGCTAGTTAAGAGTGGGGATTGAGTAATTTTGAGAAAAGTTTATGGTTATTATTTCTAAGCTAATAACACTAGCTAAACTAATAGCTAATAACCCTGTCATTAGGAGCGGGCCAGGTCTTCTATAATGATAAGATACAGCTTTTCAGCAGCCAGCACATCCGCCGTGTGCGGGCAGATCGGGCTGTTATACGTCCGCCAGTCTTTCCCTTCTAGGTGTAATACACCCCCTGTTCACTCCCAGCTCTGCACACTCTTGACTCATGGCAGGTCTGAACAAAGGGAGACTTCAGAGCAGCCCCTGTTCAAATTGTCATACATGCTTCCAACACCTGCTGGAAGGAAGGAGCCCGCTGGTGTACACGCGACATGAACACATACACCGGGGTCTGTGTAGCAGAATCAGTCCCCTCCCAGCATCCTGGGTGCTGGGCTGTTTCTTTCCCCCTCCCCTCAGGCGACAGGTTACTATCATCTGCTTTGGTGTTGATTGAAAACCTTCAGCTTATTCGCGTCACTCAGGCATGGTTAACTTCTTTCTATAACAAGCATCAAAGAATGGTTTCTGAAAGTGAAGAACATAACCCACGTACAAATATAAAGGGAATACTTGTGAAGATTTTATTCAACTCATAAATTGATGAGGGAACCTGTAAAAGGATAAAAGTGGTTCCAAGAGCATTTCAGAAACTAGAGGTTTATATTGTCCATCGGAAAAGACAATTTTTTTTTTAATGTTGAATTACTAGATTAGGTATAAAAGTGGTTAATGTCCTACAGGGCAACATGCCCAAGCTTCTGGGGTTATACCTCTTTTACCTGATAGAAATCTGCACATTAACTTGTATTTCCCCTTGTCTGGTCTCTAATCGAACAGTAAAGAATCTCAAACACAGTTCCATTCCCTTGAGGTACGATTCTTGGGTACAAGAAAAGGCTATATTTCCCACCTTTGTGGCCTATTTTTCAAAGTTTTAATAATGTTTCTTTTTTATACTCAAAAAGGCTTCTCATGGTTCTGTGACTCTGAGGAACAGTTTTCTGGGAAAACATTCTAGAAGTGCCTGCAGGTTCAGGTTACATGATTGCACTGAGACAGAATGAGAGATTTGGTTTTGGAGCCCTCACTGAGTTCCTGTGTGGTCTCAGATTGCCCTTCAGGGTGACAGGGTAGTTCCATGACCAGACGCTGGGAGAGGAGCTTTGACAGGCAGTCCAGGACACAGGGCAGGGGCAGGGCCTGGGAGGAGGTTGTGAGGAAAGGGGAAAGGAGAAAGGGGGTCTGACCTGGGCTGATCAGGGCCATGGGGAAAAGGGTACCCAGCGTGATGGAGACTCAGGAGGGGCTTGGGGACTGACTGGACATGAGGGAGGAGGTACCTTTGAAGCTGGCATGGCTGGGAGGCTGGGCTGTCACCCACAAAAATAAGAAAGATGACAGGACTTGAGGGCTTTGAGGGATGGCTAAAGGTTGAAAATTGACAGTCTGAGTGCGACGCATGGGCTTTGTACAAGCTTTCCTTGGCCCTCAGTGTATATTTCAAAAACTGGATTAGTGTCAACATTCAGACAGGAGATTCCCAAATGCAATGAAACTGGAGTTCTAGCTTCTTTTGCCAGAGCGGAGTAGGGGCTGCTGTCCCAGGCCAGGTGCCTGGTCACCCAGATGGACATTGGTGAGAGGGCCATGGCAATAGTGTGCGTCTGATTCTATAAGTTCCTTTCCTGGAGGTAGAAAAATAAGACTGATGCTAACCCTCCTTTCATTAGGGTTTAATCCAGGGAGCCTGATGCTGTGGGCTTTAGCGCTGAGGTAAGGCGGGCAGGCGCCGCCATACCTATCTCTATAGCAGCCAGCACCAACCTCCAGGCCCCTCAACACAGGACTGAGATGACACCTCTGACTCAGGGGATGTTGGAGCAGGAAAAAACCTAAGGGCCATCTGTTACCACTGCTTGAGCAATCAGATGGAAAAACCAAGGCCTGGAGAGAAGTGGGACTTACCTGAGGTCACACGGCAAGTCACTGATGCCCCTTCCAGGGATGTACAGGGTTCCTGGGTGTAAAAGGCCTCAATGGATATGATTACCACTTTGTGAAAGATTTTGCCTGTCCCAACCAGCTCCTCCATCTTCCCTGGGAGCCTGGGCCTTGCGTGCGGAGTGGGTCCTCCTCTAGACAGAGCTTCCAGCCTAGGGCTGTCCAGGCCAGCAGGCCCCCTCTGGCCATCAGGCCATCACCAGCATCTTGCCCCCACTGCCCGTCTTGTTCACAATAACTCATGGCTTCTCGGTGGTTTTCTTTCTTCTTTCCCTTGCTCACACACACAGTCAGGTAGTTAGAGGGGGAGTTTGCTCCGTGCCCTGTGGTATTCAAAGTGAAGAGCTTTCACACTGTCAGGGTAATGAATTCTGTACGGGTTTGAAGAGAGGGGCTGGGAGGATCTCCATGTCATGTGTCTAGGAGTGACAACCCCCAGTGGTTAATTACTGCCACACGATGAGAACCGAGCTGGTAGTAAAATGAGATAAGTTCATTATGAGCTAAATTTGAAGTTAATTGGATTCACATTTCCCCCCATTAGTGCACATAGAGAGAGCCTACCTAGAAGTGAGCTGTATGGAAAAGAGAAAGTTGCATCTAAGCAAAAGGCAGATAAATCAGGCCTACTTATTTCATGGAGCTCATGATAAAGGGCTTTCTGAGATGGTGAGATGGGAACCAAAGGTCCTTTCAGATGGTAGAACTAATGTCTGATTAAGTTCCTCTTGGCAGTCCATGGCCATACCACCCTGAACGTGCCTGATCTTGTCTCATTTCATGTTGGCAGATATTTCTGAGCACGTACTGTGTGCCAGCCAGTTCAGGGGCCTTGTATTGACTGATTGTTAAACAGCCCCAGTCTTGGTGGCACGCCTGAAACCTGTTAGAGAAGGGACCAAGGAGGGGGAAGTGGTCAATGCTCCAAGGTCATCGAATCCCCAGCTCAGTGCCGGGAGAGTCCTTACAGGCCATCAAAGCAAATTGGAGACTTGAATCCACTCTGGGTTTTCCCACCAGCTGGCATCCAACCTCTGCTCATATTTGGATAGGTGTCCTGAGAAAGTCCTAGGCGGCGTGATGAAAAGACCAGGAAACATCTATGAAGTCTTGTATCAATCGGCTGTTGCCATAATACCGATCCTTAGCAAACCACCCCAAAACTCAGGGCTGAAAACAACAATCATCTCTTCTTGCTCATGCTCCTGGGGATTGGCTGGGGGTTGGCTGATCTGGACTTGACTCCAGTTGTAGGTTGGGTCCACCTCTGCTCCACATGTCTGTTTCCCTCCTTGTAGCAGGCTAACCAGGGCCTGCTCGAGCAGTGACAGTACAGGGGTACAGGGGTACAGGGGACACATTCAGCCGCGTGAGCCTGTGCAAGTGCCTGCCTGCCGAATATCCGCCCACTTCCATCAACCCAAGCAAGGCACGTGGCTGAGCCCCAGCCGAAGGGGTAGAGAAGCCCACTGCCCCCAGTGGGAGAAACTAGGCAGTAGGGAGCTACTGAATCTAGAAAGGTATTGATTCTAGCCACTACCTGGCTGTTGCACCAAACTTCTTGGTTCTTATAGATGAGCTGATCTGCTTGTGATTTTCCAGAGTCAAGATATAGCCAACTAATGATCATTTTGGTGTCCCCTCTCCCTGAACGTTGATGTCGCCATCTTGTTTTCTTGTACTGGCTCAAACTTTCAGAACAATTTTCAGTAATAATAGGTTTCCTTGACACGTTCTTGGCTTTTGTAAGAATGCTTCAAATGCTTCACCCATTAGGCCTGATATTGACTCTAGATGTAAGATCAATAACAGATCAAAGAAATATACTCGGATTCATATTTACTGAGAGGTATTTATTGTAAGGAATTAGTATCGAGTTTTAGCCAATGCCTTTTTCATAGCTTTGACATAATAATATGTTTTTCCTCCTTTGATACACTAATATGATTTTCCAACCAATGCTTTAATATTGATCATCCTTACATACCCCAAATAAGCCTTATTTGGTCATGGTATACTATTTTCTTTCTGATGTTGCTTGATCAGTGAAATTGATTTTTTCATGTGTATTAATAAATTGTGAGACTAGCCTTTAATTTTTATTTTGGTGGACCTTTGTAAAGTTTTTATATCAGGATTATGCTAGGTTGGCAAAATAAATTGGAAAGATTTTTTTAGTTTTTACATATCCTGAAACAGTTTAGTAAGAGGAATGTGTGTCTCTTAAAGATTTAAAAGCACTTGCCTAAGACAAAAACAAAGAACTTGTTCAAGAAGTTAAATAGATAAGGCACCTTATTTTAAAATAATTGAAGAAACAGCTATTTATATTTCTTCTAAGGTTATTGGGTTGTTCATATTTTCTATCTCTTCTTGGGTTTTTGTAATTCATGTTTTTCTAGAAAATTCTACTTTTGTTGAGATTTCCACATTTATCAGAATAGAGAGGTCATGCACTTTCTTGTTTTTGTTTTGTTTTGTTTCGTTTTAACATCATCTCTTCCATATCTCTGTTAATATGTTTTCCCAATGTTTAATCTTGCTACTTGTGTCTTCTTATTTTGACTATTTCCCTGGGTTTGTCTATCGTACTAGTCTTTTTAAATAATAATTCTTGGTTCTATTTATTGTTGTGCCTGGTTTCCTGTTTACTAATTTGTTATTTTCTATTTTTCTTTATCAATTCCTTTACCCTCCTTTCCCTAGGTTTTTTTTATTGTTTTTTAAAGCAGGTTTCTTGAGTTGAGTGAAGCACTGATTTTCAAACCCTTGCTTTCAGGATCAGGGTTTTAAAGCATGTGTAACAGTGGCAGAAACTATTGAGTTCAGCCCTCCCCACTGAAGAAAGAACATGATTCCAGGGGCTGAGAGCTGGATTCCAGTATCAGCCTTGCCTCGAGTCAGCTGAGTGTGTTTAGACATGTCCCTTCCCTGCTCAGGACTCTCTTACCCAGCTTGGGCCACCAGGCAGGATGTGGGGCTCGTGGGGCGTGGCCCTGCCGGCTCTCCTGCACCAGGCTGCCTCTTAGCAAAATAACTCCCTTCATCTTCCAGGAGGCAGACATGGCTTCCTCCTCATGTGCTCCTGGCTCCTCTCCCAACACATATATCCATACAACTGTGTAGTTGAATTTCATTCTGCATGGTGGAGTCCGTAAGCAGCAGTGACAGTGTGGCTTGAAGGCAAGGCCCAGCACGGGTGTCTCAGATGAGACACTCGGAGCCCCGGGCTGGGGGTCAGATGCACAGCCAGGAATATATGCCAGGCAATGGAATGAAGTGGCCTCAACATGTGGACTCTGACATTGTATTGCTTAGACGGGAATCCTGGCTCTTACTGTGTAACCTTGGACAAATGACAAGACCTTGTTATCCTGTAGAATGGGGATAGAATCAGTACCTTACCTCATAGAGTTGTTGCAGGTTAGATGAGTTAATAATGTAAAATACTGACAATGCAGCCTGGGGTTTTATAATTTCTAGGTTAGTGTTTTTGGTTTGTCATGATCATCATTAGGATGTGAGCCTGTGGGTGGGGCCCGGGTTGGAGCTGCTGCTGGGTTGGGTCGGGGTGCCAGCCCACGGGAACAGCCCAACCGTGGCTGTCTTATCCACACGCCTCATAGTCCGGCCTGGCACTACGACCGTGCACTGACCAGTCTGATGCTGCACTGGTTCTTGACCATGAACAGAGAGGATTGCTGTGGACTCCAGAAAACTCCTGCTTCTCTAGCAGGGCCACTTCTCTCATTTACTCAACACATATTTGTAGGCCTAGGCCATTCTGACTTGGAGTACAAAGATTTGGCCCTGAAGCTTACACTCTGTGGAGAGAGGAGCTACTATCGAGGGTGTGGGTGCTGAATTGGAAGGGGGTGCATAAGACAGCTGGGGGCTGGGGGAACCCCCTGAAATCACTGAGAAGTGTGGTCAGCCTTGCCAACTCCAATTATCGGTTTAATCTTAGCTCTCATGGAGAGTCATATGCAGATCATATGGGGGAATCAAGGACCCCTCCCCTGTCACAATGCCTCTTCACAGAGTGAAGAGACACCAGCCATGCTGCCCAGTCCAGGAGGCCCAGTCCAAAGCTAGGAGGGTGGTGAGCAGAGGGAAGAAGGGAGCCTCCTGGTGTTTGATAAGGTTCTGGAAAGCCAGCAGAACCATGTGAAATGAGACACGCTCTGGGTGTTGGCAGGACAGTCTGACTGACTGGTACTCGGAGGGTGGGTGCTCTATCTGGGAAACATTCACATCTCGTACCATGTGTTGGCTTGTAGCTTTGCAGGATGTTGATCAGAGGTGGTCCTTCTTGCCAAGCCACCTGGTAGTACGGCTGAGCTCAGAGCCTGTGTACTACCTGCACGGCCACCCTGGGCCTTAGGAGAGGCCCCTGGGGCCCAGCCTGGCTCTGTGTGATCAGGGGCTGCTTCCCCATCCCACCCTGGACCTCTCCTGATCTCCTTACTCCTCACTGTCCATACCCAGGAAAGGTTGAGGTTCTGTCCTCCCTCCCTCATCCCATGGCCACCTCATTTCTCACCCTCTTCCCAGTTGCACCCTTTTCTTCAGGAGTAACTGTCAATTTACCCAGTGGGTAGGGTCCCATCTTCAGGGGCCCACAGGTATTCAGGGACAGTGAGATCTCCCAAGGCCTAGGTTACTGGTCTTACCCATGAGCACCTTGCTACGTACACATACCTGGCAATGTGTGAAAGGACAGTAGCCCCACTCCTGCCCTCAGAGGCAGACATAGCATTTTGGAAGGGCCATTCATTCACGCGTTTATTCACTAAGCCCCTACTAGGCGCCAGGCCAGGGTGGGGGAGGCAGGCTGTGTGGGTTATGAATGAAGAGCCACTCCTGCTCTTCAAGAGTCCCTGTCCCTGCAAAGAGGGGGACATGCACTCGCCAGAATTTCTGCCCCTGAGGGCTGAGGGACCTCTAGGTCCCAGTGCCCACACAGTGCCTGGTATCAGCAAGGACTGACTCTAGGCCAAAGAAAGAAGAGTTCAGTGAGGACCAGGGCTGTAGGCGTTTGAGGCAAAGGGAAGCACTTGAGATGTTTTTGAAGGCGGGTGGTGTTGGGTGCGAAGCTGGAGGAGAGGGTTCCATGCAGAGGGGCGGCAGAAGCAGAGGTGGCCGTGCAGAAGTCCTAGTCCCACCTGGGGAGTAGGGAGCAAGGGGAGCTGGCCAGAGCTCCAGTTTCCCCAGGGACATAGCAGAGCCATCCCTGGTTCCTGCTGAGTGGAGCCAGGGTGGCCGGAGGTGCATGTATGAGTGTGTGTGTCCATGCAAGGTACGTGAGGAGCTGGGGGCATGTTGGCGCTCAGTTTCCAGGTACGACAAATGTGCAGGTATGATGGGACCTGTGGATGTGGACTGCTGGCTGGGGAGGCACTCATCCTGCAATTTGTTGCTTTGATTCCTCAGGCCGAGACTTGGCGAGCACAACCCTTCCCGGGTACCCTCCGCATGTCCCCCCTGCCGGACAGGGCAGCTACTCTGCGCCGACACTGACAGGAATGGTGCCTGGTGAGTATGCACTGTTGGTGTCTCTGCAGCACAGCAGGTGGGGTTTCAGGGGCATCCCCTCCACACAGCCCTGGTGGCCTCTACGCTCTGAGAAGTGGACCTGAATAAATCAGGCAGAGGTCCGCACTACAGCCGGGCCTGCCGAGGGGCCGGGACCAGCCCGTGGCAGCACCAGGGAACATCAGAGAGAAGGGGCTCTTGGCTGTCCCTCAGATATCCCTCCTTGGCCACAGGAAAGTCTGAACACAGTGGGGAGCAGGACCTGGTTGAAGGTCGCCTAGCCAGTGAGGAGTGGGGCCCTCCCTCATCTTCTCTACCCCCATCCTCCCTTTCCCACCCAATTTATGTGACATAAAAACAAAGAAGTCCCCCTAGGGTGTTATCCATGGCCTTACTCCATGGAATTAGGGACCATGTGCTCAGGGCAGACAGCATGCTACCTTGTCACTTGATTCTAAACTGTACACCCTGTGGCCATTGAAACCTGATCCCTTTGGGCCTGCCATGTGTCAGTGTCTTTCAAGACATTTGGAAAGAAAGGCCACCATGTGTCCTTCCATGGACAACATGGCACATGATACTGACTGCCTACTAAGGGCATGATGAGTACAGCAGGGTGGCCCTAAGTATCGTTTTTTTTTTTCATGTTTTAAAAAATGACCAGTGGAAAATTAGATTGAAGTGTTATCACACTTCTTTGAAGGGTTCCTGTCATCCCTGTTTTGAGTCATTTACAGGGGCCACACCATGTGTTCGGTGCTGGAGGGTGCTCAGCCACACCTCCCCCAGGACACACTACTGACTTTCTTGGGGTGTGTGAAAAAGTGAGGCAGGTTATTTCTTCCCCCGCTACCCAATGGGTTTCCCTTTGGAGCCTCACAACAGCTCTGAGAAATAGGTAGGCGGATCATTCACCCCGCTTTCTTGGTGAGAAAATTGAGTCCAGAAAAATTGGAATGTGCCTACATCACCCAGCAAGTAGGAACCCTGACCCAGTGTGAACCACCCTAGGACCTAGGCCAGAGGGACCCACCCTGCCCTGCAGGCCTCCCTGCCCTCCCCTACTTCATCCCCAAAGATCAGAGCTTGCAGGGCCAAAGGGATTTGTCTACCTGGTACCTGAGCCCCTCATTCTAGCCCACCCTAGAGATGCTGTCCAAATAGCCCCAAGCCTCTTCCCCAACATATGTCACAAGCATATGCACCCTGAGGCCGAGAACTGGTTCTTTTGGTGGGGGTGGGCAGAGCTAGAATGTGAGGGCTGGGTGTCCACACCTGTGTGTGAAGCCTCCTAGGACCATGCGTGGAGTGGGGGGTGGGCAGGGAAGCAGGGCCGACCACAGCTCAGGTGGGCTCCCCCGTGCAGCCAGATCCTGGTGCGGATGCCAAGGAGTTCCAGAATTCTCAATTCACTCCTGGCTTCCTGGGTTATTACGAAGATGTGTTTAACAAGGTAGGAGGATGGAGCATGTTTCATTTAACGGTTTGTTAGCTCGATTTATGGCTTTTAAATATGAGACATATGGGAAGTGGCCTCTGAGTATACGCTTGCCCTGGGCCTTACCAATGCCAAAGAGGCCTGCCAAGGTCGTACCTGCAAAGCCTTTGCCTTTTCCACCGCAAGGGAGGGCCCGTGAGGAACATGGGGAAGTATCAGGCATAAGGCAAACAGGTGGTGGGACACACACCCTCCTTACCCGCCCCTCCCCTCGCATTCCCAACTAAGCAAATCAGGGCAGCCTTAGGAGATGTAGCCCAAGCCATATCCATTAGTGGCCCTTGGAATTTATGTAGCATTTTAAGGAATGCAAAGTGCTTTCCCAGGAGCCCTCTGATGGTACAACCCTGTGAGGTGGGCTGGAGAGGACACAGTGTACCCCTTCTCTGCATGTCTCTCCCATTCCCTTCCTCCTCCGCTTCTTTTCTCTTCCCATACACCCAGCACTCATTCAATACCAGACTGTGTCAGGGCTGGGAATCCACACTTGGTGAACACAGTCTTTGGTTCCTATTCTTCAATGTCTAAATCAGTATCACAGCTTTGGGACAGTTTCCAAAATGATTTCCAACATCTGTTTCTTGGATGGCTTCACAGGACAGTGCTGGCTTGTATGCATGGTCTTTGCTGGAACTGCCCCCAAGGTTGGCCCACAGCAAAGATGACCTACCTTTCAGCAGAGCAGGTCTGTGGCCTGCCATTCAGGCATCACCGTGTTCCTGCTTCAACTTGCCTTCCTGGCCTCCTATCCCAGCCTGTCCCCAACCCTAACCACACACTGGTTTCCAGAACAACTCACCCTTCCCGGTCAGGGTCCCTCTTGATTCTGTGCCCTCAGCTTAGACCACTTCTTGTCCCAGCCTGTTCGGATCCAGTATCACCTTTCAGGGTTGAACATATGTATCACCTGCGTCATGAAGCCTTAAGGCCCTCATCTGGGGATAAAGCTTTGCACTTGGCCTTGTTATGCCATGTGGCCTGGTGTGTTTGTGGCCCAATTAGCTATGCCACTGGGATGCGACCTCGTGAAGACCCTCTTCCTTACTTGTCTTCTGTTCCCTTTAACGGGTGTCCTTCCATGTCTTAAGGGACTCTTTGATGTCCTTTAAGGGATGTTTACTAAGGGAGGGATTCAGGAAAGATTAATATTAACCCATGTATCAGTTTCCTGTGGCTGCTGTGAAAAATGACTATAAACTTAGGGCCCTAAAACAATAGAAATATAACCCTTCATAGCCCTGGAGCCCAGAAGTCTAAAATCAGTATCACTGAGCCAAAATCAAGGTGTTGGCAAGGTCCGGAGGTCTGAGGGTAGATCCAGTCCTGCTCTTACCTACCTTCTTGTGGCACCTGGCATTCCTGGGCCCTGACTTCATCGCCACAACCTTCAGATCTCTCTCTGCCCAGCCTTCACTGCACCTCTGTGTCAGATTGCCCTCCGTCTCTCTTATAAGGATGCACAGGGCTGAATTTAGGGTCCACCCAGATAGTACAGGATGACCCTCCCATTTCCAGATCCTTAACTTAATCACACCTGTAAAGAATCTCCCGCCCCCGCCCCCACCTTTGTTGACCCATAGAAGTCACATTCGCAGGTCCCAGGGATTAGGACGTGGATCTGACACAACCTGTTGGAGGACTTCAACTTTGTGTATGTTCAAATTTCTGATTCATAACCTCTTGGGCATCTGGATCTGGGAGGCATTTATTTGATTGTGATGGTGATGCCAGTCCATAGACCATTAGAGGCAGGTTGGTACCGTTTGGAGAAACCAGCTGAGAGCAAGGTGTTAGATCTGTTTATCGCCCTCCTGTCTCCGGGGCGATGGGTTGTTTCATTCTATGGGACAGTGCTCTCTCCCTGCCTTCAGGGAATCCAGGGAGAAACTGGAAATCTGAGTTGCTTTTCCCAGGCTAGGTTTGGCCGCCACCTCTTCCATTTACAAGGGAAGGCTTCCATCCTCGAGGGTTGCTTTTAGGCCAGTGGATGGAGATTGTCTCCAGGGGACACACCGGCAGCCAAACTTTGGGGCCTGGAAAACAGACATTATGTTTTCCTGTATGAAACGCCAGCCTGTCGGCTTGGATTCCTGTTTATTTGAATCCTGGTTTTGCCATGAGGGTGCTGTCTGCCCTTTTTGGGCATCTCCACAGCTGCAAACTGGGCTCCTTGGTCTCCTTGGTCCCCTCCAGTGTTTGTGGAGGCAGTTTCTGCAGCTCTGTGGACCCCACACAGACCTTTGCTGACCAGCTAGGTTGAATAAAGCAAACACAGCTGCATCCTATCCGCTCATCATGGAGACTGTTGTCAGATTTTATTTTTATCAAGTCCCAGCCAGTGCCAAAACTTTTGCACCAAAGATTCTATCGTGTCTTGACCGGTGTCACTAGTTCGTTCTTGTCTGAACGTATTTGTACAATCTAATACATATCGACATGGCATTTGAAACTTAAAAATTCTGAGCAAGGGGGGAAAGGAAGGGACATTCACTGCCCTTTGGCTTTGGTGGCTCTAAGAATAAGCTAGCCGTCTTTGAGGTGAACCAGGCAAGGAACGCCAACCCCAATGTACCCACAGGCTCCACGCACCTCTTACTTGAGGGCTGCAGGCCAGAGTGCCAGGAAATCTTGACCATGCCATGTTCGCCCCCCAGGGCTGCGACAGACAAGATGCTGTTTGATAGGAAGCCCTAGAAGGAGTGTGGGGGTTCCTCCAGTCCTGGGCGCTCTACTCGCCACGGACTGGTACACAGCCTTTCTAGGTGCCTTTCCATTAAATTGCTCGCTTAGCTGGTGGCTGTTACCTTCTTGACAAAGTGGGAGGGTGAGGAGGTCTGGAGCAGCAGCAAGAGACCAGCAGATGCATATGGGGTTTTCTTTGCTTCAAGGGCTCAGCGCCTCCGCGCTGTTCCCACCTGACTGGCCCCGCCTGCCTTGCCCCTCTCATCCCTGTGGGTTTCTCTGCCTCAGAGGGGTCTTCCCTTTGACCCAACATGGATTAGTTTCCTATTACTGCTGCAACGCATCACCATAAAAAAGTGACTTAAAACAGGAGAAGTGTACCACCTTACAGTTCTGGAGCTCAGAGTCCAACGTGGGTCTCACAGGGCTCACGACCAGCTGGGGCAACGCTGCGTTCCTCCTGGCGGCTCCAGCGGGAAAGCGTTTTCCTGCCTTCTCCTCCAGCGCGTGGATACCTCCCGTACTCTTTGCTCCATGGCCCCCTTCCTTCATCATCATCTCCACAGCTGGCAATGTTGGGCTGAGAGGTTATCATGACGCCATCTTGCTAGTTCTCTGTCCTGCCTTCCTCTTCCACTTGCTGAATCATTGGGCTTTTATTGGACCCACTTAGATAATCCAGGATAATCTCCTTATCTTCAAGTCAGCTAATGAGCAACCCTAATCCCCCTTTGCCTTATAACCTACCAAGCTCACAGGTTCCAGGGTTAGGCTACAGACGTGTGTGTGTGTGTGTGTGTGTGTGTGTGGTTATTCTGCCTGCCATACCATCTAAGCCAGGACCTCCACCACAGCTCTCTTAAAGCATCTTGCTCTTTTGACTCGTGATTCTAAGCACATGGAAAGAATTTAATCAGTGCTTTACTCCTTCCTTGCCTGCCTTCCCCTCAGGGCTGTGCAGTACACAGGAGTTGTACAGTCCAGGCTATGTCTGTTCTGTTCACCGCTGTGCCCAAGTTCCTGGCTGAGTACATGGCCCAGAGTAGCACTCGGGAAATAGTAGTTGAAATAAGAAGGGAGCCCGGTGCTGGGACAATGCGGCCATGGATGCCGGGCAGCTCCATGGTGAAGCAGGGAGGCTGGGTGACCAGGAGTGTGGGCTGTGCAGTCAGACTCCCTGCCATTGAATCCCTGACCCGCTTCTCACTAGCTGTGTGACTTGGGGCAAGTTACATACCTTCTCTGTGCCCTAAGTTTCTTCCTATTCTATACAGTGGGGGGTGATGATAATAAGAGTGAGCATGAAAGGATGTAATATATATTAAAAGCCTAGAACTTTGCCTGGCACATACTAAGTGCCATAGAAGTAATTATAATGCTGCTTCTGCTGCTGATTGTTTGTACAGGGGTCTAGCTGAGTGTGGGGGGTGAGAGGGGAAGCCTAGCTGGCATGCCTAAAGCTGACCCGGCGAGTTGGCATTAAATCAAGAACTGTCCAGCAGAACTCATACCCCACGGATCAATGGGGGAGCACCCATTGATCAGCCACAGCCACAATCACGAGTGTTTCCAGGCAGGAGCAGGTACAGATGCTCAAGGAGGCACGTCTGCAGAAAATGGAAAGGCACCTGGGATTGGTCCAATTGGGCAAGATGTCTTGGTGAAGGGGGATCGTAAGCTAGGCTGTGACATGTGTACCCTTGGCCCTCTGAAGAGGAGGGCAGGGCATTGAGAGTGGGGTGGGGGCCCAACCCAGTGGCAGAAATGGGTTCACATGGGTGGGGTTGCCAATTCCAGTGGGCCTGCCAGCCCAGTCCGGGTAAACGGAGTTGGCCAGAAGTGGAGCCTGAGAGAGGAGGCTGGTGGCCAGCACAGTTAGGTTTTGGACTTGTCAAATTTTGGAGGCCAAGCAGACACCTGGGTGAGGCCGTCTGCAGTGGTAAAACAGGTCAAGAGCACAGGGGCTGGAGCTGGCCCAGAGAGAGAGAAGCGATGGGCACTGTGGAAGGAGCAATGTGGTTTCCCCACTGCTGAGCTGTGTGACTGTGCACAAGCTCAAGACCTCTCTGAGCCTCCCTTGCCTTCCGTGTTTGAGGACCACTTGAAATGCTGGCTGTGCAGTTACTGAGGTCCCAGCCGTGTGAGGCAGGAAGGGTACTGAGTTCCGGAGGAGAGGAGATGTGGGTTTCTTTTGTCCACCTTAAGCCCCTCCCAGCCCTGAGCAGGAGGACTTGGGGACTAGGCGTCTCAGCACCAGGGGGAGGTGAGCCTGGATCGTGGCCGAGCTCAGCCAGGAACTCGTTATGTGATCCGAAAGGCTGCTTCCACTGGGCCTGCTGTTGCCAGTGGACCAGGAGTAAAATATTCTCTGCACACTTCTGTAGGCATGGTGGGGACCGGTGAATGGGAGTCAGTCTTGTACAAAGCTCCTTCCCCATAATCAGAACCGAAGATAGGAGAATGGGCAGGCTTGGGAAGGGCCAGCAGAAGCCGGTGAAATGGGAGGGGCAGGAACTTCAGGTGGGAGATAGGACCGTGTTCCCCAACTGCCTTTCTGGCTTAAGCATTGACTCTGGGACAGCTTTGTTCTTTGCTCTTATTTCCCCCTCCCAGTGGCTCCTGGTGGCCCTGAGGCCTTGACACTGACAGGTAAAGCTCCCTGCCTACCTTTCCTAGTGCAGAGTTCCCCCACCTGTTGATCGTTTCTGACTCTTTGCTGCCCTCTAGTGGCCTCCAGCCACTCTGCCACAGCAGGAACTCGGAATTTACCCCAGGGAATGCCAGGCACAGCCAGAATGAAATGGCAGGTGGCCATTTATTTGTTCTTTCATTCGTTCTTCAAACATTTCCTGAGAGACACTGGGTGCTAGTTCTGAGCTAGGTGTGGTGTTGCAGACACAGCCACTGCCTGCCCTCAGGGAGCTCACAGTCTAGTTGGAGAAACATGCAAAATCATCTTTGCACGCTGGATGAAGAGCTAAAATCGAGGTACATGCTGAGGAAATGCAGGGGAGGGGCCTGCTGAGTCTGCTGGGGGCGGTGGCTGGAGTGGGGGAAATCAGGGAAGACTTCCCAGAGGAGGTCATTTGAGCTGATTAGGCTACAGGAACCACCTGGCCATCACTCCTTCTTTTCTTTCCTTCTTTCCCCTCCAATCCTTCCTGGCTTCCAACATTTGTGAACCATCTACATGTGCCAGGTGTAAGCCTTGGGATGCAAAGGTAAAAGCCATGGCCCTTGTCTATGAAAAATTCTCTAGCGTAGACGGCAAGTCAGTAAGGGCCTGCGGGGAGGGCGGGGTGGACAGATGTGGTAACAGGTATGCTCAGGGACTCTGAGAGTACACGATGGGGGGTCCAGCCTAAACTGGGGGTGTCAAGCATAGAAGGCTCCAGAATTGCTCTAGAGGAGAGCTGGGGCAAGGAAGGGATGTCTGAAGCTGCATTTGCAGAGAGTTTTTCTAGAATTGAGAAACGCCGTCCACGCCAAAGAATGAGGCACATTAGGGGCATAGCTAAAGTGTTCCAAGTCACCCTCGGTTCTGCCTCAGGTCAGGGGAGGGATCAGGGAGGAGGTGAGTCTCTGGTTTGTCACTCAGAGAGCAGCACAGGTAAGCAGTGGGGCTGCAGCGAGGAGGGAGAAGAGGAAGGACTTTGGTAGGGCAGAGGCAGTGAACACAAAGGTCCTGAGATCTGCTTTGCTTCTGTACACACTGGAGTCCTTCCAAAAACCAGATTGAATCTACTGGGGTGATATGTGTTTTCCTCACTGGAATCGGCAGCCCCACCTCCAAGACCTCAGCAGCTGTCAGCCCTCAGCTGCATGGACTGCCACCCCTAAGCCTGTGGGCCACTCACCTGGGACACCTATCTCCAGAGAACTTCCGGCAGTGTCGGGGCCTCCAGGGGCGGGAGAAAGCCTTCCAGTGAAGCCAAATAGCCTCTGCCTGTAAGCTAATTCCAACAATAAAACCCCCCACCCCCACCCTACCTGCCTGGCCCTTTATAGTCTATACAGGGCCTTTGGAATCGCACCTCATATCCTCAGCTGCGATTTGAAAGCACCGTGTGAGGTGGGTGTTTGTTTGTACCCGTCTCAGAGGCGTGCTAGCTGAGTTCAGAGAGCTGCCATGCCTCACCAGGGGACACAGCCAATCAGGCGTGCAGCGGGGCCTGGCAACTGGAACTCATGTCTCAAGTTCAACCAGCCCCTGGTGCGCATGTGAACGAGAGGGAATGGGCTCTGGGCCAGGGGAAGGTCCTGCCTCCCTTCAGGCTCCTCCAGGGGGTGGATGGCCCTCCTGACCCAGAGATCTTTTATGGCCTAGGAGAAGCCCTTCCAAGCTGGGGACACCAGGGAACCACACTTCTGATTCTATATTCTCTCTGTTCCCCATCTCCACCTGTCCATGTCTTACCCATCCTGTGAGGCCCCAGTCAAATGGTCTCTCTTGCGGGCAGCCCACCCCCACAGGGGCCTCATTGCTCCCTTGAACGCACCCCAGGGCACTGCTCACAGTCAGCCTCTGTCAGAGCTGCAGTGACCAAGGCCAGCTCCTGGCCCCTCCTCTCAGAACCCTCCACCTGCCCAGTCCCCGAAAACAGTAGGTGCTAAATATACATAGGTGGGATTTATGTGAACATGGACATGCCCTTCCCTCTCTTGTCCGGTGCAGAATCAAGGGCTTGGAGTCCAGCTGCGTAATAAACAGAGCTTCAGCTCCACTTCCACACCCCCGCTCGCTCTTCCCATATTTGTTCTGGCTCCTCTCTGGAAGATGCTGAGACAATGGCCCTTGTTACCCTCTGTTTGAGTTATTTATTTTTTTCACTTTTCCCTCCTTCCCCTCTCGGGGGACTCGCCTCTCGCCCTCATCCCTCATGTTTTCCCTTTCACTTGACTGTCACTCTCATTGTCCTCCCGGGGGCCAGGAACGCAGGGTGACAGGCAAGGGGAGCCCAACCGGGCCAGGGAGGCTGAAAATATAGTCATTAATGGGACCCGAGAAGCCCAGATGTCCTCCCTGAATGCGGGTAATTTGTTTTTAATGAAAAACCACGCGGTGACCCTGAACAAATGAATTTTCTTTATAAGGAGTCTATGTGCAATGGCACAAATAAAGGACCTGAATCGGGAGACTTGGATCCAGGGTGAAAGAAAGAGAAAGGAAAGAGGGAAGGAGTGGAAAGGAGAGCAAGAGAGATAAAAGAGGGAGGAAAGGAAATTTTAAAAGGACTACTGTGTTATCAGGTCCTTTTGTCTAAAGAGCAATCCCAGGTCACAAATGCCTTGGGCATGGTCCTGACAGAGCAGGATGAGTGACAGTTGTGGGCATTTTGAGGTCTTGTTCACAATAAGAAGAGTGAGAACCACCATCTGGGCGGATCTTTACAATGTAACGCACAAGCCTCTTTTACATGGGGATCTCAGAGGATGCCCACTGTTAGCAGGGTATGGTTATTGGCCCCATTTCACAGAGATGAAAACTGAGGCTTCGGAAGAGGGATCTGCTGAAGGTTGCACAGCTAGTGGTATGCAGATGACAAGGGGACTTAGACAACTTGGAGCTTGACTCTCAGAAACATTGTGCCAAAGTCTAGAAATTGCTTTCCATAGCAGACAGCAGCGGAGGGGACAGCACAAGCAGCTTCAAGTTCACAAAGGCACCGGGTCTGTACAGAGGATGCTTGAACTGAAGCAAATCCCTATGCCTTGGGACTTCCTTTCCACTGGGGCTTTGTGAATGTGCAGAATTTCTGAGAATACTTTGTGTGGGAAATTCCTGGAAAGAAAACTCCTCAACAAGGAGCCAGAGTCACTTGGAGAAATGGCTGCAAGGGAATTGGTACCTGGTTGCAGACATAGGCCACCCACTAACACCCAGGACCTTGTAGGGGGAACGTAGAGCAGGTAACCGGAGACAGCAGCCAAGGCATTGACTCAGCAGAGGGCCAGGCTGTCAGTCCTGCCCTTGGCTTTCGGGGAATCTGTCCGAAGGAAAAGCATTGAAGGCCTGGATTGGGGTGCATCCGTGTGAGGTGTTGTTCAAACGCACCCATCGCAGGGGACCGGAGATGGTCCCTTCTGCAGCCACTCTTCCTGTCACAGATGTGCAGGGCTGGACACCGCCGTAGTTTAGGACTCAGCCCTGGAGTGTGCAGATGAGGTCAAGTAGAGGACTTGTTCAAGGTCACATGGCGTGTCAGAGGAGGAGCTCAGCTGCCCTCTTGCTGTGGAAGCAGCCTGCCCTGTTGACCCCGCTGGGCTAGTGGCTCTGGGGTGGCCCCTGGGTGACCTGGCCTCTAGGTCACCTCAAAGCAGGACTCATACCCCACTTACCCAATTTTGCCCTGTTCTTCCTGAGCCCACGTCCTTCCCCCAAGGCCCGGGAACCTAGCCAGCTGCATCCTGGGATGCAGGCAGTGTCTGTCCTTAGTGCCCATCAGAAGTTGGGCCTGGGACCTGCAGGCCATGCCAAGGCCCCAGTTCCTCTGCTCTCTGCTTTTCTCCCAGAGCCAGGCGGCTAGACAAAAAGAAATGATTGTTTTCTTTTCCTGGGTTCAGTTTCCCCCTGGAACTTGTGACCCAATTAGAAAATTAGACAAATAGAAAAACCTGGCCCTCAACCTGGCTGAGGTTACAGTCTCAGGGGGCATTTAGGTCTCTGCTTCCCACGCCTGTCTGTGAACCTGGCTGGCTCTCAGGCTTCCTCGGCCCTGGGCACACACTGGCCCCGTGTTGTGCTTCTCCCTGGTTGCTGGTTCAGCCCCACCTGGCTTCCCAAATGGAGTCGAGGCAGCTTCTTGACCTTTCGAGAACATCAGCCCAAACCTGAATTCCCTGTCATAAAGGAGGCCTGCCTGTGGGTCACGTGGAGAGGCCCAGGTGTCAGCTGCTGGCCCCACCCGCGAGTCGGCTGGTTTTGAACAGGTTGCCACCGTGGAGCCAGGGCTCTGAGCTGGCCCTGTGCCTGGGGCTACCCATGCTTCACTGCTGGGAGCAGGGAGCTCACATTCTTGGAAATAGTTTCCATCTGGGTCCATTCCAGAGCTCGCTTCCAAAAACATACTTTTAATCAAAAAGCAGATCACTAGAAAAACTGGGGCAAATTGTGATTTTGACAGTGGACAATTACAAATTCCAGGAGGGGTTGCCAGGTGGCAAATAAACTCTTCTGCTTAGGTCTTGGATTAATTAATTACACCACCAGTGAGCCTACCGGGTGAGGTCTGTCTTAATTGTCCTCATTTGTGGGATAAGCTCTAGCCTGCCTGCCTGCCTGCCTGCCTGCCTTCCTTCCTTCCTTCATTCCTTCCTTCCTTCCTTCCTTCCTCCCTCCCACCTTCCTTCCCTCCCACTCCTCCTCTCCAGTGCTCCCCCCTTATTCCTGCCTCTCCTTCCTCTCTTCCTCCTTCCTTCACTCACTCACTCACTCATTAATTCATTCATTAATTCAGCCATTCATTAGACAATCCCTGGGCTCCTCCCGAGTGCTAACCAGTTCAGAGCAGACACAAAAATACTGAATTTCTCAAGACCCAGGAGTATCTAGGAGGAGAACCACCCGTGTTACCCGCTCAGAATGGAATGGAAAGAAACCAGCTTGAATGCAGTGATTTTGTGGGATTGCTAGGCTCAGGGACCAGGCAGGGACTCCTGGGGGACAATAGAGGGTGAGGTTTGCTGGATGCAGGAGCTGAGGGCTCGCCTGCTGACGGGAAGGGATGCTCTGGCCCACGGTGGCCAGCTCACCCGGGGGCTCCCCAGGGGGTCTCCAGGGGAAGCGTGGCCCCTGCAAATCCCCATCCCTGAAGCAGGTGCCAGGCCCGTGGGTACAAACAGGGGGCTCAGTATTTAGGGGCGGGGAGGAGCAGGGAGCTGCCCTGAATGGCTGCCCGCTTTGGAAATTTCTATGCATTTGTAATAACAAAATTACCATAATTTGCTCGTTAACGCAGCTAGATCAGTCAAGCATTGTTCCATCGCGGGTGGGGAGGCCACTGCGTCTCTCTCTGTACACTGCACACCCCAGCCAGCCTGCCAGCCCGTTAGAGCGCTGGAAATTAGCATGCAAATGGTCCTAATTCGGTGGGCGAGCTGTCAGGCAGCGCCTCTCTGGCCTTGTCTCTGTGAAGGCCCTGACAGCCCAGCTCCAGCGCCAGCCCACCCTCCTAGCTCCAGCCAGGAGGGGCTCAGAGGGGCACCTCCAGACTGACAGCTTGGCGGCCTCCCTCCCTCCGTCAGCGCCATCAGGCCTGGCGGCAGCCTCCCCAGGGAGCAGGCAGGACCTGCCACCATGCTGGCCAGACTGAGGAGGCAGGTAGGAGGGTGGGCTGGTGGGAGAGGCTGGCGGGGACTCAGGTCCACCAGGCTTAGCTGGACTGGGGCAAGGTGCCGAGGGAGGTGGAGGAGTGCCTCCCAGTTGGGGCACAGGGACCCTTACGGCTGACGAGTTAGTTCCGAGACTCTCCCCGTGGGAGCCCTGGGGCACCTTCTCCCAACTGCACATTTATAAAGAGCAAGTTCCAATCCTGACTTGCTCTCCCTTCTTTGTATTCCAGGGCTGACCTTAACATATCTCTGCCCTGCTTCCCCCATACCTGGAACATGGCTGCCCAAATCTATGCATTGAATTCCTCCAGCTGTAATGGAGCGTGGCGGGGGAGGGGTGCTGCGAAGGTGTATGGTGTGTAGGCCGGACACCTTGGACCAGAGCTCAGCACCTTCGGGTCTCGGTCCTGCCTCCATGTTTACTGGGCTTTGGGGGAAGTCGCCTTCCCCCTCTGGACCTCAGTCTCCAAAGTTTTATGGTGGAGGCATCTTTATGGTCTTCCTCCCAGAGTTGCCCAGGGTAAGAGGGAGGAGGAGGCCCACTCGGTAGCCGTAGCTGGCAGCTATGAGAACTTCTACATTCCAGGCCCTGTGCTAACTGCCCTTCACTCCCCGAGCCGCTTCCCCTTCACAGCAACCCCACCAAGTCAGTGTTGATGTCCCTGCGTTTCACAGAGGAGCCTCGGCTCACACAGAGTCACTTGTCCAAGCAGCGGGACCACGTCCGAGTCCAGGCATGCTTGCTCCAGAGCCCTCTAACGAGAGAAAAATGCAGGACCCCGAGAGCCGGATCATGTTTCCGCCGTGACCGTGATGGGAATGAGGATGCTACTTGCAGGCGGCCTGGGCCTCTTTCCGTGCTTAGCATGGCCCTCAGTAGTAAATAAATGTGAGTTGAAAGGAGAGTATCCTGGTGGGCCGGATATGACTGCCTTTGGGGATCCACTGTATCCATTCCTCCGTTCCCCTCCTGACGTGTGACGGCCAAGTGAGAAAGAGGTCAAGCCAGAGGGCTTAACTCAGAGCGTCCCCAGGCTGTTTCTCAGGACCTTGCCCCTGAAGGGTGGTGGGTAGTGCACCACAGCGCAGGGAAGGTTTGAGAAGCCACACTGAGTAGTAACACAGGGACCGAGAGAGAAAAGAAACACACACATGTGCAGGAATGAACTAAAAGCCATCCAGCCTGCCTACCTCGGACCAAAAACCTTGAGCCAGGGGTGACTCTTCATTTCCATGTGGCTTTTCCCTTCCACCCACTCCTTGGTTTGTTTATTTGGGACCCATGGCATCAGTGCCTGATGAAACTTTAGGTCTCTGAGTACCAACCTCTCAACAGCTGCTGTTGGGCTCTTCGGAGCATCTTTTGGATGCTCTGGCCACCACAGGATCCAGGCAGGTGCTGTGAGGACAGCTCAGGACACATTCATGCCCATTCCAGAGGGCCGTGCTGGGGACTTGTGCAATTTTCCCAGACAAGACCAGATCAGTGCCTGCAAACTGCATTTCTGCTTAAAGAAGAATTGCCCAGGCTCCCCCTGGTGGAGAGTTGGGACGTGTCGCCCTCCCGCATTTCTGGTGTGAGGCAGGACAGGACAGGACAGGATAGGACAGGCCCTGACCGCCTCCCCTGCTGCACCCCTTCCCAGTTTACAAACAGGTGGTACATCCATGCTGTTCATGGAACCCTCGCCACAACCTAGTAGGTACCCTTGGTTTTCACTTTGGCTCTGGGCTCAGTGAGGGGAAGGAGATGTCCCAAGGTCATGCAGAGCCAGGGCTAGCATCCAAGGTACTTTCCCTTCCTTACAATAGCCTGCATCTGGCCTCCCCCCACAAGGGTCCTTGTTGGCCACACAGCCTGGTGCTTCCCCACCTCAAGGGCATTAGGCTCCAATGGCCAGAGTGCTCACTATGTGGGGAGGCCAGTCTTTTCAATGAAGACTTACAGTAGCTTCTCTCCACTCCCACCCTTGCCCCCATGTTCTCAGCACCGTAGCCAGTGAGCCTATTAAAATCTGAGTTGAGCCATATCTTCTGCTCACTCAGAGTAAAGACAGAAGTCTCCCTTCCGACTTCTCTCCTTGACCTCGTCTTCTGTCTCCCACCTCTCCCTTCTCTCCTTGGACCTCCTTGATGTTCCTCCAACACACCACCCACACTCCTGCCTCAGGGCCTTGGCACTTGCTATTCCTTCTGTGGAGAGTGCTCTTCTTACAGATATTCACATGACTAATTCTTCAGCCCAGTATTCAAAACTCACCTTTTTCAGTGAAACCATCCCGGGCCACTCTAAAATTTTACTGCTTTATGTTTTCTCCTTAACATGTACTGTAGCCTTTATTTTTTTTAAATTTGCCATGTTTGTTGTTTGCGCCATTAAAATATAAACTCACCCTGGCTGGTGAGGCTGAGTGGATTGAGCACCAGCCTGCGAATCAAAGAGTTGCCAATTGGATTCCCAGTCGGGGCATATTCCCAGGTTTCGGGCCCGGTCCCCAGTTGGGGGTGCACAAGAGGCAACCCCACATTGGTGTTTCCTTCCCTCTCTTCCCCCTTCCTTTCCTTCTTTCTGAAAAATGAATAAATAAAATCTTTAAATATACATACGTATACGTATATACGTATACATACACGCATGCACACACACACATATGTGTATATATATGTATATAAACTCAATGAGGGCAGGAACTTTTTTCCATTTTGCTCACGGCAGTACCCTCAGTGTCTAGAGCAATGCCTGGTGCTCAGTCACTACCTGGAGAATGAGTAGGTGGCTAAATATTGCTGTTGTGTGCCTTACATCAACGTAGATGCACTCCGGGTCTCCCCAGCACACCTTCGGGGCCCTCCCCCACAGCCCTGCACTTGCTCCGTTGGGAGGCTTCTTCACTCTTCCTTCCTTGGCCTCCAAAGACATCTCCCCTCTTCTCCTCCTAGGGCCCTTCCTACAAAGCCACCTCTTAGCCAGGCCTGTGGGCTGGTCCCAGAAGACATGGATGAAAGTGTCAGTGTAATTTAAGAAAAGGGAGATCTCCATCAGCATAGCCAACTCCAGGGCTGACTCACTCGCTGAACTCATGGGGAAACTGAGGCCTGGGGAAGGGCCTTGCACCAGTGAGTTTGTGGTATAGCCGGGACTTCATCAGAGCTCCTGTCTGCTGATTCAGCCTTGGCAGTTGTGAGAACCAGCCTGAGGGGTGACCCTGATTCAGCTCCCACCACGGGACGTGCACCTTCTCAAGCAGGCTGAGCCATGGAGGTGGCTACCCAGTGAGCTGCTTGGAGCCCACCCACACCAGCTAGCCCCTCTTGTCAATTAGCCTTCTTATAGGTTGGCCGTTTTTAGGGCCCCTTTTTTAGAGGACCTGGGGAGTAGCCATCAGCGAACCTCCGAGGACACTGGGAAACTCCTTAACTTGGCTCAGTGCTTCCCAAATTTCGCTGCACACAAAGGACCTGCAGATCATCTCCCCAGACGTTGCTGAACCGAGAGCGAGGCCCAGGATGCCGCCTTTCTAACAAGCCCCTCTGGGCCACTGCTGGTTCTCAACACCCCTCTCCCCCGTGTCAGCAGCTCAAAAGTTTGGACAACCACTACCCAACCCCAGCCAGAGAGTCTGGTTTCACCAGCCTGAGGCATGGCCTGGGCTTGAGGACCACAGGTCTGAGTCCTGCCCTGTGCGGCCGCTCCACTGTGGGAGAGCAATACAACTTAAAGGGAAGGGGGTTTATTGACACGGCGGGGAAGCGTGAGGAACTGGGAGGCTACATCCACTCCAGGGCAGCCTCTGGAGAGGGCACCCAAAGGTCCTGAAGGGGAGGGAGCTGCTGAGACCCTGAGGCCAGCAGAGGGGAGGGTGTCGAGACCTAGGAGCCCGTCCAGGCAGAGGGGCGGCCCGCAGAGCTGAAGCGGCTGGCTGGCCCTGCAGAACCCGGTCTTTGGCTTCGTTCTTGACCCTGACTTTGTTAGAGAAATAACTCCCCCACCCCCTCCGCTGTCCAGCTGTATACCTGTATCCGCAAGTGCCGGTCCCCAGACACCCAGGATCCAAGTAATTTATGTGTGTATTGTCCCCTCCCGCAGACTGCAGGCTTTTGGTGGCCAGGGACCGTGTCTGATTCATGTCCGCCTCCCCTCAGCCCTGGGCATGGGGGCAGGAAAGGGGTGTGGAATGGAGAGTGTTCCTCCTGACACCCTGGGGCCGGGGCTCGTGCTGCGAAGCTCCCACTGCCCCGAGGAGCCCACGCTGCGTGGTAGTAATTGTGGAGGTAAATCTTGCCTGGTCTTCTAGCAAACACTTAGTCAGGCATTCCATAAATATGTCAGCGACGGCATTAAAATTTGATGACAGGAGGCACAGGTCAGGACGAGCACTGTGACTTCTCAGCAAGGTATGACACCATCACCTCCCTCTCGTTAGTCAGCGGTGGGGACACTCTGGCCTGCTTGCTGAGCCAGACCCGGCCCGGTGGGGCGAGTTCTTCAGAGGAGACAGGCCAAGGTCTAGGCCACAGAGAGGTAACTCAGCTTTTGGCTGACGGGGAGCTGACAGGAGTCCCCGAAGGCTCTGGGAGTGTGTCGGGAGGTTGCGTGGCCTCAAAGCTGTAGGGGGCTGGGCCATTTTTGAGCCCGAGAGCTGAACTGGTAATACGGTCTGGGGACTTGTTTCAGCGTTAGAGGCAGCCTGGTGGAAACTGTCGATGTGCCTGCAGAAAGGCCGGTAGGACACTTAGAAAAGGCAGTAGGCTGGTCTCAGTTAAGCAAGCAAAGGGTCATTTGGGCAGAAGTCAGGGAGAAAAAGCATTCCTAGGCATGAGAAGTTTGAAAGCCAATCTTGTCTACCTCCCACCTGGCCAGAGTCCAGGCTGAGCGAACACGTAAGGGACGTGCTTGAGATCACGGCGGTAGGGATGGATGAGATCAGGGGGGCCGGCTCCTAGTTCAAGGCTTCCCCTACCAACAGGAACTTGGGGCCAGTTTTAAAATATGAAAAAAGAAATCCAGAAATAGAATTTTCATTAGAAAACCAGCTCCTATTTTCCGACAGTCCCGCGGAGCACGTGCTGCGTGCCGAGGACGGAGGAAAGCATCCAAAAGCCCCTCTCACTTTTTGAATCACAGAAGACTTTGAGTAGGTCGATATTGTTTAGTCCTGTGAGTGCTGCCATGCCATGTTGCTGGGGACTGCAAGCTGATAGTCTCCCATCACCTCAGTTACCAGTATGAGTGTCAGTACCTGTGCGGAAGATCCATGCCGCCTTTTTACAGTTGTTTATAAATATCACGATGTGGCTCCGAGCTGTCTAAGGGCTTCTGAGTCTATTAGCCAAGGTCCTACATTAGTAGTTGCCTTGTCAGGGGGTTCAAAGAGAGGAGAGGGGCCTTCTGTGGCTTGTTCCACTCTAGGCCACACTGTCCTGCCGAACTTCCTCCTATGTTTGAGACGGGCCTTGTCCCCAAGCTCCTTTGCATGGGACGGGGCAGCACATGTTGGCATTTTAGAATGCAGTCAGGACTGGTGAAGGATTTTGGTAACCCGTTCAATGATACCGCATCGGTGTCTTTCAAGGCCCAATCACAGCCACTTCCTACAAGAAGCCTTCCTAGATACCCTAGCCTGAACAAATGATAACTTCAGTTCTGCTCATCAATCCACCTTGTCCTTTGCTGGTACCCAAATGTCTAGCTCTGAGTCCCAGAATCCCCCTAGATGCAGGGAGTTTGCTGAAGACTGAGTGCCCTAGCACAGAGCTCTCACAGTGGAGGAGGGCCACCGTGAGAGCTGAGTTGAATGGACTGACCTTGTGAGTTCATTAGACATCCATCCCAAATGTGTAAGTTGGATGTTTTTGGGAATACAATTCAGTGTTACGCCAATGGAACTCAACCTCCTGCCTGGCAGCTTAGACGGCAGGGTAGTGGCTTCTGGCCACATTCTGGTCATTCCAAGTCTTCAGGTGTCCAGCCCAAGCAGCTTCCAATGGCCCAATGAGCACTAAGGAAAAACCTCCCCAGGTTTTCAGCTCAGCTGCAGCCCCATGGAATGCAGTCCGATTCTACTGTCCGTGAGCTGTAACTATCAGTAGTTGTTGCTGTTTTTAATAAACTGCTCCTTGTTTCCATGCCTCTGGTTCTATTTTGCCTGCTTGTTTTGCTCATAAGGTTCCTCTTATAGGAGATCATATGGTATTTGACTCTCACCACCTGGCTTATTTCACTTAGCATAAAGAAGAGGAAGGGTCTAGTGAAGGAACAGGTATAAATGACCCATGGACATAGACAGTAGGTAGGGACTGACTGTGGTAGCAGGGTGAGGGAGGAGTAGGAAAGAGCAATGGGGAACAATTGGGACAACTGTAATACAGCAAAATAAAAAAGGTAAAGTAAAAACAAGATACCGCTTTGCCCTTTTGGAGTGAACTAAACTTGGTGCCATCATTATGTGGCGGGGAGTTCCGGTGAGGCCTGATGGGGTCCTAGTCCCTCAGGAGAGCACTCATCAGGGTCCCTTTTCCACCTGTGGGGCCTGCTCCACACCCTGGCTTCTGCAGCAAATAGCCCTCTTCTCCTTTCTGTGTTTTTTGCTGCCTTTCTCTGTGTCTCTGTCTCCTGCTTCTTTCACAGATCAAGTGTTTCACTGGTACTTTGCAGCACCTGTTTCTGTCTGATGAGGAAAGGTGCTGCTGGCTCAAGGAATGTCTGGTGGCACAAGTAGCACTCAACCAGCATTGGTGCTGTGGGAAGGGTCCTGTGCTGGGGCCATGGGGCTTCTGGCATCTGTCAGTCACACACGGTCAGTCCTGGTTTCTGCCTTCAAGGAGGAGACACAGACTCACCAAAAGGGAAGGGAGGTAGGGTCACCACCACCCAGAATCTGGGTATGGATGGACCCAGGGCTGGGGGCTCAGGGGAAAGTAGGACAATGCTCTCTCTGAGCTGGGACAATTGATCCAGAAAGGCTTCCTAGAGAAGGCGGTATTGGAGCTGGGTCTCCACATGAGGATCGGGAGGAAGGTGGCGTTTCAAATGGAGAAAACTGTGTGAGAGGAATAGCAGTGGGCCTGGAGCATGGCTGTAGGACAAGGGCAATGGGTGGGTTGCGGAGAAACGCCATGGGAGTCAGACCCTGCAAGTCCTTGAGCACCACTGGGCGTTACCTGCAGGCTTGGTCCTCAAGCCTGGTGTGTGGCTGTAATGTGACAGCAGGATTGTTTCCCTTGAGTTTTCTGCAGGGTCCTTGATTTCAGGACTTTGTGGTGTAGACAAGAAGTGGGCTGAAGGCACAACAGCCTTCTCTCTCCAGAGGACCAAAAGGAGGCCCACAACCCTCCCTCAGCTGCACTGTGGCTGGTCAGTGGCAGAGCTGGGGCTCGGCCTTGGTCTCCAGCCCCGTCCCTGTGGCCAATGCAGCTGTAAAGTCAAGGCTCTTCCAGAGAAACGGCGATGAAATGCAGTCTGCATTCTGCATTCTCCCCCTCACGCTCCCTCTCTCGTGGTTTTTCTCTTTTCTCTGTTTATCTGAAGGCCTTCTTGGCTGGCCTAAGCTGGTCGAAGAGGTTTTTCCCACGGAGGGATCGATGCCGTGTGTGCGGGCATCCTGGGCTGACAGGGCTGACCTTTAGTGCCGTTACTCAGGTTCCCCTTCCCCCGCTGGGAGCCAGGGAAGCTCTCCATGTGGAGAAAGGGAGGTTGAGAAGCCTTTGCTTCCAAGGGGGCTGGGCTAGGGTGGGGTGCAGGGAAGATAGAAGAGGGAAGAGAACCTTTGTGCCGAAACCCCTTTGAGGTCAGTTATTTACATGTCTCCCACATACGCAGCTTTTACAGATGATGAAACTGAGGCATGAGGCTTGGTGAGAGAAGGGACTTGATCCAGGACGCTCAGAGAGCTTCGACAGAGCCCCAGAATCCAGTGAATGTGTGTGTGTGTGCACGTGTGCTATCCATACACAGGGTGGGGCAAAAGTAGGGTTAGAGGTGTTTGTACGGAAAATAATACATAATAGTAACACAACATAAGCTACGGGTTTCACATACAACTAACTGTAAATCTACTTTCCCCGCATGAGTATACATGCGTATGTGTGTGTGATACAGATTATTATATATTATCATATATAATTATATATTACGTGAATATGCATGTTATATGAGGTCTGTTTTGAAAATATCGAGCCATGTAATGTTTTAATTATATTGACTCAGTATTTTTGGGACAGACCTTGTATTATATTACATAATATAGTAACAGGTATTCGCTATTATATATGACAGGTCCTACACATACTTGGCAGGTGGACTGCACGGGGCGCTATGGTCACTGTAGCCGTAGACAGCAGCACACCTGGAACCCACTGACCCTGAGCCATGGCACAACATGCATTTTTACAAAACCATGGGGAGTTGCTGGAGAAATCTCCAGGTCCTTTTCAAATCCTTTCTTCCTCCTCCACGCCCAGTTTCAATGCTTGGGAAATAGAACTTGGCTGCGAAGTCACTTTGAAAGTCTTTCCGTATGTTAATTACAGCCCGCCAAGGTCTCAGGCAGAGGTGGGAGCCCACCATCTGCAGATGGGGTCGGCCCCCAGCGTGCTCTGCAAATCCCCATCATCTGGCAGGTGTCGTTTTGGGTTAATTAAGAGCTACGCTGAGCTGCTTTACCTGTCATTTCTGAGGATTTTAGGAAACTTCGACTCTCTTGCCGTCTCTGAGCTTTCATTGAAGGGGAAACTGAAGACGTCTCTGATTCTGGTGATGTCCCTGGTCTTGGGTTCTCCAGGACAGCTACATTAAATGCACTTTTTGTGTGTGTCCCCCTGATAATTTTTATTTCCATCAGTCCTTTCTAGTTGCCTTATCGGTTTTACAACTAGCTTTTCTGTATTGGAAGGGTAGTATACTGTCTGGGAGAAAGCCACAAAGTATCCTAAATTTCTTAAGCCTCTGCTTTTTTTTATCCTGTGCCTTTGAGGAAAGAGCACACAATCCCTTGGCTTGATTCTATCTAGTGGCTTTAAAGGGTTTTGATTTACAGGTCAGGGGTCTCTTTCCGCAATCAGGATTTGGGTTGTCAGGGCTGATCTTAGAGCTCTGTGTCCACGGAGGAAAGTTCTGTTGGATCTCCAGACACTGGGTTCTCAGTACATCAAGTCCCCCTTCTCTAGCGCGAGAGAGCTTTCTCTTGGGTGATGATAATATTCAATATCTTGAGAGAGGTTTGGGTTACACAAGCGTGCACATTTGTCAGAACACAACAATAGTATATTTTAAAAGGTACATTTCCTTATGTGTACACTTAATATCCAAAGAAAAAACCTGTAAACAAACAATGAATGTTACTTAATGATATGCATGCCGAACTACTTAGGGGGAACTGTACTGATGTTTGCAACGTACCTTGAAATGCAGAAAACATAACGTGAATGCAAAGCTAAAGAGATGGAGAGGTATATGATAAGCAAGTACAAGGAAATACCACTGGTAGAAATATGCAATGGGTAGACAAGTATTCACTGTAAAATTCTTTCAACTTTGCTGTCTGAAAATTTGCCAACCTACCAGGCATGAGGCGTGGAAGGAGTGGGAGGAGGGGACTTCCTCTTCCCCAGCTGGTTTAGCCCAAGGAAGTGTTCCTTGGCCTTGTGAAAGCCCCAGGGCCAGGAATGCAGCTGGGGCATTATGACCTGCTCTGTCCCTGCCTGGTTATATGGTCAGGCAGGAGAGGTTGAGAGGAATTATCTCTCACATCCCAGTCCTAATCATCTGTGACTATGAGTAATAGCAGACATTGGCGAGGCTCAGTGTAAGATCCTGTGTGTGGAGGGTGGTGGGTCGATTTTACTTCCCATCAGCTCCAGGAAGGAGCATGTTGCTTGGGGGTGGGTGGGAATGAGGGGAGAGGTTGCCAGTCCTTGGATGCCCAGTGAGAACCATGCCTCTTGGGCCCTGAGCCCAGCAGTCTCAGCTTTACCACCTTCCACAGGGGTGTTTTGAGATGGGGTGCTCTTTACCTCCTTCTAGTCTCGCCTCTATTTTTCCCTCTCAGGAGACCAAATAGAGACAGTTCTGAAGCAGCCCTTCTCTGCCTTCCTGGCCCTGGAGGACTTCAGGCCTTTGCCAAATCCTCTCTCTTGTCTGAGCCTCAGTTCCCCCCATCAGTCAAAGCAGAGTATGATGACTCCTCAGTTCCCTACCTGTTCGGACATATCTGCGGCTCTGTTTTTCTTTCTGTCCTGACGTTAGTTTCCCCTTCATCCCTCCCCAGGAGCCTGGCAGGGAGGAGCTGGGGCTATAATCAGGATTTGGGGGTGTGGCTGAGATTATTTTGCCTACCTTCAATGAAGCAGTGTGCTAGGTCTGTAACTGTGAAGTCATTTGATCTTCTCCACCAGTTTAAGAAGAAGGGATTTGCCTTCCCTCCACTTTACAGATGAGGAAACCGAGGTTCAAAGGGTAAATTCAAGTGCGCAAGGCCACCTAGGCTGTAAGTGGGAACGTGAGCCTTCCCTGGAAACATTACAGAAATCCTGGGGAGGACATGGGGCCCTTCCGTGAGGTGGGGAACGAGGGTGTGAGCCAAGATCTCTTGATGTCAAGGTGCCAGAAGCCAGCACCCGTTGGTGTTCCTAGTCTGGAACCATTTTTTGTCGTCCTCTTCAGGGTGGGCAGCTCTGGACAAGAGTGGGGGGTGGAGCACACCTGTGCGTGTTACTCTGGCCATGACCTGAAAGGGGACTAGTCAGTCCTCTGTTCTTGGTCCTGTGCATGGCAGCTGAAGAGGGGGAGTCAGTTCCAAGTGTCCGGAGTTCCATCATGCACTGTCTGTCTAGTGCCACCTCCCTGCCTTCATGCTCACAGTTGCCCCTTCTGCCCCCACCACTGCTTTACCCAGGGCCAAGAACAGCCGCAAGGGTGGGCTGGTGTCTGGCGCCTTGACATCAAGCTTGATCCAAACCCTCATTTCTCACCTTGTGGAAGAGGGCTGTCAGCCTCCCCAGGATTTCCAGGAAATCCTTTCAGGGAGGCTCGCTTTCACTTGCTCACCTCTGTGTCAGGCTGCTGGACATCACTGGATTCTTGGGCTCTGATCTGTGCTGCTCTTGGACCACATTCTTTCATCTTGGCCTGCTGACCACCCAAGCATGGCGCTTAGCCACTGACTCCCCTTGTTTCCACGTGGGGAGAAAACACCAAGTCAGTTGTACAAGGCATTTGGGTGTGCAGCAGGCTTTACTAAGTGTACGGGAGGTGTGTGTGTGGGGGGGGGAGGTAAAGGGGGAATAGTGTCCCCAACACAGGTGACTTAGTGGAGAGAGGTGAAGGGACCATGGTGTTCTTTGTGCCGGGCAGCCACGGGGAAGGTGCCTACAATCTTGGTCTTGGGTCGTCTGGCTCTAGGGTCCCTGTCGAGGAGCCAGAAGTGGAGACCTTCATTTTCTGCCCTGAGAATGTCAGTGTTGTGTTCGAGGAGCATCATTTTGTGTCTTTGGAGTTGCAGCTATGTTGTCTCCTGGGCCCAGGTTCCCTCTTGCTTGGGTTGTGGCAGCAGCCCCCAGGCTGACCCCCTGACCTGACTGTAGGGTCACCTCCTCAGCCTGTCCTCCAGATTCTGGCACTCCCAGTCTGAAGTTGTTCCCTGGGCCTGACCCCAATAGAAGAAAAGCAGAATGTCCGTGCCCCGTCCCACTCTGCTCAGTGGCCTGCCTCTGCTGGGGTCTAGGTCACACACTATGTAGAGGTCACACACTAACCAGTCCACCCCCAGACCTTTGCTTGTGTCTCCCTCTGCTGATCAAAACCCTATCAGTCCTGGTTCACATGCACCCCCCACCCCAGGAAGTGTTCCCAGGGCTTTCCCCAGACCTTGTCTTGGCTGGCTAGACAAGACTCCCTTTTCTAAGCTGCTGCCCTGGGCTTTGAAGAACAGAGGGTGAAGGCTCCTTGGGTGTCACATGGTGGTGAATGCAGTGGGAGAAACAAAGCACCAGATCGAGCTTCCGGACTCACTGAAAGCCAGGATCACGTGGGGCCCACTGAGCCCCACAGAGGGGACCTCCCTCCCTTCGAGGCCTCTGGGAAGTGAAAATTGGGCTCAGAGACAAGAAGGGCCTTTATACATCGTTTGGTTTTACCTGCTCTTTTACAAATGGGAGACGGGCCCAGGGAACGCTGTGTGTTTATCTTGTTCATTCTGCCTCCTCTGCCAGGATGTAAGCTCCATGGAGGCAGGGAGTCTTGTCCCAATGCCACCATCCCAATGCCTACCTAGCACAGGGCCGGGCGTCTAGCAGGCACTGAGATCTATTTACATACATTAACCAAGCTATGTTGGACTGTGATCAGTTCTATGGAGAAAAACAAATCAGGAAAGAGGGATGGGGGTGGGGGTGTAGGTGGGGGGGAAGAGATGCCATTTTAAATGCAATGGTCTGGGGAGGCCTCACAAGGAGAGCATTGTGGGAGCAAAGCTTAGAAAGAGGTGAGGGGAAGGACCGTGGGGGCATCTGTGCAGCCGCATTGCGTTCAAGGTGGAGGCAGACCATCACTGCTTTCCTGAGTGCCCACGGTCCGCTATGGCCTGGGGGTGGGCAGCACACAGGTGTGGAGAGGAGTCTAATCTGACCCGCAGGGCAGCATTTTCCAGATCACCGAAGGTGCCTGGGCATCCAGGCGGCGCCAGTGCTGTGGGACACTGAGGGAAACCAAGGGCACCTGAGGAGGACAGGACAGGGGACTTTTTAAAGGAAGTCTGAGCAGCGTTCTAGAAGCCCAGCCAGGTGGGAAGGGGGTGGAGGGTGGTGGACGACAGTGACCTGAGTCCATCTTCCATAGAAGTTGAAGCCGTTTATGGCTCTGCCAATTTTGGGACAAGGCGGCGATGCTGGATGGATAGCACGGACATAATTAACTCATCCACTTTAGCGAAATGGACCCAAGATGCACTTGCAGGGGCTGGAGCTCAGGGAGACTTCCTAGAAGAGGTGGCCTTGGAGCCTGACCTGGCAGACAGATGCGGTGCTATCAGATGAAGATGGAGAGGTGGCCTCAGCCAGGGTAGCCCCGTGCCCTGGGCCCAGGTGCAGTGCTGTCAGGAAGTGTCTCTGATGGAGCAGATTCCCGGGGCCAGAGTCTGGATGAGAGGGCGGCTGTCCCCCTTCCCCAGGCTGCTGTGTCTCTCTGCTCCCCCACCCTGCCCCTAAGGAGGAGGAGGAGGCGGTGGTGGAGGAGGAGATGCTGTGGCTCTGATGGATACGCTGGGGCTGGGCTGCTGCAGCCCAGCACTGTCACCGTACTCTCGCTCTGTATGCCGGAGCCTGACACCCTGACCACTGAGGCATAAAAAACAGAGAATTGGAAGGCTCAGCCTGTCAGGCTGCAAGTAGCCCCCAGAGAGGCCCGGGGAGGAGCGCACATGTGTGCGTGAGCGTGTGCGTGCACGCACGCCCTGCCTGTGCAAGTGGGGCGGTGGAGAGGAGGCTGGCTGGGCCCTGGGGGTGGGAGCAGCTGGCCCCTCAGGCCTGCTTCATTGTTCCAGCCACTCCTGGCCGAGTCCCGCAGGCCCTACATCTATCTGGGCCCAGGCTGGCAGGGGGAGAGCACCACTCCCATTCTGACATCCGGCTGGTCCCTTCTGGGGGCTCCTGCCCTTCGGTCCTTCGGCATCCTTACGAAGAATCTGTGGAAGCTTGTTTGGGCTGAGGGTGGTCCCATGGGCTGTGTAACTCCTGTCACAACTGCCAGGGAGGGGCCCACATGCCCTGCAACCAGTGGCTTCCCAAGCCACTCAGCAGTCAGCTTCTGACACAACCTAGGCCAGGCGCTGCAATGAATCAGGCCCAAACCCTGCCCTCTGGAGCCCCCAGTCATGTGGAGGAGACAGGCAGCAAGGTTGTAAAGGAAGGAATTTTTAACTCCCCTCCTTGGGCCTGGCTGGTGGTGAAGACCCCTCTCCTGGGGCTGGAAGGGAGAGCACGGGGAGGTGCCAGACACAAGCATCACTGCACCATGAGTAAGCTGGGCAGGAGGGAACCACCCTCAAGTGCCACCATGCCTCCTCACCCACCCCATGCTGTCCCCTCCCTGGTGCAGCTGCAGTTCTTGTCTGAGCACGCCCAGAGTCACCAGCTGTCTTTTCCCCACTGCCTAGAGCCACCCCCCGCCCCAACTCACTCCCTCTTCTGTGCTCCCCTAGACTTTTAGTTTGTCTCTTCATCTCAGCAAAGTGCCATCGGCCTCCCCCTACCGGAGGACCTGACTTTATGTCCCATCTTCCCCATTGGCTGAGGCCTCAGCAGCAGCCGCCTCTGGATCCTTAGCACAGAAGGCCAGCCTAGAGTTGAGGTTACCTTTGGCTTCTCAGTCTCGCGCCACTCAGGAAACACATAGCAGCCGGTGTCCTGGGGCGGCCTTGGGCAGGGCTGAGAGCTGGGCAGTCGGGGGCGCTGGGCCTGGGTGGGTGTATTGAGGCCATTTTGGGAGAAGACCTGTGCATCAATATCCTCACCTGGAAAATCAGCCTATAATCCCAGGGAATACCTGGCACATGGTAGTTTCATGGTACATATGCGAGAAGCTGGTACTTCTGCTCATAGAAAAAGAAGTTATAAGGGGCAATTAGACAATGCCAATGACAACTGTCTAGTTCATAAGAGTGTGGACTGGACCCATCTTTATTGGTTACAAAAGTACCTGCAGTTTGTGTCGGAAGCAAACGCCATTGGCATTTTCCAAACTTGCTTTAACATTTGGTTCCTGTTTCTCTCCCACCCACCGCATGCAGGGAGCGAGTTTTCCGGGAGCCCCTACAGCCACCCTCAGTATCCCTCCTACAACGACTCCTGGAGGTTCCCCAACCCGGGACTGCTTGGTGAGTACTGGTGGAGGGCCTACGAGGCCCCTGGGCCATCCGCTGCCCCATCGAGTTTCCTAGGGGGGCCAAGGTCCCTCAATATCCCGGCGCCTCGTCACTGAGGTGGGGTGGGTTGCTTGCCCAGAAACATGCGATCTGGGAGTTGTGCTAGGATGTTAGCACAACTCCCAGGCCTGGATACCTCCCCCAGATGTTTTGGTGGATAAGGAAAAGTGGCACAAAATGGGAACAAAGACAAAAAGGGTGTCGAGGCAGAAAGGGGAAAGTAGGGAAAGTGGCTGCCTGAAAGTAAGTTGCATTTCTTAAAAATCATTGGCTCCTCACCTGAGAAATTTCTAAATAAGAGGCAGCCTAGAGGCCCACTCAGGTTGATTGATGCTGGCTACCTGTCTTGATGAGAACCCTGAAGCCCAGGGATTAATTAGTGATGTCTGCTGTAGTCATCACCAGAGCCAGCTCTGGTGGAAACTAGTTACCTTGGGGCTATAGATCTGCTGTAACATGCCATTCTAAGTTCAGCTGGTGCCTAACCTAATATGGCCAACCTAATCTATGAACG
Source organism: Noctilio leporinus (assembly GCA_004026585.1). Classification (NCBI taxonomy): domain Eukaryota; kingdom Metazoa; phylum Chordata; class Mammalia; order Chiroptera; family Noctilionidae; genus Noctilio; species Noctilio leporinus. Next base: position 482,488 of record PVIW01000256.1, read on the forward strand.
TCTTCTAGATACTTGGGCCATCCCAGGGCTCCTCAGTCCTCAACAGGCCTTTTGTTTTGCTGAAATGAACTTAACATAAAACCCGTATGCCAGCTCTAGCTGAAGGTTCTGGAGTGTGAAGCAGGAACCCAGGGATCACAAATGGCACTCACCACCCTCAGGTAGAACCAGCCAACTAGCCTTCAGGCAGAGCCCTGATCCTTCCCTCAGGACCCAGCTGGGAATTTTCCCCAAAAGCCAGACAAGGACGTGTCCCTCAGACCATCCAGGTTTGTCAGTTCAGCTTAACAGGGCTGCTTAGGAAAGACACATTCCATGCACACCATCATTTGCTTCCTGTCACCTTCCATGCACTCGGGCCTTGGGCTGCCCAAAGCATTTTGGTGTATTATGCATCATTGCAGGTGAAGTAAGGAACAATGCCAATTAGTGCTCCAGGTCCCTCTTGCCTAGAGATTTCCAGTTTTTTGGTTTATTTTTTTAGAAAGAGGGGAAGGGAGAGAGGCAGAGAGGGAGAGAGACATCAATGTATGGTTGCGTTTCACCTGCCTTCAGCCACAGACCTGACTGGAGACCTGGCTTGCAACCTTGTTATGTGCCCTGGCTGGGGAATCGAACCTGCGACATTTGGGTTCGCAGGCTGGCATCTTAATCACTGTGCTACCAGCCAGGGCTAGAGATTTCCAATTTTATAGTCCACTAGGCTCTTACTATTGATGGGCTCCTAGAGAGGCTGAGCCTGTGGACTGACCTCTTGGACTTCTTTTTTAGTTTTGGTAAAAATTACTTCTAAGTATTGAACCACTTACTTAATGCTTTACCTTAGACACTTGGCCAAAAGGCCCAGCCATCAGTCTCAGGAGCAAAGCCTGGCCTGATCTCCCTGAACCCTGTCTTTCAGCAAGGGAGGTGGGGGTTGGGTGGGGGAGTGTGTGTGGGGGGGGAGGTCTTCAGGCCTGAGCTTGGCCGCTTCTCCCTGCAAAGCAGCCTCAAACAGAGTCCTGGTCCCAGAGCTGCTGTAAGACCCACGGGGCATGTGCCACAAAGAAAGCCTGGGCCAGACCATGGGAGAGGCTCCTGGTGATAGGGATATGACCCCAAGAAGGTCACGTTGACCTGGGACCTTTCTGTATGGTTCTGTCCTGCCCAAGGAGACAAGTGGGGGCTGAAACCAAGCTCGTGCATGACACAAAGCCCCAAATCCTGGCACAAGGCTACAGCTGCCCAGAGTGGGCACCTTTTTCTAATTCTCATGAGGTGTCCCATAGGCTCATTTGTGTGGGGGCCCAAGAGGCAGAAGAGTGGTGAAGGATCTACCCAGGGAGGAATGGCAAAGGGATGGAGGAGGAGGTGGATGTTCTGCAGGGCCATGAATGGGATACCCTGAGACTGAGAAGCTTGAACTGATTGTGTGGGCAGCTAGGAGCCCAAAGAGAGGGTGAGGAGAGGGACTAGACCACATCTGAGGTCTTTGCTGCTCAAGCTGGAGTGAGATTTCTGTTCACATCCCATTGTTAAGTGCGGGCTGCATGCCTGGTGTGGAAAAGATGTGGACTCTGTCCCAGGGAGCTCACAGGCTGGGGTGACGGAGCCTTAGGCAAGCATGTCTGTGCTAGGGGGTGCCCAGTGCCTTGGTGGGGGCCAGAGCCAATGTGGAGAGGAAGAAGAAGAATCAAAACTCTTCATTTAAATGAGCCTGTGCTAATTGTGCAGGCACTGGGCAAAACCCTTCATATGGCTTATCTCACTTTATCCTTTCAACAGCTCCAGGAGCCATATACTATTATCTCTATTTTACAGGAGAAAGTGAGACTCAGAAAGGTTAATTAACTTACCTGAGGTCACACAGCATGCAGATGGCAGAATGAGGGCCCAAGCTCAGGTCACCTTGACTCCAGAGCCTATATTCATAACCAGTGTGTGATGTGGGACTCTCACCCTCCCTGACCGACTCAGTTAGAAGAGTAATGCAGCCAGGAAGAGAGGCCTTATCCTTCCACCGGAACAAGCCTTCAGCTGTCCGAACCCTCAGACCATGTATGTGATGAGAACAGCTGTGGTCTGTTTTTGGAAAGCCGGATTACTATATTTACCTGCCAGGCTTTCAGTTGCAAATCACAGAATCCATGTTGACTGGTTTAAGCAGAAAACAAATCTATTAAGGGATATTGGGGGCTCCCAGAATCTCTGGGAGGACCAAAGAGACAGGCATGGGCCTCCAGCCAGGAACAGCACCTAGCCACCCTGCCAGGGCTGGTCTAGAGTAAACTCACCCGCTGTTGCTGGTTGGCACCCGCGCACTGCCCACTGTACAGCGCTGCCGGGTGCTGTGGAGCTCTGCCCTGCCGCTGCCCAGAGCTGGGTGCTTCTGCTGCCCACTCGCAGCAGTGGGTGGGGTCTCTCAGCCCATTTCCTCAAGTTGCTCCCTTCCCAGTCGAGGTCATAAGGAAAGGGAGTCTAACTGGCAACGTTAGACCAGGTGACACACCTGGGCCCAGCAGCAAGGGAAGCTGGGAGGATGAGCACTGACCTCTAGCTCCAAGAGGCAGGCCTCATACCGCAGAAAACAGAAGAGGTGTAAACAGTGCTGGGTGACTACAGGCGGGAGAACTGGCCCCGGGGCTGCCCAAGTTGATGACCTGGGAAGTCAAGGCCAGGCCATCAGCCAACCTGGGCCTCGGGTACAAAATGAGGATAATCCCACCAGCCTGCCTTTCCCATGGAGTGCCTTTGGGGCTTTATCGAAAGAGCCCCAGGGATCAGGGGACGTAGACTGGTTTCTGCTGTCTGGGGAGGGTGCCAGGGGGTGGAAACCTGCTCTGAGGCTCCTCAGTGCTCCTGCTTGATCGATGGGAGCTGTGGTGAGACCCCTCAACACACGCGCCCAGGTGCTTACACCCTCACGCACCCTGCCCAGCCCTTGGCAGGCCTGGTTTAAGCCTCCAGCTCAGAAATGCCACCAAAGGAAGGATGGGCAATGCCACCTAATGAAGTTGCCCACTTACTTCTCAGGAGAACTTCCCTCCTTGCCTAGCCGCCTCCTCAGGAGCTGCCTGCCCAGCATCATGGGGGTCCCCAGGCAGGCAGGGCAGGAGGTGGAGGGAAGGGTTGCAGTCAATTAGGATTAGTATGGGAGTGCCAGTGGGGTGGCCAACATAAAGGGATTAGAGAGTGAGTGGGAGCCCAGAATGACTGTGTCAAGAAGTAAATTGATGATAATGTGAATTAGAGAGGAAAAATGACAGAAGAAAAGACAAGTTTATTCTAGATGAAAGTCTAATGGGCACCAGGAAGACAGAGTGCTTTGTGAAGTGATATTTTCATTTCTCATGGTGAATGCATTCATTTTTTATTTTGCTGGGGAACCTCATGCCAGGTCCCTGGGCATCCTGGCCAGGAGATTAGGCTCTGAGAGTGGAGTGAGTCCCAGCCAAGGTGAGAGGTGGTGGGCAGGGAATGCTGGGGGCTGCATCAGGGTCCTCTGAGTGAGTAGGTTTACTTCCATTTCCTGTCCCCAAGGCCCATTTGTGGGGGCAGCCCCTGCTCCTGTGCCATGCCCAGGCCTGCCAGGAAGAAACACATGTCCTAACACTGTCCCCATTGCACAGAAGAGAGAAAAGGGAGCAGAGGAGGCTGACCGGTGTCTGGTGTCTCTGAGTCAGGGCTCTGACCAGAGAGGTGACAGAGGAACAGTATCCCATCGCTGGGGTACATAGACATGGGATTGGTGGCCATGAACAGCACAGCAAGGATCTGCTTGCACCTCCGCTGTCACTGCTGCAGGCTGGGTTCAGAGGGGTAGTGGCAAGTGCTAAAGAAAGTGCCACTAGCTCTATGATGCTTGGGCAAGCTGCTCACTCTCTGTGCCTCAGCTTCCTCCACTGCTAAATAGGGACAATATTAGTGTCTACCTCATCGAGTTGTGGACATGAAGAGAATTAATGGATATAAAGTGTTTATAGGAGCACTTTCATGTCCTTCTCTTGTGGTGCCCTTTTACAGCACTACCGTGACCTGCTTTTACAGGTGAGGCAACTGAGGCTCAGGAGGGTGAAGCCACTTGTTCAGGGTCACTCAGTGTGACAGAGTCTGGCAGGCAACCTCCAAGTGCTGGTGCCATTATGACATCTGGGTGAATTGCCAGGATTGGTTTGGATTTGGGTGAGATTTTAGAAGCAATACATGGTCACCTCCCCTGGGAAATTACGAAGCTTACTATTCCCACCCTGGCAGACATGTGGTCTAGTAGGACTCACAGCGCCCCACTTGGATAAACACAGTCCAGCATAGGGGGACCAGGCTGTGAACTACACGGCCTGAGCCAGGACAGGCAGCCTGAACTCCAGGCCAGGCTCCATCATCAAGAGGCTCTGTGGCTTTGGGTGCGTGACTGTGGTTTGTTGAGTCTCAGTTTCCCTACCTATAGAAGGAAGAGATGACCTAACATCTCTGACCTCGTGATTCTAAGAATCTGCTGGTCTCCCATGGCTCATTCTGCTCTTTCATCCCTGGAGAAGGGTGTGAACACAGAGCAGGGCTCCTGGAGGTCTCATCCCATGCGTGTTGTCCAGTGATGCAGCCCAAAGAGTTGGGAGGGTTCAGGGCCCTCCCTGGCCCTGTCTGGAGGTCGCAGGAGACAGGCAGTCTCCCCAAGTCCAAATCTTCTCGTCCTCCAAGCCCAGCCTGGCCTATGTCCTCCAGGAAGCCTGCTCCTGACAGAAGAATCTTGCATTCCCCAGCACTCTTTTCTCAGAGCTTCCATCCCTTTCCTCCCTCTGAACATCGGCCTCAGGTACATGGCTGCAGGTGCAAGGCAGCCCTCCAACCTCCACGCCCTCTTCTCTTTCTTCCAGGCTCCCCCTACTATTACAGCGCTGCTGCCCGAGGGGCTGCCCCACCAGCAGCCGCCACTGCCTATGACCGTCACTGACCCTCGGAGCCAGGCAGACGCCAAGCACTTACAACACATATCGCTGAGGGTGATAGCCTCCCAGCCCCCTCCAAAGACAGCCAGAGGGGCTCAATGAGACCATCCCCCGGCAAATCCCCCACTCACCTGAAACTCTGCCCCCTTTTCCTGCCAGGGAATTTGGGGTTCTGTGGCACGGTGCCGGACTTCTTAGACACCTGTCCATTTCTAAGGGTCAACTAATGAGCTTCTTCCGACAGTGATGAGGTCTGCACAAACCAACAGACTGTTCTGCGCCTAGCCGCAGCCCAGCCCAGCCTGCCAGTGCCCCAGCTATCTGACCATCTGCCTGTCTTCTCGCCCCAGGCCTGGGAAGGAGAGCTTGCTTCTGTCATTTCAACAGCACCTGTGTAAATACCTTCTTGCTTTTTGTGGGCCCAAGGGTCCAACTGAGCAGACTGCCCAATGTGACGCACTCAGCACTCGCAGCGCGCGTTGCAAGGTACCTTCGACTTGCGTGCAGAGTGCCCCATCTTCCCTGGGCGCCCCCGTAGGGCAGGCATGGAGGTGTCCATGAGCCCGAGGATGCCCAGCTCCAGGCCCCAGCCTCCTGCGCATTGCTCATCGCTACTTCCCTCACCTCTCAACTGGGAGTCTCACCGGACGGGTTATGCTCCAAGCCCCCTGCTGAGACTCCTCCCCAAGAGAAACACACTTTGGAGAGATACCCTGGCTTCCCGCTTCATTTACCTGGGCCTGGGCCGTGCAAACAGCACTTTTCCACATATCAAACCACTCAAAGAACCGTCTGGCAGATCCCTCAACTACTGTTCTAAAGTAAGATGTCCCAGGTGCTGACTGCATCGTGGACTTTGAACATTAGGGCTGGATGGGGCCCAGGAGCTCACAGTCAAAGGTGGGGCCTGAGGCCCTCCGGACCCCCCAGCCCCCGGAATTAGGGTGTGTTTTCTGAGGCATTCCCAGGCTCCGATCACTTTGGACACCCACTATGATCACTGCCGCCACCCTCCAAGGACCCCGGTGAGTGGATTCCAGGCAAGAGTGTTCTGCCCTGTAGGTAAGGATGAACAGAAAGGACTTTGCCTGCGCTGAAGACCCCACACACCGGCAGCAGTCAGCCACAGCTTCCTGAGAGGCTCTTCCCTGTCCTCGCATCGCCTAGCCTGCCACTGGGATTGGAGGAGCCGGGGTGGGGGCAGATGCCTGCCTTCAAACAGTGGGTATCTATCTACCTGTTTATGCAAGGGGCCATGACGGTCAGGGCCATGGCCAAGGGCCGCAGGAATTTGGAGAGGGAGTTGCAAAGCTCACTGTGGGCTGGAGTGGAAGAAAAACAGCTGGGAGGGTTAGGGGTACAGAAGGGGCCTCCTGAGAGAGGGGCAGGGCGGGCAGTGAGCAACTGGCTGGTGACCCGGGAATGGTTTTAAGTGGGGGGTGGGGTACCAAGAACCACTGTCTCTTTGCCTAGGGCCTCCAGCCCTTGTATAGTCTCTCTTGCCAACTCAAAACAGCCAGATGGGGGCTCTGCCTAAATCGGGGCTGAATTATAAGCAATGACAGTGGATTTTGCATTTCATGTGATAGTGACCCTGATGCCCACATGTCACCAGGTTGGCAGAGTGGGGGCAGAGCCCGCGGTTGAGGGTATTGGCCCCGAGAGGCCTCGTCCTGGCTGCCCCTCTGTCTTGCGGTGAGACCTCAGACAAGACTCTTCCCCTCTCTGAGCCTCAGTTGCAGAACCATCTGACCACTTGCACTTTCCTTCCTCTCCCACCGGGAGCTGAGGCAGGCCCTCCGCGCTGAGCAAGCACACACAGGTAGGCTCCAGGTCCCGATGATATTCAGACAGAGTGGGAAACAAGAGTACTCAGGGGCTGGAAATCAGCCTTGAGGAAGACCTAGGCCAGCCCCCTCCAGGAACACAGAGGCCCAGTGGAGGAAGCTCAGGGGCATGCAGGGAGACAGAGCAGACCTCCCCTGGCCACCACCAATGGCTTCCTCCGCAGCACTCCTGCAAGGTGGTGGGACAGAGAGGAAACCGAGGCTCAGCCAAGCGGAGACCCCTGGCAGTGGCTGGCGGAGGTGGGGCCAGGACTTGGCCCCTGACCCCTGGCTCATGGGGACCCTTTTGTCCCTGAGGAGGGAAGTTGATGGTGACGGCAGCAGGAGATAATGCTCAGCCTCCTGCCCGGACGGGGTGCCCTAGGGCTGCTAGTACTGCTGAGAGAGCCTGGTGCAGGAGATGTGAGCTCACTGCAGGCGCACCCACCTCCCTGGAGCCTGCTGCGAGGCAAGATGGGAGAAAGTGTGTGACCTGCCCTTCTGAAGGAAGTGCTGCACAGACCTCTTGACCTCTTGCACCCTAGGATCTTAGTTCCTCCTGTGCTCTCAGGCTGTGACCAGGAGGTTCAGCCTTCCCTGAACTGACTGACTGACTGTCCAAGGTGCAGCCACCTCCCTCAGCAAAGCCGACCTGGCCACACGAGCCATCCTGCCCCTCCTCGGCGCTGCGGTGAGCTCCCTCCATCCCTTTCCTCTCTTCCCTGAGGCTCTGCTGGCCCTCAGATTGCATTTGTATTTATTGGGCCGCCACTTACGACGTGGCTGCCAGGCAGAAGCACAAGAGCACACGGTGCACACACACGTTCTTACATTCGTAGTGGCTCTCCCCCGAGGACTTCCTACACTTCCCAGTGGAGCTGCCTGGGAGCGTGGAGAGGAGGGTTCCAAAGGACATAGCTGTTGATGCCAGAAGATTCTAGATGGAAAAACCAGGCCAGGGCTTTCACCAGCATCGTGGCAAGAGGCCTGGGATGTTTCTCCCTGGGCCTTTAGCTCCATGTTCTAGCTCTGACTGTTTGAAAAGAACACTGTGGATCTCATGAAAATTTTTCATACCTTAGTCTAGCTCCAACTTGGAAACTTGTGATGGCATATTAAACCTGGCAGCCCTTTCCCAAGGCGCCTTAGTTAGGGTTAGCCCTTTCATAACTGATGTTCATATGGTGCTTTGCAGTCTTGGACCATCCCCTGGAGAAAATCACAGCGCTCATTTTCCAGATGGGAGATGTGAGATTTAGGGCTCACAGGGCAGAATAGAGGTGAAGTGAATTCTTCGATCTCTGGGCCCCATTCTCTCTCAACAGGAGGGTCCTCCTGTCATGGGAGGGTGGCTTAAAGACACCCTTCAACCCCCTAGCAATCCTCCAGACCCTCAAGGAGCAAAGAAAGTACGGGGAGCCAGAGGCTGGCCTGACAAAGGAACCTGGAGGTTGGAGGTGTTGCAGTCCAACCTGATTCTCATTAACATCAAACAACCCCAAAAGCCTTTGCCCAGACTCACACCAACCCTTCTGACTCACCCAGACTCCTTTCCTGCTGTGCCTGAGTCTCAGAGGGGATCGACCGGAGCTTGTCCGAGGCCACACCACAAGGCCTGACAGGGCCTGGACCTGGGCCCGGCTCTGACTCCCAGTGTCTAGGCCTCCAGCGTCACGAATGTCCTCTCTCTCTGTGTCTAGGCCTCCAGCGTCACGAATGTCCTCTCTCTCTTTTCTTCATCCTTTCCATTGTGGATCGGACTCCAGGCCTGGCTATGACAAGCAGAGTCATTGGGGCCATTAGGGTGCGCACAGTCCTGGCAAACACAGATCGCAATGTCACAGGCCCCAAATGAACTGCCTCCTGGACCAGGCAGGTAGAGTAGGCTCACACCTTGGGCAAGATACAAGGCAGCATAGGTGGTAGGACCCAAGAACCAAAGACTGCTTGTCCCTTCCAATGGCATTCAAATGTGAAAGCTTTTAAAATGCTCTGTCCATCAAAAACCATGCCTATGGACCCTGGGCTGCCAGCTTGTGATCATCAATCTTTGTCCAATGCCCCCTTTCTTCTTCACCTCCTTGCCCTTCATTGCAGATGTGAGGGTGATGGGAGCCTGGATGGGCGAACTTCACATCGCCCAGCCCCTGGTCTCTGGTCCCCTCCCTCCCCACCCTGAGGTCTTGTAGACAGTTTGGGCTTTGAAAGCAAGTGAGGTCGAATGTCAGAGGTGGTAGAGTGGGGAGACTGTTGAATTTGAGGGAAGGTCAATGCTGCCGGGGCCTTTGCTGTGTGCAGGAAAGAGCCCCAGATGTGGCCACAGGGCACTGAGGGCGAAATCCCATTCTGAGAAGTCACGTCCCAGAGTGACAACCCTGCCTTTGGCAGCCCCTGGCACCAGCCACCCCCCTCCTGGATGAATTTCAGCTAGACTTTAGCTCCTGTTCATGAGGAGCAAACCTTAAAGGACCCAAACACTTCTGACATACCTGGAAAGAAGATATGTCAGAAATAGCTTCCCCCAGGGTAGAGGAAAATCCAGCCCCCCGTAGGCCAGGTTCCAGCTGGAGCGGGTGGGTCCCACCGCACTCTGGGCTGGACCAGTTCCCTGGTGGACCTGCTGAGAGGCTGGCTCTGCGGTCAGGCTTGGCACCCACCCGGGAACCTGCCTCTAATAGTTTCCAGGCACGCACACCAGTGCTCCTGGAGAAGTTACTCCTTTAGTTCCTCTGGCCTCAGAGAGGTCTCAGGCAAGTGCTTTTCTTAAAAGGTAACAAAATACGTTATTGGAAAGTTGGACAGTCAGGCCATGACTTCTAGCCAGCAGCCTGCTCCACCTTCTGGCAGCTTCTTCAGTCCCTACTGTCCCTGTACCTCAGGATTCCCTCTTACATATTCATGGTAGGGACACAGTGCTGATCCATGCTTCCCCACTGTCAGCTTGTGCCTCCAGAGTGGCGACCAGGTCCCCGGGGGCAGGTGGGGGCACAGCAGAGGACTGGAAGCAAGTCCCTCGCCTGCTCCGCTGACGAGAGGGCTCTGCCTCTGCGGTATGGCTGCTCGCAGGGAGCAGGCAGGCCCAGCCTTCCTTCCATCTGCTATAATTCTCAGTGTTGGGGTCCTGTTCCTAGACACTGCCCCCCCCCCCTCCAATCAAAGGGAACTGCAAAGTTCTAGAGTTTCAGGCCATGTGCTCCAAGGGGTCTATCTCAAGGGGGTGGTTAGAGTTGCCCGCCACCATTCTGCGAATCTGGATGTCCCTCTTCTCATGTCTTAAACTCCTGAAAGGCTCAAGAAGAAAATGCAGCTATGTCTCTAGGGAGGGAATCTCCGAGCATTCTGAAATGAAATGGGTCTCAGGTAGTGTGTTTAGCCTGCGGGCAGGAGAGAGAGCAGGAATGCGCCCTTCAGCCTGGGGCAGCTCTGCTCAAGGGCCCAAGTAGGGAAGCCTGGGGAATGGCGGGGGAATTTCGTGCCCTCTCCCGGGTGCCGTGGCCTGGCTGGAGAAGCCAAGCTGCAGTCTTACCCCTCCCCCCAAGTCCTGGCTCATTCTGTTCCGTGGCTGTGGGGGCTGGGCCACCCTCAATTCCCAAATCGTGCTTGTCGCCACGTCCCTCATTGTCTCCAAAAGTACCGTTAAGAACAAGTGATTTGGGATGATAGATTTTTGATTTACAAATGGCACATTTCCCTCGGAGTGGAACAGAAAGGAAACCATTGAATGGCTCCCTTATTTTCAAGCGTGAATACATTTTAATGAAGCTATTTTATTGTATTTGAGGAAATGGAGAGTTGAACATTGCAACCAATCAATAGCCAATTAATTGCTATAAAACTAAAAATAAAATAAATAAGTCATGAGTGTATTTGAAACTCCTTGCAAAGCTCCAAACCTCCAAATCTGGCCTTCCCCACCAGACGTGGGTGTGAGCGTGTGTACACGTGTGTGCATACCCATGTCTCAAACATACTTGAAACTCAGAGAAAGCACTGAGTCTTCTCCTGCCAGTTCTTGCCTGCTGTCCTCTGCCATCAGTTAGAGAAGGTGAGCAGACCTGGCAGCAGCCTGTCCTAGGGCTCAGGCAGAGGCACTGCCCCCTGGCCCCAAGCCGCCAGCACAGTGTGGGGTAGTGGACACTGAGGGCCCCACTTCTTGGTCCTGCCTGCTGGGCCTCCAAGTTTGGGCTGAGGGTAGAAATCCTTTGAGGGTTTTGCCCTAACTTAATGGAAGATGCTGCCCTGGTGTTTCACCCTCTAGTGGCCTTTGGACATTGAGTATTTGTAGAAATGCAGATTACATTGCCATGGAACTCTTTGCCAGGAAGACATCAAAGAAATATGTATCTACTGTATCTGCCAAAGTTTGTGATGCCTGTGTAGAAGCTTACTTGTTAAAAAAAAAAAAAAAAAAAAAAAAGTACAAACAAACCCACCACCAACAAAAAAACCACAATTAAATTGCCTTTGAAAGTGGGAGATGATCTGTCTCCAACAGATTGGAAAAAAAAAAAAAAAAAATGCTTCTTAAAAATGTGTATGTTTTGTATTCTTTTTTTCTAGTAGAAGATAACAGATGGAAAATATTGGTGTTTTTTTCCCTTAGTGATGTGTGTTGCTTTTGTGTGTAATAATATTTGAATGTAATTACAGCAGTGACAATTTGCCAAAGATGTTGGACATATTTTTCTTTTGTTGGGAGGAGGGCAGGGGCTTGGGGTGGGATTTGGGAGAAAATGGGGGTGGGATGTTTGTTTAATTTTTAAACTTTCTTTTTCTGGTCAAATCTGCAATTTGTGATTTTATTCTAAGTTAAATGGTTACCTACAAGACTTTTATTTTAGATTAGTTGAAAAAACCTTGCAATAAAATTGGATAGTTTCAATATCTGTGTGTATTTTCATGAGTGTTACTTGTGAAGAATTGATTTTATGTACCCCTTTTGTGAGATAATTATTTGTAAATATTTGCCATAATTTTATTGGTTGCTAAAATAAAAGTAATTTTTTAAGTTCAGAATAAGAGTTTGAGCTCGTTTGCCTTTGTCACCTCATAGATGGTCTTCGGCAACTTTGAAAAGGCCTCATGGAGTTATGGGGAATTTTATTGGCTCTCCTGATGAAATTGGGGTCACAACCAGTTCAAGCAATAGAGTGGTGGCTGGCTTGGGCAGGGGAGAGGGAGACAGTCATACCCTGGAGAAGCTCCAGGCAAGCTACCAGCCAACTTGGCCACATAGCACAATGGCTGAGTCTCTACCCTAGATTCTACTCCTGGCTCCTGCTTGGGGAACCTTGGTTGAGTTCTGTAACCTTAACTTCATTAACTCAAAAGTGGTCAGTAACATCCACCTCATTCATTCATTCATTCAACAAATAGTGGCTGAACATCTACGCTGTCCCCAGCCCTGGGGACACAGCCGTGAACAGGGCTAACAAGCACCCTGCAAACATGGATCTTACGATCTAGGAGCTTCTTGTGTGTTTTAACACATATCAGATCTGTGCTCCATAAGATCGTGTGCATACACACATCCTTTTAACCTTGATCTAAGCTTGATCTTACAACTGGGTGCTTCCACCTGCCTCTAACATGCAAAAGGAGCTCAGAAGCCTGGAGATCTTGGCTTTGGGCCCCAAAGCTGCATGCCATATCTGACTAGAGCTCAGAGCTCAACAATCCACAATCCTGTGGGAATTGCCCTGCCCCTTTCTTTCAGAGCTGAGCATCTTGGCTGTGTGGGAGCCCAGAGGTATCTTTCCAGTGAGGCCAGGGCAGCTGCAGACCCAAGGCCTGCCCCTGCTGGGTGGTGTCAGTCTGTAAGGGCAGGCAGGGACCGCTGCGCCCCTTGGCACAGTGTGTGCGACGCAGTAATTGCCAGAGATGGAGTAGGTGAACGGCTGTGTGGGGGCCGTGGGCTGCGACTCATTCATATTTAATAAAGCTGGCTGCACGGCCTCCATTCATTTTGGCAATGGATGGTGACGAAGGCGATTCCTCGGGGAGAGAGCGAGATGCTGCCACGGCAGAGGCCTGGCCCAGCTCCTTTCTTCCCCGTGCTCAAAACTTACAGACGTACCCTCCAAAGAGAAGCGGACTCGTTTGGAAACTGATGAGAAAGAGCAGGCACCTCTATGCCTGATGTTAAGCTCTTGTCCCTGGGTCTCCTGGGACAGAGGCTTCATGTCTGCTGTCCTGGCATGTGGGGCACGTAAACAGAGCCTGGGCAGCCCCCATGCCACAGCAGATTGGAGGCCATGGGCAAGTCTTCCAGGGGAAGGTGGAAATGCCACCCTTGAACATGTGCAGGCAGCCTCCAGCAGCACTCTGCCCTCAGTGACCATCACAGAAAAGGGGTGCAGGGGGGCGCCTGAGGCCTGCCACAGGAGGCTTCTGCTTCAGGCCCATTCCTTTCTCACACGCCTGCCAGAACCAGCCCCATGCTAGGTGATGGGCACAGAGGTGACCCATGTGGGGATGGACTGTACAGGGCTGTGGAAAAGGGAGAGGAATCAACTCTCCTCCAAGTCTTGGCTGGGAGTTTCAGCTCCAGCTTGTGCTAGTCAATTTGCTGATATAAGCAATGAACTTCCAGGAGCCTTGGTTCCTTCATCTGTACCATGGGTATAAACTGCATATCATATATTTAGAAGGTGTTAGGAGGAACAAATGTTATGCACTGTGTGAAAGATATTTTCCTTGCTGTAAAGAAGTCCAAATTTTACAACCAAAGGGTCAAACTCTAGTCAGACCCTCTTCTGAGCTAAGTTCAGTGCTAGGTGCAGGAGGAGGACTGCTAGAGGCTGAACGTTTATGTCCCCTCAGGAGTCATATATAGAAACTATATCCCCAATGCAATGATATTTGCAGGTGGAGCCTTGGGAGGTGCTTAGGTCATGAGGGTGGAGCCCTCATGAGTAGGATTAGTGCCCTGATAAAAAAGATTCCAGAGAGTTCCCTCATGCCTTCCACCAGGTGAGGAAATAGGAAACAGGATTTCTCTAGACGCTGAATTTTCGAATGCCTTGATCTTGGGCTTTTTAGCCTCCAGAACTGTGAGAGATAAATGGATAGTGTTTAAGCCTCCCTGTTTATGATATTTTTGTCATAGCAGCCCAAACAGACCAAAAGCAAAGGCTGGAATGCAGAAATGAACCAACAAGGAGTCAACATCTGGGGCAGGTGAAGTGCAGATTTTTAATTCCAGCCAATCCATGGCCAGGGCCACTTACAGGTGCAGCAGACAAAGAGGTGTGGGCTCTCAGAGGGGATCCCATTCAATTGGGGGAGGAATGATTCTGGACGGCTTCCCCGAGGACGTGGCTTTTGAGCTGAGCCATGAAGAATGGTCAGGATTCTATCGGAAAATTTTAGGGAAAGTAGGAAAAAAAGGCATTCCAAGCAGAGGGAACCGTGTGCACTGCATAAAGCTCCAGAGGTGCGGAAGGAGTTGTATCAGAAGGAGGCAGTAGAAAGGTTACCGCTGAGATGACCAGACGCTATAGCTGTTTTTTAAAGCCTGCCTTCTAAGGCTCTGTGGGTGCCCCTGGATCACAAGTGAAGGCTAACCTGGGCTCTGGGTCAAAGGGGAGGGCTAACCTGGGCTCAAGTAATTTCCTAGCAACTGGGGTTGGCTGCTGGAGGAGAAGGGGCTGGTGTCAAGTGCAAGGAGAAGCTGCAGATCCTCCTGGGAGGCTGTGGAGCCGGTGGGAGTATCTATGGATTTCCAGCCCCACAGATCAAGCAGCTCTGGGCCTCCTGGCTAGCTGCGAGGGGATGGGGTGAGGAGACGATTCTGGCTGCCCCAACACATGCAACAACAGCTGTTTCTGGGAGAAGCATGTGATCTGCACACCCCAGGGAGAAGGAGGTGGCTGTCACAGGAGGCACATCAAAAGGAGGCCCCTCTGCAGAGCACACAGCCACTGGGAGTTTGGACCATTGGAGGTATTAGCGCCCCAGGTGATCTTATTTCTTTGGCTGATCTGTATGTCCCTGATTTTTCTTCAATGGACATGCATTATACACAATTTAAAAATAATTTTTAAAAATTCATGGTCGGTTGACTTATCTCACCAGCAGACTGTGATGGGAACCTTTGTAGGCCCTACTTCAGTCCAGCTCTGATAATGCACCACAGATCTGGTGGCTTAAACAACAGGAATCGATTTTCTCACAATTCAGAAAACCAGAAAACTAGATGTGCCAGATAACGGTGTCAGCAGAACTGGTTTCTTCTGAGGCCTCTCTGCTTGGCTTATAAATGGCCGTCTTCTCCCTGCATCTTTGCATGAATCTCCCTCTACTTGTCTACTCTTTTCTTACTGTCATATTAGATTAAAGCCCACCCTAATCAACTCATTTCAACTTAATTCTTTTCAAGATTTAAAACATGACTCAACTTTACACAGATCTTTTGTGAAAATACCCGGTTCTGGCGAGGATGCAAGGAACTAGGCACTCCTCTACATGGCCACTCAACTATCTGACAATAGGTGGCCAAAGCTGCCCAGGTGTCCCCTAGGCCAGGTGCTGGCCCCAGGGATCCCTGGAGGAGCAGGTACTCCAAAGGAGCAGAGTGGGGGATGCTGCACCAGGGCCTATGTTTTTCCACTAGGCTGGCTGCCTGCAGTCACAGAACGACATTTACAGCCCAGGTCAAGTGGGAAACATGGTGTTTCCAACCCGACCGTGTCATTCAGAAGGGCACGCAAGCAGCAGAGGTTCCCACATTATCCACAAACATGTGTAAATATCGCAACGGCTCGTAATGTAACCAAGAAAATCACTTCCCGTTGTTTCCCCTTCAGTGATATTTTCTGCTTGGCTGAGTTTGCTGAGCACACTGGAAAGGCCAACTCATCAGTTCTTGTTGTTAATCAAGAGCAGTAATTGTCCGAGTTCAAAGCCTCCTGACTTAGACTTTGCTGAATAGGATAACAAGTTCCAAAAATGCTAAGTAGTAGTTTCTGTGTGGGCCTAAATTTTAATAGGGAAGGCCCCTGAAGAGGAATTGGAAAGACAACCGTTCTGTAAAGTGGAATTAAAACATTGTGCATACTTTATAGGACATGGCAGATCAACTCCTAGAAGCTCTTAAAGCATATGCGATGTGGGTCCAAACTAATGTCCTCATTTACTGTGTCAGCCTATGCATTGGTTAAGGTGAGGCCAGCCAATGTGACAAACGTAACCTGTGACTTCAATGTCTTAACACAATAGAAGTCTGTTTTTCTCTCACACAACTGTTAAATATGGTGTTCCTGACATTGAAATTTACTAGAATGTTCTAGACATAACCAAGATGTCAATAAAGGTCCTTCCTCCCTACCAGAAAAGGAGGAGGGGATAGTTCTACACAGTACAACTGGGGGAGCTTTGGGAAAATCAAATCATGTCATGTTTATACCTCAAAGAGTTGTGACTCCTCAATAAATTGATTTCAAGCACATCATGTCATTTAATCCTCACACTAACCCAATAAGATAAGTATAAGAATTATCACCCTCACTTTTATACAGATGAGGAAACTAAGCCTGAGGAGCCTTGATACCTTGCCTCAGCTCACACAGCTGATGAGCAGGGGGACCTGGAGGTGAAGCCAGGACCCGAGAGCCCAGAGCAGAGCCCCTGGGTGTCACTGCCTCTGGCTGTGTGCTCGGTTCCCGGCCCAGCAGCAGTCCTAGTGGCACGGCCAAGGGATAGCCTTCCTCCTCCTAGGAGAAGCACTCACTGGTGACACATTCAGACAGAGTCCCCAGGCCCTTCTCCCATGCCACACCTTGGCACTCCTTGGTGCAGCGGAAGGTTGAAACCAGGAAATAAAATAAAATTCCAGTAAAAATCATCCATCAACTGGGTGCAGTCAGGATCTGCATTTTAAAATGACTTGCCAGTTGTTTTCTTCTTTCTTCAGCCGTCAGTGGTCCTTGCTCTGCTCTCCATGCCAGGATCTGAGCTGGGAATCGGGGGCTGGGAGTATCAAGGTGCATTGAGCATGGCTCCTGCCCTCGGTTGTGTCCTATGGGGGGGGGGGGGGGCGCAAGCCTGGCAGGACAATAGTTATATATGGTAGGTCCTTGAATAACATCATTTCATTATGATGTTGAGGAGATGCCACCATGGGAACTTAACCCTTGCTTATGATAAAATTGCTTTCCTAATATGTCATTTTCCTTAAAGTCACAGAACCTATCAAGAACAATCTTAAGTGAGGACCAACTATATACCAGAGCGAGTCAGCAAGTGGCATCTAGGAGGCGCTATGGGACAGGCAGGAAAGACAGGCAGGCTCAGGGTATGGCATCAGTCATCAGTGCCTTTGCGGAGCCGGCAGGATGACCCAGCCCACCAGGCGAAGTCACCATAGCCTTGTGAGGAGGCTCTGTGTTTTCTCCAGATGAAGATTCCAGTATAGAGAGGTCTGCCATTTCTGTTTCCACAGAAAGATCATGCTGTCGGAGGTGGAGGTGGGCCTCTCGTCACTGAGACACCCAAGGTGGAACTAGACGCCCATTTAGCAATATTGAAAGGTCTCACATGATAGTGACTAGACTGGGGGCCTCAAAAGTGTAAAATAGATGTTCATTTATTTAGGAAGTTTTGCATTAAAAAAAAATTATTGATTCCCCAGCCAGGGCACATAACCAGGTTGCAAGCCAGGTCTCCAGCCAGGTCTGTAGCTGGAGGCAGGTGAAAGGCAACCATACGTTGATGTCTTCTCTCTCCCTCTCTGCCTCTCTCCCTTCCTCTCTCTCTGGGAATAATAAATAAAATCTTAAAAAATAAATAGATAAATGAGTACATTTTAAAAAATAAAATAATTACACATACATGCGGTTAAAAAATTCAAACAGAACCAAGTAGGCAGTGAGTCTCAGTCCCACCCCAACACCAAAGCCCCAGTTCTCTTTCCCATGACTGGTCTCTCTTTATTCTTCCAAAGATAATTTATGCATATATTATATAAACCATATGTATATGGAGAGATTTGTGTACACCTATATCTTTATTTAAAGTATTTTCAGCCAGAGAGCCTAGTTTCTTAATACAATCTCTTGAGGAAGTCCGGTGAACTTTTTTTTTTTTTTTTTTTTTTGGCAAATCTGTAAAGAATAGGATTTTTTTCAAGCCTCTTGTCAAATATTTCTTTTTCTGCTTATAATAAAACAGATCAACTATGAATCACTGAAAAAATCCAGAATAACAACAGCTTAAACAAGAGAGAAGTTCTCTTTTCTCCCACGTCTGGAGGTCAGTGACCCAGGATTGAAATGGCAACTTAGCTGCAGGAAGCCCACGGGGCCCAGATCTTTTTCATTGTCCTTGGCCCTGCCGAGGCTGTGTGCCTCCACCTCAGGGTCTAAGGAGGCAGCCTCAGGAGTTCAAGCAGCAGGTCAGAGAAGACAAAAGAAACAACCAGCTGTCTCCTGAGTAAGGTTCCAGGAGGCTGGCACTTGACGCTTCTGCTTATATCCAGCATTGAAGCACATGGCCACATCGACCTGCAGGGAAGCTGAGGAATGTGACCTTTATGTTAAGTGTCCCTGTTTGTCCAGCTACAAATTCTGCCGCTAGGGGAAAAGGAGAGAGTGGATATTGCATCACAAGTGCCACTTCCTGCCACCTGCTAGGACTCCATTGCCTATAGCACACTGCCTGGTTCAGAGTAGAGATGCATTCTATTATTTATTCAACCAATTGTTATTAAATAAATGCTTGTTAATTCAGTTGACAGGAGGTGGGAGATGGGGCACAGACATGTGTTGAAGATGGCAAAGGACCCAGGGTTTCTGTGTCAGAAACTCAAAAGGAGCCTCAGCTGAGACACCTACCTCCACACCCCCCACCTCCCCACCCCCAGAGACAATGTCATCTTCCTGCCTGGTTTTTCTCACTCCCATGTCAGAAAATCTTCACCTGGGGTTCAGTCTCTCCACCTGCACAATGGGGAAGGAGGCATGAGATTGAACCACACACTTTCCAATCTTTCCATCTGAAAAGTTCAGTGAGTCTGTGGTCCTAAATGTGTCAAAGGCAAGAGTCCTCATTGACCATGAGGACTCAGGGTTAAAGATAAGAGATCAAAAATACTGGGAGCTCCTTGGGTCTAGCCTTCTCTGTGGTGATCTTTATTTCTTAAAAAGCAAACAAAAATCTGCTGAAAGACCCAGACACTTGAACCTGCTGGACCAATGAGCTGGATCTATATCAACACTCATATCCACCCAAATGCTGGGGGGAAAAGTGGAGAATGAAATTGCAGAGCCCTGGTCACAATGAAGCACCTGCCATCGAAAATTACCCCCAAGTAAAAGAAGTGTCAGGCTGCCCTTGGCAATAGACTGCCTGTCAACAGAAGGTGCCGGGTTGGGGGTGAAGGTGGGGAGGTTATTAAAAATGGTGACTTGGGGTCCGTGAGGGACAAACCATGCAAGAGGGAGGAGTGAGGGTTCAGCAAACAGAAGCCTGCCTGACTGATGTAGGAGGCTTTTTTGAAGAAGAATGATGTTTAGATAAGAGTGGACCAGAGAATCTATTATTTAGTCTTCAAATGGCTTTGGGGACATCCCACAGCAAACCCACCAAAAGCCCTGAGCTTTTCAAGATGTCTTGAGACATTTGCTTATGATGCACAAACTGGCTTAGTGGTGGTGGTGGGGGGAGGGGGGACAGATACCAGAATAAATGGACACTCCTATGAATAAGTAGCTTGACCTAATCCTCTAAGGCCTGGAATGAACTGGTTTTAGTTAGTATTTGAGTTATTGGGGAGAATACCTCCTGAGGAAGAAGTTAAACCACTTAGAACTAAGGTGCTGGAAGAGCACCTGGGCCATGTGGATGAGCCTCACCTGGCCAAACCACTGCCTGTGGACGGGGGGAGTGGAAGGCACAGCCCCAGAAGTTCTGTGGGAATTAGGGCTGCTTGAGGACTCCTTGGAAGCTGAACTTGTGCTAAACCAAGGAATATTTTAACCGAGGAATATGCCTATGGAATGGTTGGCCAGTCCCAGTCCCCGAGTGCGGGCTGTCATACCAGCTCCACAATGTAGAGGAAGGGAAGTCCAACAGCATCCTTCAGTCCCAGGCCGGCCAACGGTTGCTTCTTCTGCCAGCACACAGGGCTGCTATCCAACTTCCCCAGCGATTCTAAACCTGGGGAGGGTTTTAATTTTCTATCTTGATGAAAAATGTGTGGTTTACACACTGTCGCGGAACAAATAGAAATGGGATTTATGTTGTACAACTTACATGGTTTGTTTGAGTTTTTTCCATATGTCTTCGACAGTCCTATCACATTTCTGACAGTTACATTATTTTTTTTTTCTTTCTGGGAAGTTAGGGAGAGGCAGAGAACTGGTTTTCCCCTTTCTCCACTAAGTCTAGCTTGGGAGCATCTGTGTGCAATTTATGGACCTAAGCATATGTGTTTTTTGCAGAGAGAATTTTTGCATCAATGTGCCCAGGAGAGTGGGGTTATGTGTGTGTATGGGTGGGTGGGTAGGGAGTGTTTGTGTTATTCTGGGCTCCAGTGTGTGTAAGTGTATATGTTAAATGTAGTCATATGTGATTGGCTCTATTTTTGTGATATGGTGATGGTGGGGGTGTATATGTATCTGCAATAGATACAATTCATCAACTAGATGTTATTCAAATTCAGAGGTCATTAGTATAGTAACCAACCTTTCTTCTGACAATATCATACCCTAATGTGCACTGGGCTTGCCTGAAGTTAGAAGAGTTGCATTGCTTTCCATGTGTTTTCAATTAGTTTCACATGTGTGTTTGCAAGTGTGTTACTTTAATGAAATATGTGAAGAAAATACCCCCATATATTAATCAAATTACATTCCTCCACTCTGTGCTGTTCTATTAAACATGACATCAATCCCAATTCTTTTACTAATTTCTTTTTCATTATTAAAGCAGATTTACAATTTTGGAATCAGGCCATTGGTGAGGGTTTTTCCCCCCACTGGAAAGTTCATCTGTATCCTAGAATCAGCTTGTAGCTCAATGTAAATTCAGTGTAGAATTTAGTCAGTTATTAAGTGGATTTAAGTGGCTGAACCCTGGTGTAATCTGACC
Organism: Noctilio leporinus; assembly: GCA_004026585.1. Classification (NCBI taxonomy): domain Eukaryota; kingdom Metazoa; phylum Chordata; class Mammalia; order Chiroptera; family Noctilionidae; genus Noctilio; species Noctilio leporinus. Next base: position 503,327 of record PVIW01000256.1, read on the forward strand.
AGCAATGCATGAAGGAAAGTGTTGGAGGTGTAAAAAATGTCAAATAGCTTTCTCAGATGCATTAAACTATTAATAAAGATAAAACGATCTTTATGTTTGGGGTTTAGAACATCTCTTTTATGATATCGAGAAGCCACTTTAATTCACGACTCGTTGGCTTCAAGGTCTGGTGTCATTATTCAGAAGGTGTCAGGAAGAAAAGGCAGACAAGCTCCTCAGCAAGGAGAAAGGTAGAAGAAGAAAGCCAGGGCCCAGCTCAGCTGGGCAGGGACATGCGAAAAGCGAAAAGATGAGGTCCAATAATAAGGGAACCAACAACCAACATGCCTGCGGAGCCTTCTGTAGGGAACACCCACTTGGCCCAGGGATATGTTCTCTGGGGTGGTCCTGGCCCCCTGCAGAGGCATCAGCCTAAGGCAAAGTGGGTGGGGGGCAGGTATGTGGGGTATTCTCCACTAGTCCTCTACCACCACCAGACCATCCCTTTCCTCTGCCCTGCTCCGTATCCCAGGAGGTTGATCTCTGTAGCCCTCATCACCCAGACCCCCCCGGCCTTTGCAGACACCAGCCAGAGACAGGAGGTCTCAGAGGATCCATCCTCCACCCCGACTCCTGTGCCTCACCCCAGTTCCTAGGGGCTGCCTTCTAGCGGGTCCCCCATCCTATAGCCCCTCCTCCATGGCTCCTGCTCTCTCTCCAGGCCTGGCAGCCTCACTCCTTCCCCTTTGCCCCTCAGCCTAGGGGTGTAAAAGCTCCCGGCTGACACCTTACCATCCCCTGTGGGTCTTCCCAGCATTGCTCACGCCTCCTCAAACTGCTCCATCATAAACTCTTCCCAGTTGAGCTGAGCGGCCAACAATCTTCTGCTTGTTTCCGAGATTTCCTGTTTCCGAGAACCAGATTCTGATGACCCTCCTTGAGTTGTGGGGGGCTGGGGAGGAGGTGGTAGGGTGAGTCAGAAGGAGCAAAAGGAGGGAGCCCGGGAGAAGGAGCCTTGGCATAACTCGCTCGTTATGTGAGCAGCCCTGGCGTGTTGCAGCCTCTCCGGCAGAGGCTTGTCAGGGACCTCACTGCTTGCCTCCATCTCCTTGCTCAACCAACATTCCTTGGGAAGCTCCCAGGGTCTAGGTTCTATGCTTGGAGACCCTGCCCTTATGGAGTTTACAGTCCGCAAACCCACCAACCGTGGGAGCCTGTGTATTAATACCGTTGAAGGAGGGCTCAGCGCTCTTGGAGGAGAGGCGAGGGGCAGAAAGGTGGGGGAGGGAAGACTTCCTGGAGGAAGGATCATCTGAACTGAGGATCCGAGGGATGAGGAAATGTCTGAGGGAAGGAGCTGGAGGAGGGGCACGGGGACTGTGGTCCTCCAGGCTGAGAGAACAGCGCACAGAAAAGCCCAGAACTGAGAGGCAGCTGAGGCATTTGACAATGGCCGGGAGTGCAAGGAGCAGAAGGGCAGCCAGAGGTAGAGGGTGGGCTGTGGTAGATCCCACCGCCCCGCCCTTCCCCTAACTGGCCCCAGGGCCCCAACTTTATTCTGAGGGCCACGAGGGCCTTTGGAGCAGGCCACAGACACAGCCGAGCTGACATTTTGAAGCCAGACCTCCATACACCAGGTGAAGGATAAAAACGACTGGAAGCTGGGTGATTGCATCAGAGGAACTGAGGTGAGAGGGACCCGGACCGGGGAATGGAAGAAAGCAGGTTCATGTGATCTGATCTGAAATTCCCCACTTTTCCGATGGGGACATAAGGTCCAGAGAAGGCCAGACCTTGCTCAGGTCACAGGGGAAATAGTGACCCAGGGTCCCAGCTGCCACAATCAGAACTGGAGGGCGCAGCCAGCCTGGAAGCCGCCTCATGCCGGGAGGAAGACACCTTCGGCAGGGGCTGCAGGGGCAGGTGCGAGGGCCGGGTGGTCTTTGGACTAGAGGGACCCCACCCTGGCAGGGCCTGGACCCTCACCTGGGTGCGCCCTGGGCACCTCCGCCCAGCACCAGGGGCTCGGCCCAGGCAACTGGTGCTTCCCGCCGAAATCATTGGAATATTAAGCTAATCAAAGCCTTTCCTGGGAAGGGATGGGGCCTGGAAGGCAGCCCTAACGAGCAGGCAGCGTGTCACTCCCTCCACCCTGCGAGGCTCACGCTGTCCCATTTGTCTGGCTGTAATCTACATTTCAAATGATTACATGGGAAGCTGAAGTGGTAGTGACAAGGATAAACGAAGCTTGTTAAACTAATAGCTGCACTAATGCCCAAATATGTGAACTTCCCGACGCAGGCCGCATCCCAGCCTGGCGGAGCTGTCAGCCCCGCTCCCCCGGGCTCCGCCGCCAGCCGCGGCCACATGATGAATGGCCCTGTCGACCAAACTCATCCGGGGCCCAATTAAACAGGCAGAAATGAACTGGAGCCGTCAGGCAGCCAGGGAGGGGGGAGGTAGGGAGGGGGAAGACTGAGCCAGACAAGGTTGGGGGGCTAGTTACCTTACACAGGCGGGAGAAACAGAGAGAGAGAGGGGTGGGTGGAGTGGGCCAGGGACTGGGGGTTAGCGAGAGAGAGGGGAACCAGAGACCAGAAAAAGAGAGAGGTGGCCACAAAGAGGACAGATGCCAGGGTGGGAGGAGACGGAGAGAGAGAGAGGGAGAGAGAGACGCCGAGAAGCTAAGAGGGCAGAAACAGACACTCCTGCGCAGAGGTGGGGAGACAGGGAGAGATGGAAGAAGCCAGAGACAGTCACAGCAGGGGAGGCAGAGTCGGAGGTGGGGAGAGGTGGGGGAGGGGAACAGATGAAAACCGAGGGTGAGAAGAGAAAATATGTCCCCGAAAGTCAAAGCAGCTCGGCAGAGGCAGCGGGAGAAGTCGTTCTGTCAGAAAATGGTCATTTAATGGTTTGCCGAGCCCACGACAGATATGTCATCTGAGGCGGCTCGGCAGCAGTCCCAGGGCGGCTCATTTATTAATTACCAGCTTCCAGCCAGCTCAGCGGCTTGCCCATTCCCCCCACCCCTCTGTGCCCGTGGGCAGCTCGGCCCCCTGGCTGGGACCCTGCAAGTGCCTCGCCCCATTTTCCAGAGGAGGGCCAAGGGCAGAGAGAGGCCACCAGCCAGAGCCGGGAGTTCAGCAGGTTCAGGATCCGGGCTCCATTACCACCTAGAGGGTCCCGCCTTCCCAACCCTACCTACCCCCAACTTCCCTGCAGCCTCTGGTTGAGACCTCTAGGATCAAGGGTGGGAGGCCAGTCCGCGGGCCAGATCCTATTTGCGCCTCCAGCACCTGAAGGAAAGAGGGGAGGTAGACACTCTCCCCCTTTTTACAGTATAAATTACTCCTTCTATTTCACAAATATAATCATGTATTGCTTGCATAATAATTTTGTGTCCTTTCTTTTATTTAAGTTCAACTTTGCAGCCTTCTGATTCATCCTTTTCCTCTCTCAGCAGTTCCTAAGCCTTTGAAAATGGCCTTGACCCTAAGTTCCTTTGAATTCAGGCCCAAGGAGGTAGTCTCCTTGTTTAAACAGAGGTCAGCGCTAATGTCCTCTAGTGTGGTGCCTTGCTGAGGAGAAATGTTTCAAGGGGAATGTTTAGTGAAAACAGGAACACACACTCACGCATGGTGTCAGTGCAAGCCCTGCCCCCTTCACACCTGCGCACCTGCCTGGCTTACTCCTCCCCCTTTCTTCCCAACATCCACACGCCTTCCAGGCAGGTCAGAGCTGCCATGAGAAGGAGAAATTGCAGGGGCATTTAAAGGTTCCCAAAGAGTCAGGGACCCCCTCAAGAGGTCCAAGAACTCTCCCAAAGGAAGACAAGCAATGAAGCCCCTGTTCTAAGCAGAATGCCTGTCCGAAAATGGTGGCTCCAGCTGGAGGTGAACTGCTTCTTTCTCCCAGAGGCTCCAGGTAGGCGGTCTCCAAGGGCTGGCATGAGTCTGAACCTCCCACCTCCATTATTAGCCCCGAAATCTCCAGATGGCTCCCCCCGAAATGCTGTACATGTTCCATATCTACAAATGAATTTAGCTCCTTCTCCAAAGCTGCCTCCCCGAGGTCCCATCCCAGCCAAGGGCATTGGCTGCTTCTGTCATCCAGTTTGGGTGTAACCCCACATTTACTGGTCACCAAATATCATTCGGTTAGCCTTCCAGCCCAGCCGACATCATCCTGCGTCTTATAAAGATAGGTAAACCGAGGTCTACAGAGAGGACAGGACTTATCTAAGATCACAGAGTGAGCTGAGAGCAAGCCCACAGCCAGAGCCCAGGTCACCCGAAGTCCCCCCTCCCCTGCCCAAGGCTCTTCCCTCAAAATAACATAGCTCCTGAGCCTCTTGCATTAAAAGCCCTTGAAGGAGCAATGAGAGACCTACTGAATGTAAAACTCACAGCTTTAATTAGTCTTGCCATATGGAAATTATTGACAATGTACATCTTCAAAAGCTCATTACAAATTATATATTATTACTATTACTCTCTTCTTAAATAACCCAGCCCCCCAGATGACTAGGATGAATACAAACACTCTTCATGGGTCATTTGCCTACAATAGACAGCCTGAGGAAAGGACCATGGTGGTTCTTGTTAGTTTTTCTTCCTTTGGAGCTCTGTTCCAAGCGGTATGTGATTTGCCTGGGGCTGCCAGTAGGTCTCAGGACAGGCTTGACATACAGTAGCACATCTTCCCTCTGGTTTCAGTGATTGGTCCAAGAGATGGGCATGTGACACATCAGGGCCAATCAGAGTGCTTCCCTGGGATTTATAAACTGACACAGATACTTCCTCTTTCTACTGCAATATAAGGCTAGAGATTTCAATGGCTCTTTTCTTCATCTGCTTAGAGGAAGTTCAACTGCAATGGGAGGTAATGAGGTCAACATATAGAAGGAAGCAAACCTAATAGATGGAGAAGGAGAATTTTAATGTCTTGGTTTAAGCCCTGAATGCAGCCATGCCCTGGAGGTATCCAGTCCCATGACTCAATTAATTCTTTTTAATCTTTATTTTAGATTGAATTGTGATTCTTTTTTTTAAAGGATTTTATTTATTATTTCCAGAGAGAGGGGAAGGGAAAGAAGGAGAGAAACATCAATGTATGGTTGCCTTTCACCTGCCTCTAGCTAAGGACCTGGCTGGAGACTTGGCTTGCAGGTTATGTACCCTGGCTGGGAATCAAACCAGCGACCTTTGGGTTCATAGGCCAACACATTATCCGCTGTGCCACCAGCCAGGGCCTGAATTGGGATTCTTTTCTAGGCACCTTATAGAAGTCTAAAACCAAAACAAAGCCCTTTCTCATGTCAGTCTGTTTCATACAACAGTTGGCACACACATAGCCTTCCACTCTGGACAACTTGGAGTACAGTGCTTACACATACATTCTCTTCATACTAGGGAAGAAGCTCCCAGCTGTGGGCCCCTGGGCCCCTGGGCCCCTCCTGCACTGTCTCCTCAAAATCTTGGGGTTTCTCTTTGTGGGCAGAGAAGAGCTGACCACTGAAACCCCTCTCTGGGCTTCAGGGATGCCAAAAATTCTAACATCCTTTTGGGTTACACACAAGGCTGTCTCCTGAGGTGAATGAAGGAGCTCCTCTCACTCAGGGGCTCTGATGTGTTTCCAAAACTTCAGTGACTCTCCTTCACTGGTAGGAGAAGTCCAGGCCCCTTAGCCTGGCATTCAAGACTCATCATAATCTGACCTACTTTCCTCATCCTCTACTCCTACCTCCCTCTGGGTCTTTGCTTGTACTGTTTCTCCTCTTTCCTCTGGAAACCCTTTCCCATCCTTCTAGGCCCAGCCCAAGCATCATCTCTTATAGACAGCCTTTCCCATTCCTCTAGTAATAATGAAACTTACTCTGGCACCTCCTCTTTTGCGGTCATCACAGTTTATCTTATATTAAATGTAGTATTATTTTTTCCTTAACTTGTCCCTGTCTACCCTACCCATGTCCAGACTGGGTAACTCTTAATTCATCATTTAAGTCTCAACTGGAAGGTCACTTGCTTACAAAAGGCTTCTTTAGCTGCTTCACCCTGACAAAATCTGTTTATTTTCTTATGCTCACATCACTGTAGATTCTTTTTTAGAGCATATCATGGTTTGTAATAAAAATTTTATTACTGTAGTTATTTGATTAATGCCTACATCCCTTATTAGAACATATGCTTCTATAACACCTGAGACTTTGTTTTGCAGCTAGAATGGTAAATGGAACATCAATCAATATTAGTGGAATTAGTATTCAGAGAATCAATGACTAAATAAGTGAATGAATGAATGAAGGAAGGAAGGAAGGAAGGAAGGAATATCTTCCTTAGCCCTTTACTAACTGGGAGCTCACTGGGGTCAGGAACTACATTATAATCTTTATACTTTTTAATAGTTCCCAGTGGTCAACAGTAAATGGTCAGTGACCATGAATTTAACCATCAGCAGGTATATAGACTCTGCCCATGGTTATAACATGAGCCAGGAACCTAGGGCTTCAATCCAAGCTGGACCAAAAATTAAACATTTTTTTTATGATCACAGAGAACATTCCCTAATCCAGGAATAATAAGACTGCAGATATGACTGAAACAAGCCCCCCTGCCCTTAGGGAGCACAGAGTGCAGTTGTCTTGAGTGAGTTGTTCTGACCCATCGCCTCTCCAATGGGGTATGACATGGTTCTCAAGTTTTATTGTTACAAGATGGACTTACTCAACTCCTCAGTAAACAGCATTACATAAGTGCCATGCACACACATGCAAATCCAGAGTGGACAATAACCCCGAGCATGTTGTAGTGTTTGATGGGATGGCCACGGGAAAGCAAGCCAGGAGCCAGCTTTAAAAACAATATTTATTTATTACAACTGACAGAGCAATGGAGAAAATTGCTACTTAGAATTTTACATTTTGCAAGGCGTTATGTAATCAGCACAAATTCTCCCAACAATTCTCAAGGACAAGTTGTTTTTGTCATTCCCATTCACAGACGATGAGAAGGTAGTGGGAAAAAGTGAAAGGAAATGCTGTGTTTCTACTTTGAAAAGCACTAGCTAGAAGGAGAACTTTGGCTTACTTGGATATAGCAAGCAGTTTTGTTTTTTGTTTTTTGTTTTTTTTCTATTATGTGTTGGGGACTGGAAGTCTGGTTATATACAAGACCTATCTGTATAAGATGCTGGGCTCTGGCTTATTGCTGATTTCTCTGGGACTATATGTCTTTTATCTCACCCAGAGAAGAAAACAATGTGTCCTCTTACACCTATCATTTTGCCTAGCCATCTCTTTTAAAACTTCATGCAAGTTGTAACAGTCAGGATAGGCTAGGTAATGATGCTGTAACAAATAATCCCCAAATCTCAGTGGCTTAAAACAAAATTTTATTTCTCCCTTACCCTATATGTCCATTGTGGGTCAGCAGAAGGGGCTCAGGCAGATGGGGTAGCTCAGCAGAAGGAGATCCAGGCAGATGGTGTAGCTTTAATCTCAAACATCATTGATTAACGTGCTAGAGGAAAGAAAAGAGTTCTAGAGAATTTTACATTAGTAGTAGCTCAGTGCTCTAGTGCAGAAGTGACACATATGGTTTCAGTACTCACGTATTGGCCGAAACTAGTCATATATCCCCACCCCAATCAATGAGGTCTCAAGAAAGTGCAATGCTATCCTATATCTAAGAGATGGGAGGACTAGAAGAACTAGGCAAACAACACTAATAACTACTATGCAAGTTAAATTTTATCCATGCCAAGAAGAAAAAGTAAAGCCAAATTACTGAGTTTGTTCTAAGTCTGGAAAAATACCGATTCTGTGGGTAGAAGGAATTTTTGCAAATGATTATTTGCACTTCCTAATGAAGGCCAAAAACCCAACTTTTACCAAAATCAAAACTTTTGGGGTACATTACAGGGAAAAAGTCTACCTAGTGCAGTAAGTGTGACATAGTTGGTTGGACATCATCCTGCAAACTGAGGGATCACTGGTTCAATTCCTGGTCAAGGCACATGGCCTGGGTTATGGGTTTAGTTCCTGGTTGGATGTGTATGAAAGGTGGCTGATCAACGTTTCACCCTTACATCGGTGTTTCTCTCCATCTTGTTCTCCCTCCCTTATCCTCTTTCTAGAATCAATTAAAAGGGGGTGGGAGGTGTCTAAAAAGACAAGAAAAATAAGTAAAAGGCATACAAACTTCAAAGGAAGAACAAAAATTGTCTCTGCAGATGACATGACGTAAGAGATGCTGAGGAATGTTAGATAAACTACTGGACTTAATAAATGAATTTAAAGCATTGCAATATAGAAAATCAACACAAAATCCATTGCATTTCTATATATTAGGAATGAACAATTAGAAAGTAATATTAAAAAATAAATATCATTTATAATAGCATTCAAAAGCAACAGACACTGAAGGATAAAGTTAACAAAAGATGTAAAATTCTATGCGGAAATGGCAGAACAATGACAAAAGGAACTTAAAATGCCTAAATAAATTGGGTAAATTAAAAATTGAATTTAAAAATCCTGGATTGGAAGACTCAATATTATTATAATGTCATTTTCCCCAAATCAATTTAAATATCCATTGTAATCCCAATCAATATGATTTAAAAATTTATTTGGAAAGGCAAAGGAGAAATAACAGTCAAAACTATCTTGAAAATGAATGACAAAATGAGAAGACTTAACCTACCAGATTTTAAGATTTCCTGTAAAACTATAAAAATCAAAACAGACCCTGGCTGGTGGCACAGTGGATAAGGTGCCAGCCTGTGAACCCAAAGGTCGCTGGTTCGATTCCCCAGCCAGGGCACATAACCAGGTTGCAAACCAGGTCTCCAGCCAGGTCTGTGGCTGGAGGTAGGTGAAAGGCAACCATACATTGATACCTGTCTTCCTCTCTCCCTTCCCCTCCCTCTCAAAATAATAAATAAAATTAAAAAAAAAAAAAAAAAAAAAAGCAAAACAGTATGGTTTCAGTAAAAGGATAGACAGATACATCCATGGAACAAAGTAGAAGGTCCAGAGAAAATCCCATACATATATTGTCACTCAATTTTTAACAGATGCCAAAGTCATTACATGGGGAAAGGAAAATGTCTTTGACAGGTGGGGCTGAAACTGATGGACATCCATTTAAAAAACAGAGCATGGACCCTGAATCAGACTATACACAAAAATAAATTCAAGATAGTTAAATTATAGCCCTAAAGATAAAAGTGAAAACAAGAAAACAGAAAATATCTTTGTGACCTTAAGATCTCTTTTTAAAAAAAATCCTTACCCCAAAGATATGTTTCATGATTGAGAGAGAGAGAGAGAGAGAGAGAGAGAGAGAGAAACATCAATGTGAGAGAGAAGCATCAGTCTGCTGTCTCTTGTACGCACTCCAGCTGGGATCAATCCCACAGCCTAGGTATGTGCCCAGCAACCCTTTGGTGCATGGGATGATGCTCCAATCAACTGAGCCACCTGGCCAGGCCTAGTCTTCTTTTTAAATAGTCCAGTTCAGCATTCTGATATAGACTACCCTCCTTTCTATTTTAGGGGTGTTTAGTTTGAAGGATATAAAATTGAGAAAAATCCAAGAGCTGGCTATAAATTTCTGAATATCACAGGGGAAGAGGATGAGAGTTTTTCTGGATAACCCCAAAGGGTGAGGCTAAGATCAACAGAAAGGAGATACAAAGTGTCAGGGTCCAGTTCTGTGAAAGGAAAAATGTTCTCCTAAGGACAGCCACCCCTTCCTCAGAGCCGCTCCAGAGTCCAGTGAAGGAGAGAGGACTAATTACATCTACATTCCATGGATGAGGAGATGGAGGCTGGGAGAGGTCCTATGACTCATCACATGCTCAGTGACAGACCAGAGTGATCCCCTGTCCACTCTATCTTTCCCTGTTTGAATGGCACCTGGGAGTCAGTATGGCACAATAGGTAAGCATGGAGACGCTGGAATCACGCAGATCTGGGTTAGGGTCCCCACTGCTACCAAGCTGGGTGGCTTTGGGTTAGTGAACCTTTCTGGACTTTAGTTTTCTCATCTATACAATGGGAATGATAATAATAATAATAATGGTTGTCTCCTCAGATTGATTTGAAGACTCATTGAGATGATGCAGAAGAAAAGGCACAACATCTGGGGTGTAGTAAGTGCTCAGTAAACAGTGGTTATTATTGTTCACCCTGGAGAGCCAACCAGCGGTACAGTACCCAGCACCGATGGCTTGACACTGTCTTCAGGTCACATCCTATAAGATGGAAAACATCTGGATCTTATGCAATGATTGCTATGCCAAGGAGGACTGGCGACCTAATTAAAATTGCTACTCTGTTTGCATTAACTAACGTCAGGTTTTTTTCTTTTTTCTTCCCACAGAGCAAAGATTTTTCTTATCAAAAATCTATTCACTCAAATGCTAATGATCATCAGTGATTAGAAACCGCTGCTCAAATTTTGAAAGTTCCCAGTGGGCCTCTCAGACATGGCTTGTAACTTGTCAGTTGAAGAAATGTTCTCAACAAATCAAACTTAGCTGTATATGTTTAAAAAAAAAAAGGATTCATTTCCTTAACGCTTCACTGTGCAGGCCCAGGAGGGACTTTTGAGTTAAGTGACAGAGACCACATTATTAGTTGTGGAGTCAGTTCTAATGGAAGTTTCCAAGGCAAGATATTCTCAGATAGGCCCCAAAACTGCTAACAAAATTCTATCAAGCTTATCTTAATTTCAATAAGCATTCCGTTTGCTAAGGAGAGGCACAGTGAACAATTTGCTTTTATTCTCTTCTTTTTGTCTTCCTCCTCTACTCTGCCTTCCTCTTTCGGAGGAAGGATCTCCAAGGCTGTGTGCTTCAAACACAGCCAAGGATCCCAGTGTTGTCAGCCATCCTCCCTGGTTAGACATGGGTACCGGGGGCCTCCTGGGATCGGTTGACTCAGCCTCTGCAGACCCAGGCAGACTGTTCATGTGGTGGGTTAGTTCCTCCTGGGCCCTTGGATGCCACAGGTGGACAGTCAGAAACAGGAGGCCTTCAGGCCAGCCCAGGGCTATCCCCCCAGGGGTCTGCTCTGTAGTGTCAATGAGTCAGGGCCATAGGTGGAGAAACAGCATCTGGGGGTCTGCGTTGCAGGCAATGACTGGGCAGTGTCTACCAACCCCGCCATCACCCTTTCTCTATTTGCAAAAGCGCCAAAGTAGCAATGCTTCTGTGCATTTAAACAGCACATATGCTAGTGTATATCCCCAATGAAATGGGGTAGGATGCTTGGATGAAAACCAGAGAAATCTTATCTTCCAGCCAGCTAACAGCCATACCACCCATCTCACTGGAGGACCTACTAGGCACACCGTCACCGATGTCAGGAGCCTTTGGACCTGGTTGTGGGTTATAAGACATATTACCAGCTGGTCAGAATATCAGGTAGAAAATGCTATAAGGAAGGTATTGGGCATCCAGGGGACAGGGAGACTAAATCCTGCTGGGGGTAGTGGTGGCTGGGGACACATTCCTGGATATACCTTCCCTTGGGGACATCTATCATTTCTTGCAGGAGCTTCCAAGTCTAAGGAGCTTTTTATTCCCTCCTGTACCACTTTGCCTTTGGGACTGTAAATCAAAAAGTGCAGTTCATAGAGATCCTCAACTCTGGAGCTGATGAGGGAGAGACTCATGGTCAGTTTAAGCTCCCTGACAGCCTCTTTGAAAGGGAAGATGTTTGAGAGCCACCCCCACTGTGATTTGTAACTGGAAGGTCCTTAGGGAACATCTAGACCAGCTTTCCACTGTAGAGTTGAGCCAGAGAAGGAAGGGATGCTCTCAAAGCAACATGCTGACTTAGGGGCAGCGCTGGGAGTGCAGTCCTAGGCCTCATGCCCCACACTCCCATCTGGTAGGAAGCGGGGTGTGAGAAGGTTTGCCTGTGAACACTGGTCTGAAGTGGCTACCAGGAGCTCCTAAGCCCCCTGTGCAGGGTCTTTTTCCTCTTCAAGCACCACTACTTTCTTATCCTTGCATCCAGAATCTGTCCCTACCCACCTGAAACTGCTCCCTGCCCCAGAAAACCTGACTAAAGTTGAGGCCAGGGCTGCCTCTCATCATACTGTGTCTTCTGAGTTTCCTCTTTTAAAGCCTCCACCGAATTCCTTGTCCCAGCCCTGGGCTTCTGCCCCAAGCATCTGGGGGCCTTCTGTGGGGTCACCGCAGTTTCTTTGGCCAAGATGTCTGCGCCCTCCAGACTCCTGACCTGTGCTCCTATCCAGTCTCCCCGACCCTTGCCTGGCTTTCCTGGCCCAATGAAAGTGACCACTCACTCCCCCCTTCCTCCCCATCTTCTCCTTCTCTAGTGGCTGCACCAAAGAAGGATAGAGCCCTTACAGAGAGCATCAAGAAAACCTATCACTGGAGGCAGGTGAAAGGCAACCATACATTGATGTTTCTCTCCCTTTCTTCCCTCCTCCCTGCCCTTCCCTCTAAAAAAAATAAGGAATAAAAAAAAAAATTTTTTTAAGGGAAAGAAAAACTATCAAATTAGCGTTGCCTTAAAAGTCAGGTAAAGTACTAAAGCTAGAAAAGAAAAACATAAAAATGTGGATTTGACTAATGAAAATTATCCTACTTAGAGCTGATGATGAGAACTCAGGTCAATTGGTCAACAATTATTTGCATCATTATCATGTGTCAGAGTAGCTTTGCTATGAGTTTAATTTGATGATACCACTGAGCTCTGGGAAAGTGTCCTGGGCCTTCATGTTGGCCACTCATGTAGCTACGTCATCTGCTGCCAGACGAGGATTTTTTATTGATGTTTTATTGGTTTTAAAGAGAGAAGAGGAGAGAGAGAAATGCTGATGTGAGAGAAACGTCACATGATTGCCTCCCATACACACCCCAACCAGGGGTGGAAACTGCCACCTAGGTAGTATGTGCCCTGACCAGGAATCAAACACACAGCCTTTAGGTGCACAAGACAACAATGCTCCGACCAGCTGATCTACCTGGCTGCGGCTCTGCTCCAAATTTTAAGTAAGGAGAGGAGATCACTTCAAAACTTTTTGCCATATTCAGAGGTTGTAACAGTTATGATGTTCATAAAATCATCATGTCAAAGGATTGCAGAGGCCACCTATGTCAACCCAGAGCTCAAGGGAGGAGCCCCAGCTGTGCCCCTCAGGCAGCAGTGGTCCATTCTGTTCTGGAGGGCTTCTGGTGATGAGGAGCTTGCCACCTGCAGGGAACTCCGTTGAATCTTTGAGCAACACCAGTTGAGGGAAGTTCTTTCTTAGGCGGAGTCCAAAGCTGCCTCTTTGTGTTTTATACCCTTAGTCCTAGGTCTGTTGATCTAAAAGTGAGTTAACCTCCCTGTCATCATCATCCACATGACAGTCCCTCCAATAATTTAAGACATTGTGATTGTTGGATCCCAAGGGGCAAAGGGCGTTGTGGTTCAGATCGTAAATATTTGGGGTAAAGTACTGGCTCTACCATCTATTGGCTATTGTTATGTTGAGAGGGTTATGTAATCTCTCTATGCCTCAGTCACCTCAACTGTAAAATGGGAATAATAGTAGTTATCTCATAGGGTTATTGAAAGGATTAATGAGCTGATACACGAGAGGCATTAGGACAGTGCCTGGCACATAATTAGCTCTATGTACATGTTATTTTCTCAGTCTTACAGACCAAGTACTCTCCACTTATTCACCACTTTCCCCTTCAGGATTACTTATGTCTTCTTCATATGGAAACAGCACGGGAATCCTATGAGTTTCTCAGGCCAGATACAAGAAAGAATACAGGGTTGTTACAAAAATGAAATGAGTTGTATCAAGCAAAGTGCAGAGTACAGTGGCTTAGCACATAACCTCAATAAATATTTGCAATTATGGTTACAGGTGCTTATGCAACTACCCTAAAACAGAGAAGAGAGATGTTTGGGTGACACACATCTCAAAGCTAACTGACTTTTGAATGACTTCGCGGTGTACCTAAGTGAAATGACTTAAATAAAGATTAGGCATGTGTGCAGAAAACCGCTCTAATTACTCAGCTCTCACAGACACATTCCCGTCTTTGGAGACGCGCACAGACTCAGTTACTGGTTCCCCCCAGGTATCGCGCTTCACGGTGATGAATGGGAAGTGGTTCTTGGCATGGAAATGCTGTTTCCCCGGGGCCTCTGTGGCAGCAGCGAGGCATTAGGTTGGTGCTTGAAATGCTCAGTCTTGGAAAGGAGCCTGAAGCTGCCTTGAAGAACACACAGCTCAGCCCCAAGACTCACAGAGGACAGGGAAGCCTCTCACATGTGGGAGTTCTGGGAGCACCAGCGACTCCTAGGGTCACAAGCCAAGCAAGAGCTCCAAATACAGATGTTCCATCACAGTGGCTTTCTCTGGGCAAATCTAGCAAGCTGTCTAGAAAACTCTAAAACCAATACATGCTGTATTTTATTCCCCTTTTCACTCACACCCTTTTCTGCTCCCTGGCCTCTTATTATTTGAGTTTGGCTCTATTTCACCTAGACCTTCCCATGCATTCTCTCATTAGACTCACGATGCTTATCTGAGGTTGGTGGCTTTATTCCCACTTAACAGAAAAAGAAATTGAGACTCTTTGTGTGTGTGTGTGTGAACTGTGAAGATAGGCACAGCCAGACAAGCTTTGGCCAGTGAAATGAGAGTGGAAGTGAGGTGGCTCATTTTAAGAATCAGTCACCATGTGTCCTCTCCCAATCGCCTTTGTCATTGCCGAAGCAGTGATGAAAAGAAGCCTCCACACACCTGGGTTATGGAATTACTGTTATAAGTAGGGCCTCCAGCAAACCTCTAAGAACATGCAGTGGGAGCAAGAGATAAACCTCTGTCATTTAGAACCAGTCGGCTTTCGGAGCTGTTTGTTACTGTAGCATAACCTAGACTCTCCTGGCTGACATATATGGAAATGTCAAGCAATGTGCTTGACGCTACACAGCTGTGGAGTTGGAAGTAGAAGCCAGGTGTTTCTGGTTTCTGAGTTTGTTCTCCAACCACTACATGATTACACTGCCTCCTTTCTTCCTATTTCTCTAGTTCTTGGCCTCTCTGCCTTTCCCACCCCAGCCTACAGAGTGGATAAAAAGGTCCCAATCCTCTGTCTCGCAGGAAGTACTGACTTCCTTGATCCCTGGAAATTCTCCTGGGCTCCCATTGCTTTGTGTGTTCGTTTGCTTTCAAAGGTAGCCTGGGCCTCAAGGGCGAGGGACGGAGTGAATAGGGGGAGTCCTGTCTCGCATAGTTCTCTGATCACCAACCTCTGTGCTCATTGCCCTCCCACCCACCCCGGGGCCCTTTCCCTAAAACTCAGATGTCACCAGTTGCTCACTTATTAAAACCCTTTTGCCCCATTGCCCTCAGAAAAGAGGCCTGGCACTCCAGGCCCACCAGGAACCGAGGTTTGCCTCCTCTCCAGCTTTATTTCTGTCTTTCCTCTTCAAGGACCCTTGCACTGGCTGCCATCTGCAAGAAACACTTACCACCCAGACCTCCCAGGCACAAGCGCACAGGAATCCTTTCCTCCCCGATCCTTTTCATCTTCTTGGGCCTGTCACACACATATACAGGTGCACACATACATGCAGACGTGCACTCACATGCACATGCGTGCACGCGCACACACATGTCAGTCACCCCCTCCATCACAGCCTGAGGCACGCGGCATCATCCTTGTATTTACATGCACTCTCTCCACCCAGACCGAGGTGTCCCGGCCAGAGACCACATCTGACTTTTTCCCGCCTCCCTAGAGACCCCACAAGGCTGACCCCGAGTGAGGGCTTCTGACACTGCGGCGCAGGATGCTAACTGACAGCTACCTTAGGCCCGAGCTTCCACAGCAGACCAAACAGGGCCTTTTGCAGCATCCCCTCCACTTCCCTTGAACAAGATCCAGCTGAAACAAACAAACACAAACAAACGTGTTCTTTTCTCTCAGCCCCAGACTGGTTCTCCCCGGGCGCCGCGCTTTCAAACATCATCTGCTCTCCCCTCCAAGGTCTATCTATCATCTTTGCCAGAATCTGTCCCCATGGGGCTGTGGCACAAGAATAGTCAACATTTAACACAATCAGAGCTTGTTCCATCGCCGGGGAGGTGGGGCGGGAGGCTGGCAGGGCTGAGCACTTGTCTTCTCACTGAGCACAACCGCCCACAGATGGGAGGGATTCTCTCATGAGACCCTCCTCCTCCTCCCCCGGTTCCTATTTCCCTTTTATCAAGGAGGTGGGGCCGGGCAAATGCAAACGTTGGGCCCATCAGAGTGCTCAACTCCCCTGCCCTGGCCTTACATCTTGGCCTCATTTAAGTGTTCTTACCTACCCATCACCACACAGCAGTCAGTGGCCAGGGACTGGGAAATATAGGTCGTTTCCACTCCTTCCTGCCTTTGGTAGCAACTGTTGTACCTGAATGCTGCATTTATAGAAGTGCTTACCACTCATGGTGGAGAAGCCTCACTGAAAGACTCCCAGTGGAACTTCAGGTGAACTGGCACGTTTGAAAAAGGAGACAGGAAGGAGAAAGAAGATCGAAAAAATATATATACAGAGTCATTTAACATGGTGTCTATGTTTAGAATCCTCCTTTCCTTTCAAGTTTCTGATTTCAAACCTTTACGTATGGGCTAGGGCAGGAATGACAAGGCGAATATTGGAGATCCAGTTTTAGATTCCTCTAGGGTGATGCCCATGTCCAAAGAAGTGGTATTTCTGTACTTGACCATGCATGGCCAAGGGCATGTGCTCAGGGCCAATTCAGGTTAAGTGCTGTGAGACACAGTTGAGAAGGAAGGGCCAAGGGAAACAGTGGCTGCTTCCCGGAATCCCCTTCCATCTCCCCTTTGCTTTTTGGGGGGACATGCCCCCATTCTGCTTGGGCGTTACTGCCAAGCTATTGAGCTGCAGTCCCAGATGTCCTCGTTGACCCTCTGTAAATGTACCACTTGACCAAACGTGGGACTGAGACACCTCAAAGTCGCCACTTTCCAGAGGACTGGTTTGCAAGTCCAGAGAGAAAAGCCAGGCACTTATTAAGCACGTACTAGTCCCAGCCCATCACAAAGGCAACCAAGTTCCAGCTACTCTGCTCCAGGCAGCATCAAGCCTCCTGGGCCTTTGTGAAAGGGCGGCTTCCCCCGCCCCACCCAGGTACAGGCTGATTGATTGAGCTGAATTCATTTTTCCTGCTGAATACAGGGACAAGTGCTTACAAATTGAACGAAATTGATGCAATGTCTGCAAGTGAAGTTATTCAATTTTCAAGCCTCATTCTGAGCCTTTAGCATGCTCCTCACAGTTTTAGGACCAATAATATTTGTTACTTCCTTGAACAAATATAAAAACACTTCTGGCATGCTGAAAGCCCCTCTTTTAGGTATATGCCCTGAATTCCATTTCTGTAAGCATTTGCTGAGGTGTTTGGTCCTGATACCCAGCAGCTGGCTAACATTACTTATTTGCCTTACAGGTACATCTCAATTATTCCCCACGGGAATTCTGAGGGGCCAATTACCCCCACTTCACAGACGAGGACTGAGAAGCGGAGAGGTGAAATGGCTTGCCCAAGGACACACAGCTAGTCAATGGAGGACCCGCCTCCGAAGGTGTTTCCTCTTTTATGGCCTCTGTCACCCATGAGACTACAGGACATGTAAGGGTGTAAGCCAGCTGCAGCTGGCGCCGATGCTGAGTCCTGGCAGAAAACATTTATGAAGGAATGCATGAATGAACAATGAGTGAATCCCTGCCACTCAGAACAAGGTTCCCGTATCTTCTCTCCATGCCCCATCAGTGTGCTTCTCTGACCCTGCTCCGAGAGCCCCAGACCCAAGACATCCTCCCAAGTCACATCCTCACCCCACAACCCATGTGGTTATGAAGCATTCAGGACCCAATATCAATGGCCCCATGAGGAGGAAACCTCTGAAGGATTATTTTAATTCCCCAGAGAGCTCATTTCTGAGTGTACTGAATGGCAGTGCTCTGGACAATGGTAACAGTTCAACTGCAAGGACAGCTCTCTGCGTGCTTGGCAAACTTTTCTAGCCATGACCTTGACCATACTCATGATCATCTCAGCTGGCAGGCTAGGGAGGATCCTGGTGGAGCAAAGGGGGTATATCAGACTCAAAGAGGGAGGTCACAGCAGAACCCAAGCCAGGCCCCATTCTCACTCCTCTGCCCCACTGCACATCTTTCCTGACTACCAAAGTCATGGAGACCCACTTATCCCACACCTTGGTTTGCAAGTAGGTTTCACTTTGAGTTAATAAGAAAGAGTATATGGTGGATTAGTAATGCCTGCCATGAGCAAAGGAGAGACACGAGAGGTGGAGTATATGGATGGTTTTTTCCACAGACCCTAACTAATCTGCCTTTTCCTCTTCAAAACAAAACTGTTTTTGAGATTACCTCCTTCTTCCTATCTCCCTCTCAATAAGATTTTCTGACCAAATGGCCAGAACTTGGGAAATTTCACCTTAATGCGTGCTACTAGGGAAGGAAGGGTTTGATAAACAATTTAACATAGACTTCAAGATTGCAAGGGGAGTGTTTAATTGGCTCAAGAGACCCACTGTCCTCAAGGACTCCAGTCCATTAGCTTTTGTCCAACTAATGACAAGTGAGTTTTCTATATTCATTAAACCAGGCCTGGGATTTGGCTGGAGGGGCAGTGAACTGGAGAGGAAATAGCACTGGACTCGGGAGGAATGTTCTTGATAACCGGCTGTACATTTTGGGAAAAGAATAAAATGGTGTTTTCTAAAATCCTTTTAAGTCAGACTTCTCTGTAATATAGTCAGATTCACCCTTCCATGGAAACCAGGGGTCCGCCAAAGCCAAGATTCAGGTCAACTCATGCCAGCTCAACTCGGCTCAGGCTACTTCACCTGTGTAATCCCACCCGACTATGCTGGCAGAGACCGAGATGTGACGGGCCCAGCTTGCCTTCGAGGGTCACACCATCTGATCACTATTGGGGGACTGCAGGTGAGAGCAGTGAGGGGCAAGCACATGTGGGTCACTGTTACCACCGTCCTGAGCCCACGCCTCTCCTGCTCCAGCGTACAACATTCATCTCAGCACAGCACATTCACAAGATGCTGCTGGTGCCAGGCATCTTGAGAAAAGGCAGGTCTGCCCTACTCCGTCTCTGTGTTTCCCTTTCACCCATCCTAGCCATGGGAATAACAATCCCTATTTTGGAGCCAGTGTGAGAATTCAATGAGACCATGGATGCGGTCCATGGAGACTCATTAAATGATGGCTTCCCTTTTCTTCCCTCAGTAGCCTGGGTATTCCTCAAGGGCACATCGTGTCAGACTTGACCCAGCCTCTCAGTTCTCAGAGTGGGCTTAGGGCTTCATGGGTGGGGTTGTGTAGTGCACTGGTTAGAAGTGCAACCTCTAGGGCGTTCCGCCGCCATCCTGTGTGACCTTGGGTGGGTTACTTGGCCTCTCTGTGCTCTGTTTACTCATCTTTAAAACAAATAATAAAAATAGCAGTGATGGTTCTAACTAATATCCATGAAGAACTTACGGGATGCCAGGTGCTATTTTAAGTTCATAATGTACATGAACTCATTCAATCTCCAAAACCACACTAGTAGGTGACATTGGAGCTCTTTCAATTGACCAAGTATTTCCAGTTACCCCTTCAGACACATAGTTGGATTAAAATTGTCCACCCCCTTGGAGTTAGATGTGGCCACATGACCCACTTTGGCTGAGGAATGTGAGCAATTATGCTGGCTTGCCACTTCCAGGAGTGAGTGCATGATTTGCTATTCTCTCTGTTCCTCTGTCAAGAGACCAAGGCCCTGGCTAGTGGCACAATGGATAAGGTGCCAGCCTGCAAACCCAAAGGTTGCTGGTTCAATTCCCAGCCAGAGCGCATAACCGGGTTGCAAGCCAGGTCTCCAGCCAGGTCCATAGCTAGAGGCAGGTGAAAGGCAACCATACATTGATGTCTCTCTCCTTCTCTTCCTCTCTCTCTTCCCCTTTCTCTAAAAATAATAAATAAAATCTTAAAAAAGAAAAAGGAGACTAGAGTGATAATAACAAAAGCACACACCAGTGCCCTTAGCTGACCCAAGAGGGACTTTGCAATGTGATTGAACCACTTTAGGTCACTGAAATCTGAGAGGTGCTCACTACTGCAGCATAACTTAGCTGATCCTTACTGATGGTCATGGGCCTTTTATGGTACTCATGTCATACGAAGGAACTAGTATTTATGTCATGGGTAAAGCTGAATATTGCATATGCTGGTCCATGAAAATTAGCACATGATAAGCCCCAATGAAGTACTAGCTATAAGACATGCAGACACAGGCACAGGTACAAACATGGACCCGGCTCTGGGCCCGTAAGTCTTTTTGGGACAGGGCTCAGGGCAGCCCTGGTCCACTACAGCCTAGCAGGAGGGCCCGTCTCCACAGGCACATTTCTGTGGCTCCATCACAGGCCAGAATATGGAACTTAGCAACTGCGGCAAATGCCAACCCTTCCCTTGGTTCTTCCTGTCTGTCTGACCATCAACCATGACTCACTAGCAACTGCTCCTGGATGCCTATGAGCTGGCAGCCATGGATTTTCTTTCCTTTTGGGTTACATCTCTGGCCATCAGTGGGTGAGTATCTGTCACCTCCAGCTTACCTGAATCTGGCAGAGCTCAAAAGAGCTGGGAGGCTGAGGGAGGCTGTGACAGTCAGGAAAGGTAAGGTACCCTTGGGCACATTCCCAGGCCAGCATTCTCTGATCACCTGTGTCATGTCCTAGTCAATCCTGATTGACAAAAGGTAACATCATCCAGAGTTATCTTGGTACAATGCTCCCAGTTGAGAATGAAAACAGTTTCCTTTTCTTTTTATACTTAACACTTACTGGCCCCTACACTAGACTGGTACTGTTGCCACAACCCCACAACCGACTCACAATTTGAATAGCCGTAGCAATATTAGCTAACCTTTTGAATGTGCCAAGCCTATGCTAAGCACTTCACATGCATTATCCCATTTTACACCCCCTACACATGTGTGAGATAGGGGCTAGAGTTATCCACCATTATTTTACAGGTGAAAAAACTAAGTCAAGGAAAGATTGTAACAGGACCAAAGACACAGCCAAAAAAGGGGGTACCAGGGTTCAAATCCAGGTCAGTCTGGTCCCAGAACCCCATGGTCTTAATAGTAGTGGACGAAGGGTTGAGAGACAGAGAAAGGGAAGCTGAGATCTCATTTTCTCCTCACAACAGCCTTGTAAAATAAGTCTTATCTTCCCATGTTTACAGATGGACTTGCTAAGGACCAGAGATGTAAGGAATGTGTATAAGATCACACAGCAAACAAGTGAGCAAAGAAGAGTCATTCTTAAGTATGCATGTTACCAGCACCTCCTGTGTACAGGAAGTCACCAGCTCTGGAAAGTGGAAACAGGCCAGTCATGCAGATGGGTACCACAGACCAATGACACATTTAATGAGGACATTATAGAGTTTGGAGAAACCTCAGAAGAAAGGTAATCAAGGGGGGCTTCCCCAAGGAGATGGCATTTGAATAAAGATAGGGGAGGGAAAAAAATAGAAGAATGGTACACAGACTATGTGCTATTATACAGGGAACCCAAGGTCTGGTGACCAAGGACGGTAACCGGAGGCTGGCAGCGCCTATGCCTCTTAAAGGCTGCCATGAGAAGATCTGCAGATAAATTTCTCTTTTGCTAAGTCAGGACACTCAGACCTCTCCACTGAGAGGGGCAGTTTTGGTCACTCCAATTCCCCGTCCCCTGACCACTGAGAGGACCACTGGGCTCAGGGTGATAGTAGTGGTGGCCTAGGAGTTCTCAGGGAACACACGAATGAGGACCTGGACAAATTTTCCAGCCCCACTATATCCAGACCTGTCTTCTTGCAATTGTTCATTCCAGCTTCATTTATTTTATACCCACCTGTCCCCATCTGAAAGGAAATTGAACTAGAGTAAGAAGGGAATAAAACAACAGACACTTTTTAGTCTGGAGCAGTCATTAAATGCTCTTTTTGCCCATCAGACTGGTATTTAAATGGAGGAGGGGTCTGGGGCAGGCAGAGGGGCATTGTTAACAACTGCCTTGGTGTGGCAGCAAGAGGCAGGAATAACAGAATGTTTTTCAGATCGTGCCGAAGTGATGAAAAACAACAGGTCACAAAATGGAAGTAACGGCTCACAGAACCTCTCCATGGATCCTGCCGGCAGCAGCAAACACTCCACCTTGCTCCTTTGCTAACAGGACTGAATTAATTTGGGGACCTCTGGAGGCTTGTACTCCCATTTCGATTACAGACAGACCTAGTTTTTGCAGAACTCATTAACTAGCAGGTCTGCAGGGATCTGGGCTGCCAAGCTTTGCTGGATAGGCCCTGGGAGCCAGCTTCCCAGGAATTCAGGCACCCGGAGTGTGGGCAAGGCTGGGGCTGAAGTTGGGCCTTAGGTTAGGAGAGACATTCTCACTGTCTGTGTGAGTCTTAAGGGGGCCAGTGTGTGGAGGAGGAAGCGGAGCCTGTTTCTCACAAGCATACCAGTCTGTGACCACTGAGGGGCACAAGGGAATAGTTGGACATTGGACAATTCGAGTTCTGAATTTCCTATAAAAGGTCATCCTCCTAGTAGCAATGAATCTTGTCAGCATATGGCAGGGAGACACTGAATCCAAAAATGGAGACATGTGGGCATATTCTAGTGCTGCCAGGTTCTCAGGCTTCAACTCTAGGGCCCTCCTCCAAAAAGCCTTCTGGGACATCCCAGCTGGTCAGGGTCCTCCCTCTCCTCTCTTTCTGCTCTTATCCTAAAAGAGTAAGCCCTTTCATGCCTTGTAAAACACATATTTCCATCCACTTAATATCTCCCCTATTGAGCTTTAAGTTCCCAAGGGCACTTTGTATTCCCAGCCTCAGCACATAGTATGTTCCATGTTTACTTGTTGCATACATGAATACATAAGTGAATGAAGAGTGGCTGTAGGGGGAAAATGTAAAAAGAATGCAATATCTCATATAAACCTTCTCAACAATTTAAAACTTATAGATGAATGAAGATAACTAAGTGTAGTGCCAATATACTTACTTTATCTAGACAGGGATATAAAACCAGATTGTCACTTGTCAGGTTACTTAAAGTGGGCCTTATCACAGGGTGGTGACCCATAACCTCCACTCTTCTCTGACCTGCTCAAGGTCTGGCTTTCCTTTGTCTCATCCTCCCTCTCCCACCACCTACCTTGTCTCTCTCCTCAGTAACCAAGCTGTGCTGGGCCATGAGGACCCCTAGTGGAACTGTCTGACCACTGCAGCTTCATCACCTCTCGCTGTACTTAACTCCAGGTGAAAATATTGATTACTGTATATTAAGCAGCTGCTTCTCTTTGCCTCTTACTGTTCACAATTCAGTTTACGCTACCTCATATGCCGTCTCATACATAAATGAGCATTCTCTCTAGCTTTAGTCCAGTTGCCTTTAATTAAACTTCTTCCTTTGTCTCTGGTATCTGGTTTTTGTTGTTGTTGTTGTTTTATTTTTTTAATCACCATCCTACCCAATTTAGTTCTCCCTAAGAACCCCAAGTGTGTTTTGGCTGATAATAGTAATTCTATGCTGCACTGTCCAGTATGCTAGCCACTAACCATGAGTGGCTATTTACATTTAATTTTAATTATTTACATTTACATTTAATTTTATTAAAATCAAATAACACTAAGCATTCAGTTCCTCTGTTGCACTACCCACACTTCAAGTGTTCAATAGCTACCTGTGGCTAGTGGTTACTTTATTGGATATAGTCGTAGAACATGTCTATATTTGCAGAAAGTCCTGTTATACAGACTGTTTTACATTCCTCTAAATAAGAGAGGAATCCAATTTCAACTTCTGAAAGTAACAGACATAATAAAGAACTAGTTGTATACTTATCTGTGTGTGTGTATAATGTCATGCATGCACACACATATATATGTTAGATATTTATAGTTAGCTCTTGAACAACATGAGTTTGAACTACAGAGCTTTTCAATAAACACTGTAAATGTACTTCCTTAATAAAAATTTTCTTTAGCTTGCTTTATTGTAAGAATCCAGCATATAATACATGTAACATACAAAATATGTGTCACAATCAAATGTTTATGTTATCAGTAAGGTTTGGGTCAACAGTAGGCTATTTATTAGTACTTAAGTTTTTGCAAAGTCAAAAGTTTGATGTGAATTTCTGATTGTGAGGCAGGTCAATGCCCCTAACACATACATTGTTCAGGTATCAACTGTACATATACATATACATATACACACACACATATGCAATGTTAGATACAGTTATCTACCAATCTATCTGTATCTTTATATTTTATATAATATAGAAGTGGGCAAAAGTAAGTTTACAGTTGTTCATATGGCAAATAATACAATAGTTAATAAACAATAATACAAGAATAAATTGTGTTTTGTGTACTCACAACTGTAAAACTGCTTTTGCCCACCTCTAACCAAGGATGGGATTCATGCATTATAATCTTAAGCCCCTTTAAAGGTATTTGGTATTCAGGAGCCCTGTTGAACTTTATGAAGGCATCTGACAATCCTCTATCATCTAATTCAACCTGTTTTTTTCTCAAGCAACCATTCCTTTGCTTGTTAAACTATTTGTAGTATGTTATATGAATCACACTGATAATGGCAGGAATAGAGTCCATATTCCATGCAGTTCAAGTCCTTAAAAGACTAGTGTAGGTGCCCACACAAGACGCAGCAGCCCAGCAGATGGATACTCTTCTTGCTGGAGAAGCCCATCATTTCCTCTCTACCTTTCTTGGTAAAACAGCCAGGAAGGGAGCAGTTACAATGTGTGGGGCCCACCCTGCCCCTGCTCCCAGTTCATGGCTGGGGGTCAAACCTGGGGTAAGCGGACTCAGAAAATTTCCTCCCCTGAGACTTTGGAATCAGGACACTTGGATATTTCCAATAGCCAAGGGAATGGAGTAGGAAGGCCTTGGAGCCTTTGAGGCAGCTTTTATTTTTAATCCTCATCTGAGGTTATGTTTTTATTGGTTTTAGAGAGAGAGGAAGGGAGACAGAGAGAGAGAGAGAAACATTGATGTGAGAGAAAAAAACATCAATCAGTTGCCTCTTGTAGGTGCCCTGACCAGGGACCGAACCCACAATTTTTTGGTGTGCTGGCTGACAATAACCATCTGAGCCACCTAGCCAGGGCTGAAGCTACCATTAATGGGTCATATGCAAACAGATGAATGTGCAGAAAAGCCAGTCTGCAGAGCCAAAACAATGAAACAAAAGCCCTAGAGACATCAAATAAGAAATCAAACATTCTGTGGTAAGGGGTGAGGGGTGAATGGCAAAGTAGAAAAACTGGATGTCTGAGGTCTTTCCAGGTCCATGGGGGCCTGCTGTACTCTCTGTCACTGGGTGTCAAGACAGTTTTTACTGTCCTCATGACTCCTTTCATTGGAGCTCCAAATGGATTTCTGCACCTTGCCTCTAAGTGACTTCTAACCAGGCTCTCAGTGTCTCAAAACAGAGCCCTGACAACGTGATGAATTATGCTGCCATCCTGCTCCCAGGATTAATTTTTGTAAACACTGTATGATGGCCTAAGGGACCCGAAGGAGAAAACTAGATGGGCAGGGACTCAGCAGTTGGTTATCAAGCATGTCTTGGGTTTCTCTGATGTGCCAAGCCCTGGGTAAAGAATAGAGAAATGTCCTTTTCCTCCCACTTTCAAATCATAGCAGGTCTCTTTTCAATGTCACCACTTCCTTGAAGCCTTCCCAGATCTATGCATGAGGGCATGTGCACACACACACACACACGCTCCCTTTCCCAGACTCCTATGGGATAGTCTCTGCACCTCCATTTGGTCAGTCTTACTTTCTACCTGTATTACAGTTCTACGCATCCTGGACTTGTCCCTTATTAAAATGTGAGGTCCCTGACTCCTGCTCACCTAACTCACCTGCCCGGTGTCCAGCGCCCAGCAGGTGATACCTAGTTTGAGTTGGAGTACTAGATGACCATTTACACTACAGTTTTGGTCTTCAACATGTCTAACCTCTCTAGGGCACTCATCCAAGCTATAGAGTCAAAACCCAGGTCTTCAGAATGCTCTGGAGTATGACTGGGCACAATTTCTGATTTTACAAAAAAGGATACTGTGGCTGAGAAGTAACTGATGGGTGTACCCTCACTTCCTGCCTTCCCAGGTTAATCTCACTTTTCCAGGAAGAAATCTTAGGGTCCCGTCATTGTAATAAATATTTCCCCCATCCCAACACAACCCTCCCTCTTGGAGATGTTATTCTGAGTAGTGGTGACTGGGGCAGAGGGCATCCCAACTAGAAGAAAGAAGCCCCAGTTAGCTGTGGGTGGCAGGCTCCGTGGGGATTGTCCGATGAGGCAAGTCTGGCCAGGCTCACTGGTTTGACTGATTTGCTCACTGCAGTGATTGATGGAACATGTTCAGACTGCTAATATGATGAACTCAAGTATTTGTCCATATTCATTCTCTTGCAGTGTCCAGCAGCTAAGGGGTAGTTGAGCATGGCCTCCAAGAGGACAGGGTGCCCATGGGCCCTTTATGTCTAAGCTGTCCTAATCAAGAACATGGCACACAATGATCAGATGTTCATTACCAAACAATCATGAAAAGCTTTATCAGAACAGGGGCCATGCCAACTTCTGATACCTAGGGCATGGGTTACATGTTAACTACATTCCAATATCACTAAAACACTAAGGCTGATTAAGTTTTGGTTTCCTTTTGTAGGTCAGGGATGGTAAATAAGTTCCATCTTACTTGCCAGTACTCACTGTTTGGTGGTAGTGTCTTAGAGCCTGTGTTGAGAAGGATTCTGAGGTCCAGAGTAAGTGCTGATGAATGACTTGGATTTCCCAGAATGAAAATTGGAGCTCTGAGGAAGGTGAGTCCAGGCCAAGGGGCCAGGACTGACAAAGGCTCAGCCCCAAAGTCCATCCATGGCAAAACCCACGCCAGTCACCTTGAGAGTGCAATAAACAACAGCTGAGAAAATTCAGAGTGAGAGCATTCGGACAGGAGAGGCATGTTTTGAAGGCGGGGGTGGTCCAGAGGCCCCTGCCAGCTACGATGGCAAAGGACCTCGAGGGGAGCTGGCTGCAGAGCAAATCTGCAAGGTCACTGTGATGCCCTCTCCTGCCCGTGGCTCCCTCTGCGCCTGAGCCTGCCTCATCAAGAAACTCAATGTTCATTAAGGTTACGATTCCCAGCCTGGCAGGCAGTGCCAATGCGGTGCTCCCCTAAGCCTTTCACTTGTCTGTCTATTCGCCCATCCCCAAGACGGTCTCAGGCCCCAAACCAAAGGAAGCCCTGGGACGTGGCGCCGTGTCCCCATCCCCGGAAGGGCTCCCATAGCAGCAGGTGTAATCTTACCTTCGGCCTGCAGCTCCTCCCTCGGTCCCTGCACCTCCCACCACTCCCTCACCTGCAAGCAGACAGTCCATTCCAAGGTTTGAATAAAATAAAAACTGACAGTGTAGAGCCATGTCCAGGGCTGAGCTACAAAGGACTCATGCAATTATCTTTGTCAGAATTCATTTTGTCAATGCCCCGCTCTTCTTCGGGTTGCTCGCTACTAATATCTTGCAAAAGTTTGAGGAGACTGAAAACACTATGAGAGACGTAACAGGCGCATCTCAAGATTAGAACATTCACCAAGTGGGCAAGGGCAAAGGTGTGTGAACCCCGTGCTGCGGAAAATCCCCGAATCACAGTGAAAAGGGACCTCAGAGACAAGCCCCCCGTTTTCAGCCCCCCAGCTTAGGTACAGGGGCTCATCACAGTTCAGACCACTGTGGCGTCTTAGAGGGTGTGGGCAGCCCCTGCCATGTTCCCTCGGCACATGCCCAGCACAGGAAAGGGCAGCCCTGGGTGGGACAGCCGTGCATAGGTTATCCCAACCATCCTCCCGTATCCGTCACATGTGCATGAATGCATGTGTGCACACACCCACCAGTGGAGCATCCAGTGCTAACGACCCCCGGGCTGATCAAGCCACAGTGCGTTTCTGCACTGCCCTCCAACCTGGGTGTCCATGACAACTGGCATCACCTGTTTGGAGGGCTGACGGGACCTCAGGCTTCACTGGTGCAGAGCTGAGCTCCTCTAATACCTCCACTTCCTCATCTCAGGTCACCTCAGGTCCTTGCAACTCTGCCCTTTGTGTAGCTCACGCAAATATCCTCAGAATCGCCCTGGCTTTCTTCACTCCTCTCAAACTCACAAGGAATCTGTTGGCAAATCCTATCAGCTCTGCTTTCAAAATCTGTCCAGAATCTGACCACCGCTCCCACCTCCATCTCTCTCCAGAATCACCTGCTCCCTCACTGACCTGCAGTTTCTTCTCCACACAGCAGCTTGGTCCCAGTGATGTTCCTCTCTTCCCAAAACCCTGCAGTGTCCCTGGGTCTCTCAAGGGCAAGACATGGCCCCCAAACTCCCCACGTGGACGTTGGAAGAGGCGCCACCAGCAGCCCGCAGCCCTCACTCCTCAGGGCTTCCTGCACTGAAGAAAGTCCCTCATTCAGGGCCCCACCCCCTTCCCAGGGCGGCCTGCCCCTAACACCTGGTCAGCACAGGTGTGTAAAGCTGAGACATCCCACCCCAACCTAGGACATCTGTGAAGATTAGCGCATCCCCAGGCCTCCCTGAGGGGTCCACCAAGCCTCCACTGAGGGGCTCCCTGCTCACCTCCTGCCTCTGCCTGGCCTGCCCCCTCTCCTTTCTGCCCTTCCAGTCCCTTCACTGCCACCAATGCCGATCACAAGAGCACCCCCTGATAAACCCTCTGCTCCTCAATCTCCATCTCAGGGTCTGCTTCCTGGGGAACCCAACCTGTGACAAAGGCTCTGTGGGGCTGTTCCCATTCCCCTCTGCCCTTACCCTGCCTGCTCCAGCCACACTGGCCCCCTTGAAACACAGCAGCATGCTCCTGTCTCAGGGCCACTGCTTTCACTCTTCCCTTGACCTAGAAGGCCCTGCCCCCGTATTCTTCTTCTTGTTCATGACTTTGCTCAAACATCACCCTCTCAGAAGGGCCTTCCCTGGCTGTCCCATCTACACTTGCAAGGGCCCTAACACTTCCTATCTCCTTCCCTGCTTTGTTTTCTCCATAGCCCTTCTTACCATGTGATATAATATGTACTGTATCTTGTTCATTGTCTCCACCAACTAGAGTGTAAGCTCCACGAGGGCAGGGAACTTTCCTCTGTTTTGTTCAGTGTGGTATCCCCAGTGCCTACAACAGTACTTGGCACACAGTAATTTGTGCTGAATAAAATCATGAAATCTACCCATCTGTCCAGCTAGCCATCAATATCTATCCATTCTGCAAGCACTTACTGAGCATCTCCTCTGGGCACACCAGACAAGGCATTGTGGGAAACTCACAAACATCATAATCCTTTCTGCCAACAGCTTCATGGTCCAGAAAGAACAGGTATGACCCAAGGCTGAGAGGGCTCAG
This sequence comes from Noctilio leporinus, assembly GCA_004026585.1. NCBI lineage: Eukaryota > Metazoa > Chordata > Mammalia > Chiroptera > Noctilionidae > Noctilio > Noctilio leporinus. Next base: position 532,884 of record PVIW01000256.1, read on the forward strand.
AAGAGTGGAAGATTCCTACCAACCAGGGAATGGACCAGGGGGCTTCCCAGGAGCAGTGCACCTCCCTTGAGGGGACAGAGAGAACTTGGAGAAGGGGAACAGAGGGAAAAAACTCAGGCTGAGGGGAGGACGGGGTCAAAGGTGTGAGTCTGGACATGGGGGAAGGGCAGCTCGAAGGGGACAGAGTTTGGGGGAGACTCCAGGAAAAGGCAGTGGGGTCAGAAGATATTGAATCTCTGCCCCCTGGACAACAGGGAAACCCACAAAAGTATATGCGCAAAGGACTGATATGGTCCCAAGTTAACAACAATCATCCAAAGATGGAGGAGAGGGCCCAGAAGGCCTATCAGAAGCTGGGCTGCAGGTTGTATAAAGGGAACACTTACCTGAGCTGGGCTCCAGTCACACTGTCACCGCTGATTGCATGTGTCATGTTCAGAATATCAAACCATGTTTCCTCCCTCTTGGCCCAGTGGTACCTGTCACTGAATCCCAGAGAGTCATTGAGCTGCCAGGGACCTCAGAGGTCAGCTAGTCCAGATTTCCAAACTCCAGGCTGGGAAATCAATTTACTGAGCTGAGTGTTTTTAAACTGAAATAAGCAAGAGGGGACAATGTCAGAGTGCAGTGCTTGTAGTAAAGGTAAAATTGCTTTGAGAAACTTTTGTTGTTGTTGTTGTGTGTGTGTGTGTCTATGTCTGTGTCTGTGTGTCTGTGTATGTTTTCAAAATATAAGTCCATTTCTGTGGGTCATAGTATAGTATAAAACCACTGATTGGTCCACTCCCTTCGCACTGTGAACTGCCTTTGCAGAATTCTCAAATACGTGGCAGCCCTCGCTCAGTTCTGGGGATGGAATGCTGACCCCTTCCAAGGCAAAAGCCCCTTCTCATGTTGACTGCTCTGTGCCTCAGATCTTCTTCATACTGAGTTCAAATTTGCCTCTTGTTCTCCTGCCTATTGGTCTTCCCTACTTCTCTGACCACCCCCCACCCGTAAGCCCAACCCCACTTGAAATAACAACATTGAGAGGGTTGAAGGCAGCTCCAGGCCTCTTGCTGTGTTCCTTTGAGGCTTTAGGCTTATCTTCCTCTCTTGCCTGCCCAGCACCCCCTTCTCCAGAAGCAAGACCCAGTCTTCATTCAGGGTGACCACTTCTGCCCAATTCATAATCTACATGGTTAGAGGGAGGCTGACCCCAGTCCCTGGCTCCAGGGATGGTCAGTGTGAGCACCATGTGTCCTTAGTCACAGGGGTTGGTTCCAAGGTAGTCACACAGTTCAAGTTAAGAAAGAGGCAATCAGGGACTTTTGCTGAAATTATTAGGAAATATGGTACGATGCTGAGGTAGTGGACTAGAAGCCCAAAACTACAATGACATGACAGTCTGCACCAAAGCCTGGAGAAAATCTGCCATTGAATGAAGCCGAGAGAGAGAGAGAGAGAGATGCTGTTGTCTGGAAATAGTGTGTTTACAGAGGGAATCAAGTTACAATGAGGTCAGTAGGGTAGGCCCTAATCCAATATGGCTGGTGCCCTTATGAAAAGGGAAAATCTGGACATAGATGGGCACACGCATGCTGTGAAGACTGCAGCAATGCACCTACATGTCGAGAAGCAGCAACGAGTTCTGGCCAACTACCAGAAGCTTGGAAAAGGCAAGGAAGGATTGCCCTATGAGTTTCAGAGGGAGCAGGGCCCTGCCAACATCTTGACTTGGGACTTCTGGCCTCCAGAACTGAGACAGAAACTTGTTTATTGTGGTGTTACACCCCCAGTTTGGGATACTTCATTTCAGCTGCCCAAGGAAATGAATAGTTGCTTATGCTTACGTAGCATTTACTGGGTGCTCCTCACTGATCTAAGCACTTTATATGTATTAACTCATTGAACATTCACAGTAACCCTAGAAGGCAGTGTTGTTTTTACCTGCTTTTACAAAAGAGGGAATTGAAGTACAAAGTTGTTCCGTGACTTGCCCAAGGTCACAGAGCTCCTAAGACGCAGGGCCAGGATTCAAAGGAAAGCAGGATCTGACCACTAGGCAAACTGCCTGTCCAGAGAGATGGTGTCCTGGTGATGCTATTGCTACTTGGAATCCAAGGGCCAGAGGCCAGTTACAGGAGCCAGTAAATAAGTGCCCATGATTTTTTCTTGGGCAACTTTGATTTGAGTTTCTGTCGCTAGCCAGCCCACACCATAGGCATCCAGCTTTGCAGAGCCTTGTTCATCAAGATAGTTCTCAGATGCCCTCTCCATCTTTACCCTCCCCTACACACACACATTGCCACCACCGGAGGATGTCCTTGCCTGGTAACCAACTAAAGTTCTTAAAAATGACCTGCAGGCTCTCTGGACGGTCCTCCTGGACCGGAAAGCTAGCAAGGAGCAGCAAGAGGGCTGAAGAGAGTTTTCTGAAAATGCTATCAGAGGAATTCTCCCTCCTCGGTTTGAAGCAGAGGTCATTAGAAAAAGAAGAATGAAAACAAGCACGTAGCAAACTCATGTGGGACCTCAGGGAACTGGGCATCAGCAAAGGTTTGAGGTTGACAGGGAGAGATGCGACGGCAGGGATGGGAGGGGGACAGGAGGGAAAGGAGGAGGCAGCCCCTCCGGGTCTTGTCAACCACTGTTCCCTAAGCAGCTCTCCAGTCTGACCCTTCATCTCCTCCAAGGACACCCATGGCTGACAAAGTCTCACAAGAAGATAGTTCAAGTGCTCAAAAGGGGAGGGAGCTTTCCAGAAGACCGGTAGAACTTTCCAGTATGGAGCACCACAGGATGAGAGAAACCTTCTGGAAGACTGAGGAAGCCAGAGAAGAGACGCTAGGGAGCTCACCATCAACTCCCAACCCAGCACCCGGGAGGCAGCCCATTATGGGCAAAAGATAGTTTCAGGCCAAAAAACAAAAACAAAAAGTGGGGAGAGGCTATGAATAAGAAATGGTTGGTAACCTTAAGAACTCAGGACCTTAGCTGTCAAATAACATGCTGAAGAAGGACTCAGAGAGTTTAAGAGGCCTCTGATGCAAGACAGTTTGATAGTGTTGGTTGGTCTTAACATTGATGACAGACAGAGACAGGTACAGATCGAAACAAGAAAAAGGCAGGAAGGTGGAAGAGACGGGGCAAAGTAGAGAGGACAGGAGAGGCGATGGAAAATGAAAGGGGGAGATTGGGTATGGAAGGGTCAGGATGGAGAGAGAACAGGTGGGGGACTGGCAGAGCAAAGTGTGCCACCATTTCTGAGGGCAGAGGTGCCCAGACAAAAGAAAGAGTGTGGGTCGCTGCATCTAGTGGCCCAGGGAGAGGCCTCGGCCCCCTGCAGAAGTGACAGAGTGGGATGAGGAGGCAGACTGACAATGACCCCCTCCGTAGAAAACCCTCATTAAACAGACCCGCACAAAAGCTTTGTTTGAGTTTCCAATACTTGATAAAGTTCAAACCCAGAACAATCATTTCTGATGTAAAAGATCAATAAACAGTTTCCTGGGCTGAGTTCCAAGGAAATTGGGACACGATACTTCCAAATGGGTTGCTAGCACGAATACTCCTTCAAATGCTAAATAAACACTGACTTACCTCTTTTAAGGAACTTTTTTTGTAAGGCGAAGGTTAGCTTTGTAAGAAAGGGCAGGATGGAAATTAATCTAACTTACTATGACCTCGTTGGGCTGGGTCTGAATTACATGTCCACGTGGTCTGTCATGTCTCTTGCTCCATTAGTTGGTGTACTTAGCAAAGGCTGGGTAATGAGCAGATGTACTTTCCAGCCCAGAACATGATTCTGACACACGGCCAGTCTTGCCTTGCCAGGGTGTCTCTGTTGGAGGTCACGCACATGGGTGTGAACCGTCTCTGTGACACCTCATGCTGAAGGCTCCTGAGAGTGATGGTCATTACTGTTGTCACCAGAGCTCTGGGACAGCACAGGTGTCATGTGGTTTCCCTTGCTCTGGGGCCAAAGAGAATTTAATAGAAGCTCTCAAGTTTCTTATACTCCCAAGGGGAAATCCATGCATGCCTTTCAGAGAAACTTTATTTCAAGCAAAGCAGCTGACTAGAAGTCAAAAGGAGGAGGAGGAAGAGGAGAGGAGAAGAAGACAGGGGGCAGAAATGGGGGAAGAAGAAGAGGAGGAAGAGGAGGGGGAAGAGGAGTTAATTTTAGGCTGGCTTATCCCTGACCAGTGCCCACCAACAGCCCGGTAACTGAGTGAGGAGCAGACTTTGTCCAACTCACCACAAGGCTCCCTCAGAGGGCACCTCTCCTCTGCACCCCAGGAACCCAAGTACACGGTGCTGAGGGGCTCCCACACTGTTCTTCAGGGTGGAAACTAGTGCACTGAGCTCCCAGGCTGGGAGGACATGATTGATAACCCTATTGCGCTCGCTCAAATATTCCTGGCTCCCTGTTTTCCCTGCCACTCCGCCTTCCCTCTGAATGGGCCCAGAATCAGGCCAGTGACAAACCCCCCAAGGGAAGGAGAAACTGGAAGATGGAGTGTGAACTCAGAAAAAACGCAGAGCCAGAGCTTGCAGCCTTGGCAGGCCCTCACATCCCAGAAAGCCCTTCAGAGGATCTACCCAAGGCTCCCCACGCCTTGCCAGCCCTTCTGTTATTCCAGATAGAAAATAGTCTATCACAATGGATAGACTCTTTTCCATTCCCTACCCAGGATCTGGAGTCAATTTTAAAAATGTAAATTGAATCATGTTCTTCCCCTTATTAAGCCCTTGGATGGCTCCTGGTCCTCCATAAAATAAAATCCAAATTCCTTATCCTGTCCCACAGGACCCTGTGTGATCTGACTGCTGGCTGCTGGCTACTTCTCCTCTCCCGTCTGATAAGTGCTGTTCTTTCCTTTCTCATCCCACTCCAGCCCTACCCAGCAGCCTTACCTTTCCTTGGGACCGCCAGTCTCATTCCCAGCTCAGACACTTGGCATAAGCTGATCCCTCAGCCTGGAACACTGGCTCCTCTTGTCCTGGCTTGATCCTGTCTCACTCCAGGTCACTTCTTCGCACCTATCAAATTTCAACCTAAATGTCATCTCCCCAGAGAAGCCTTCTCCACCCACCCATTGAAATTAAATATTACCAGCCCAAGGCCCTGGCTGGTGGCACAGTGGGTAGGGTGCCGGCCTGTGAACCCAAAGGTCGCTGGTTCGATTCCCCAGCCAGGGCACATAATCAGGTTGCAAGCTAGGTCTCCAGTCAGATCTGTGGCTGGAGGCAGGTGAAAAAGCAACCATACATTGATGTCTCTCTCCCTCTCTGCCTCTCTCCCTTACCCACTTCCTAAAAATAATGAAATAAAATCTTTAAAAAAAAAAAAATATTACCAGCCCATAACTTTTCTTTTCACAGCACCATTTTCTTTATCTTTGTAGCACCTCCATCCATGCATGATCACTTAGCCATCCGATTGTTTTCTGGTTTGTTATCGGTCTTGCTCCACCAGGCTGCAAGTTCTAGAACAATGCCAGTGCATAAAGGCTACTCAATACTCATTTGTTAAATCAATGAACTGATTGATTAAATAAGCATTTATTGACTGTTCGGAGGTTGTGATAAAGATCAAGTAAGATAACACTGTGGAACTATGAATGGTTATCATCAGCAGCATCAACTATCTACCTGCAATAAACTTGCAGGAGACAAGACCACTCGAACCACCCGCCAGCCAGTTTTACCAGGCTGGTTATTCCAGCACAGTCTGAACAATAGCAACCATGGGAAAGGAAAAGGCTTCGCCCCACTTTGCACAGCAAGAATCATTTACAGTCCAATCATTTGGATTAATCTCTTGACTTGGGTTTGATCTGTTTTTGTCAGGCAAGCAAATATATATTGATATTTGCAAAGAGCTTCATGCACGTGGTGCCCACTAAAATATGGCTGCATTTTCCAAAGTAATTGTCTCTAGAAGCTCATTCCCAGCTGTGCTGGCTCATTTAGAGAATCTGCAGTGAGTACGGTATTGATCCAAGTAGCAAGGGAGGAGCACATTAGCCCGGCCCACGGAAGGGTGATTACTTTGGCTGCATGGTCACTTCACAGACTTGGCTGAAGTCTAAAAGCCACATTGAGATGGCCTGGAAGTGAGCCCTCTGCCCTCCCTACCCCTTCCTCCCTCCCTGACGCATTCACACAGGAAGTGGGATCTGAGCTGGCCACAAGGAGTGGCAGTGTGGTGGCAGCATCTCAGAGAGACCTTATCAATCCCATAAAGGGCTCTTATCATTCATTCCTTTATTCATTCAAAACTGACAATGACTTATAGAAAGAAAAATACTCGATGCTCACTAACATGCATTAAACTGATATTCTTTTATACTGCTATGGAAATATAAATAGCACAATCATTCAAAAAGCCAGGCCCTGGCTGGTGGCTCAGTGAATAGATAGATGCCAGCCTGTGAACCCAAAGGTTGCTGGTTCAATTCCCCAGCCAAAGCACATAACCAGGTTGCAAGGCAGGTCTCCAGCCAGGCCTGTAGCTGGAGGCAGGTGAAAGGCAACCATACATTGATGTTTCTCTCCCTCTCTCTCTGAAAATAATAAATAAAATATTTTTTAAAAAGATTATTTATTTATTTATTATTTCCAGGGAGAGAGGAAGGGAGAGAGGCAGAGCAGGAAAGAGACATCAATGTATGGTTGCCTTTCACCTGACTCCAATCATGGACCTGGCTGGCGACCTGGCTTGCGACCTGATTATGTGCCCTGGCTGGGGATTCCAACCAGCGACCTTTGGGTTCGCAGGCCAGCACCTTATCCACTGTGCTACCAGCCAGGGCCAATAAAATCTTTTGTAAATAAATAAATAAATAAATAGCCAGTTTGACAGAATATATCAAAATGTTCATATTCTCTGACTTTATAACTCTACATCTCTGATTTTATTTTTAGTAAATAGTCATGGGTATGTAGTGCTGTTAATAATTATAAATGTCCAAAAATAGGAGACTGGTTAACTGAATAAGCTATTATACATTGTTTCAAAGAATACTCTTCAGCCATAAAAAAAGTGTGTGGGACTTCTAGTCAAGATGGTGGCATAAGCAGATATTGCTCACCTCTTTGCATAACCACATAAAAATTACAACTAAAATATAGAACAATCATCACTCAGAACCATCAGAAATCAAGGTGAATGGAAGTCTGACAACTACAGAATTAAAAAAAACACATCCATCCAGACTGGTAGGAGGGGTGTGGATATGGAACCAGTTGGTACCTCACCCATATGTGGTGGATAACAATTCAGGAGGGACATATTGGAGCAGTGAGTCCCAGCTCCACACCAGGCCCCCCAGCCCAGGGTTCCAGTGCCAGGAAGATAAGTCCCCACAACTTCTGGTTGCAGCGACAGCAGGGATTAAGTTTGTGGAAGAAACTGCTGGACCCCTAAGCAGTTCCTCTTAAAGAACCCACACACAGACTCCCCTACCCAGACTTGCTCCCTCTGAGCTCCAGCACCAGGGTAGTAGCTTGAAGAGCACCAGTGGTGCACAGGGATAGGCTGATGTGGCTGGCATCAAGGCAAGCGAAGACCATTGTCCCCTTTCTGGGCCCTCCTTCTGCAGGGTCAAAGAGCCAGCAAGCTGGTGCCATATCTGAGACTCCGGCAACCTGGCTAACACTGTTTGACCTGTGTTGGAGATCCCCAGAGACTCTGAAGCACCCAATTTACAGCCCATTCAAGCTGCCTTTCCATATGAATGGCTGGTGTTGGCTCATGCTACACAACTTCCTAAATCCTCTCAAACAAGCAACAGCTGCCTCAGTGAGCCCAGGCCTGGCATTAACAGCAACCAGCCTAGGTTCATAGCCTGGCTTCGCCTGGGCATCTCCAAGCCCAGCACAATTAGCAGCATCTCAGATTGCACTATAACTCAGGCAGGGTGGCCCCAGGCAAGACACACAAGTTGGGGCTGACCTTGGCCTGCACCACCCAGGAAACCCCAGGGCCAGTGCACCCAGTGGACAGCTACAGACCACACTGGAGCACCACCAGTGTGCTCCACAGCTGATCCTCCATGAAGGGTGGTCTTTGGTGGTCAGTGGTCATAGCCAATCCTTGCAGCTGACTGGCCTGGGAAGATCCCTTCCATTGATCTGCCAACAGCAACCAAGGCTCAACTACAAGAGGAGGGTGTACTCAGCCCACATGAAGGGGGCACCTGGAATACCAGCTTAAGTGACAGGGGAGGCTGTGCCACTGGACCCTACAAGATACCTGCTACATTGGGCCATGCTACCAAGACACGGAATCAAAGCAGCTCCATCTAATACACAGAAACAAACACAGGGAGGCTACCAAAGTGAGGATACAAAGAAACATAGCCCTAATGAAAAAGCAGATCAAATCTCCATAAAAATGAAGTTTTATTTATTGCTAAACGAAATGGAGATAAGCAATGTATAAGATGTAGAGTTCAAAACACTGGTTATAAGGATGTTCAAGGAACTTAGTGAGGACTTCAACAGCATAAAAAAGACCCAGTCAGAAACAAAGGATACATTGATTGAAATAAAAACAATTTACAAGGAACCAACAGCTGATGAAGCCATGAATCAAATCTATGATTTGGTAAATAAGAAAGCAAAAAAAAAAAAAAAAGAAAAGAAAAGAAAAGAAAATTATAATAATCAGAGAAACAAGATGATTCATAATAATGAAGATAGTAGAAGCAGCCTTATGACAACTTCAGGAGGTCCAATATTCACATCAGAAAGAAAAGGAGCAGTATTCACACACAGCACCCAACTTGTAAGCACCTGCCAGTGTGGAGCTTGACAAGAAATGATGGGAAAGATGGATGGGGGAATAGAGCAGGCATTAGAGGTAAGAGGAATGGCTTAGACAGAGGCTTGGAGGTAGGAAAACATGTGCAGAAAACACGGTTAGTCCTTCTGTTACACTGGTGAGGACCTATGAAGGGTGGGGTAAATGACCAGACTAGAATGGTCAGGTGGTCTCAGAACCAGACACCTGAGAGCAGTAGAAGAGACCAGGGGAGGCTCACAAGGGGAGTGCATGTAGAAAAACTTGCTATTAGAATGGACCCTGTTGGATGGGCCACATTATAGTCAGGGTCTCCAGTGGAGAAACTAGAATGTGGAAAAATGAGAAACAAGTTGGCCCAGCCCAGGACAGCAGTAGTGGGGTGATCCGGGAAACATCCCCCAGACCCAGCACAGTATGGGCTCTGTCTCTCCAACCCTCCCCCAGATGTTGTCAGAGTTAAAATGATAACAAAGTCAAAGTCAAGGGAAGACTAAAAGGATGCTCTGGGAAGTATAGTTACCCAGCCTTTCCTCCCAGCTTTGCCATTCATGCCCAGATCAGAAGCCAGGCACAGAGCCCTGTCCAGGAACAAAATTCCTAAGTTCCCAATAGTGCCCTGGGCACAGCATCCTCTCCTGGGCCCAGGACCCACTTGTTTCTCACTGTACCATCAGCTGGTGCCCAGGCGGTTTATGGGTGCGGCTTCCCTCATCTAAACTGACGTTTAACAGCACCTGTCCTGGAGCTGAGGTCCATCTTCTTGCAAGGACATGTACAGAAACTCCTACATCACCACATACTCCTACATCGATCAGCCCCTAATGCAAACCGCAAGTGGCTTTTTCCAAAATCACAGTTGAAGGCAGAGTTGCCTTTGGTCTGAGTGTCCCCAGCATCACCCCCCGCCCCCTCCATTTCCAGCCCTACAGAAGTGATAAACAGGCTCTTCTGAAGCAAAGGAAATGCACAATCAATCCACGCCTTTCGGGCTGAGCCACAATTTGAGGAGAGGAGAAAAGAAGATAAATAAAAAGGCCTATTTTCGAAAGAGCTATTTAAGCCCAGAGAGAAGCCATAATAATGTGTGCACTAGCTCTGCTTAAATTCGTCCCAGGCTCTCTCACTATTACCCTGAGATAATCAAAAGGAAGCGAAGAGGAACAACACGGGACTCCAATTCAGAAGACGATGTGGTAATTAGCACCCGATGCCTGGACCCCGCTGTCAGGCAGAGCAGTTGGTCACTCTGGAGCCTCCTGATGTCTCCCAGTGGCAGAGACACGTCCCATCTCTCCCCGAAGTTGGAAAACACACATCTGACACATCCATGGCTGTATTTCTAAAATCATCTCTCAAAGAGATAAATGGCTTCCTCCCGCCGGCATTGTCTGACCTGGGTCTTGGGAATAGATAAATTCATTTACTCGGGAGCTTGATCTCCATTTTTCTCCTGGCGCCATCTATAATCCCATCTTTTTCAATGTTTGAGACATTCAGCGTGATGAATGTGCCCCGGGAAAGGGTGCTCTGTGGAGTCCTCACTGGGAAGACTGAGGGCCCATCTTAGGCCAAGCCCATGTGGTGACCTGCTCTGCGAGGCATGCTGTGTTGGAGAAGCCACCACACAGATGGGTCCTCTGGGAGGGACTGCACAGGGTTCCAAATGAGAAATCTTTCCAATCCACCCCAGGCCTGTCTACCTAGACTGTACAAGCTGAAGTCTGCCTCAAAGAATGGCAGGGCCCCGTCCACATCCCCTGCAGCAAGAGGCAAGAGCTGGCCAGGATCAAGGAAGGCAGGACAGGCAGCCCGACCCCAGCAGACAGCCCGAACCCTCAGCTGCTGCAAGAACAAGATGGGCTGGGAGCAACTCCGGTGCTAGAAATTTCTTCTGGGGATTTGGACGAAGAAGACCATGAACACTATCCTCTTCCATGTTGCCCATCCAGATGTGTACGTTGGGGTCTCCCAAACCCACAAGTTTCTTTCCTCATCCATGAAGAGGAAGATCTTAATTCTCATCCTGCAAGGATTCAGAAAAGCCATATAGAGGCACTGGTAACACGCACGGGCCATCATTCTGTCCTAGCCAATCGGATCGCAGCAGAACACCTCGTCCAGTGTGGCCCAGCCCCTGTCACACATCAGGGGGGAAACCATAAAATAAATAATGAATAAAACATGATGCCTGGGGCCCAGCCTGGACTAATTATATGCCATCCCTGCCAATGTGCAGCCAGGGCTGAGAAGCTCCAGCCCAGTTTACTAACTAGCCCACTCCGTTTTTCAGCCTCCATGGGCAGCTCCTGGTCAGACCCTGAATGGTTAACACATGGCTGGTTCAGGAAGCCCTGCGGTGGCCTTCCCAAGGAGAGGCAAAGGAATGATGGCACACTGGTCATGGCACATCCATAGGGACACTGGTTTGAAACACAGACCATGATGACAGTGGAGCAGCTGTTTATTGAGCCTGTACTGAGTGCTGGGCTCTGTGCTGAGTGCTTGGCATGGACTGTGTCTCTCTTAATCCTCAGCATGACCCTTGGGGTGGCACCATTATGAGGGCAGATCTAATAACAAGAGCACTGAGGCATACAGGGGACAGTCGCCACCCAGGGTCATATGTGGCAGAAGAGGAGGTCAGCCCTGGCTTCATGACTGGGCACAATCATCACCTTGCCTGTTTGTATACATATTCCTATTCTTGGGTAATGGGGGTGGGACGGGCTAACCACAGCTCCTAACACGGTAACCAGCACCAGCTTTGAAGCGGCTCTAGGGAGTTAAGAGGAGAGCACGCTTGACTTCCTGCCCGTGTGGATTCACGCCATGCTTTTAACTAGTGTGGGCCTTGGCTTTCAGGAGGCAATAGCAGAACCAGGCAGGCTCACGGAACAGTGACCTAAATGGCAGGAGACCTGACCCCAGAGACCAAGATCTTAAGTATTGGAATACACGGGTTTGGCCCCAGGTTAAGTTGTAGAGTGTCTTCCCCATCAGTCCTTCCCACAAGCCCTAGTGCAAGTGGATGAGGGTGTGAGTTCATGGAAATACCTGACTGAGCTGTCCAAGACCAGCCACCAGTCGGTACGAGCATTCAAAAGGACTCTAAGTACAGTGCTCCTTTTCTTAAAACAGAGTCACTGCAGGAGTTGTACATAAAAAATCCATTTGAGCCGACTCAAGCATGAGGAAGAGTCTTGACAAAGTCTGGGAAACTCAAAGTCAAGTATAGGGCAGAGGACAGGGGAGCTGTGTGGGGAAGAGTCCTCAGTAGGGCAGGGCCAGATCCTCTGTAGCCAACGTGGCACCAGGTCACCTTCCACACCTGCCACCCATCTTCTGCCTCTTCACAACCTACCAAGTGCTTTGACATCCGCAGCCAACCTGTGAAAAGGGAGGCAAGTCATATTTGTCCGCATTTTGTAGATGAGGAAGCTCAGGCTCAGAGGCAGGGGGCTGACCCAAGGTCACATAGGAAGTTTATCGGGGAGCTGCCCCCGTCAATTTTACTCAGGGGCTGTGGCTGGACCTGCTGATGGAGCAACTGTCACCTGCTGTCACTTGCTTGTCAGAGACCTGATGTCGGAGCTGAATGAGGATCCTGGGCTTCCGCACAGAAAGCCAGGGCCAGAGAGACAGAAAGGCCCAGAGTGAGGGTAGCATGGGGCTCAGCCTGCCCCTCACCTGATGACTGCCAGTTCTCATGGCTTGAAGGAAAAAAATATAGGACCTGATCCCAGTCTGATCTCAGCTCTGTCACTGACCATGAGGAGTCTCATCACCTCACTGAGTCTCAGGTTGCTCATCAGTAAAATGGTTATAATAAGCGTTGCTTTGGTTACCTCCAGGGTTTTTGGAGGAAAAAACATGATAGAAATACTAAAGCCCCTGGCCACCCATGAGACCCATGTGCCTAGAGTCTTCTCGTGAAGAACGGGGGTGCGGGGTAATGGAAGGAATTTCCACACACTCAGGATGGGCAGTTTTCTCCGTTGACCCTTGTTTTCTATCTCTAATTAGTACCCCCTTTCTCCGCTCTGCCCCGTCTGTGCGGCATCTCCCTGTTCTTGTCTTCGTCCTGGGGGGACATAGGCAGACAGATGTGGAGAGATCAAATCTCATTCCTGCTCTCTGGGCTGCAAAGCTGGAAATTCCCATGAGCTGGGTTTGGTGGTGGCCCCGCGCAGCCAAGGTACTCACCCTTTTGTTCTGGGCACATCAACACTGTGCCGTGGCTTCTGCCGTCCCACCGCCAGCCCTGCAAGGAGTTCCATCCCATTAACTCCTACACATCACCATGGCAACACAGGCTCCAGCCTCTCCCAAAGATAGGAGATAGGAGTACCAATGCCAGGGATGCCTGAACCCCATCTCCAGGTAAGCAAGAGGACCAGACAGGATGGCCACAGTGCCGGAGCTCCAGAACACCCCCATATCAAGACACCCACCGCCACTGAGTGTGCTAGCAGGTGGCCTTCACTTTATTTTAGCTTAAGTTCCTCCTGCCTTTTCTCCCCGCAGCGCTGAAATCCAAGCTGGCTCATAGCAGAGCTGAAGCGGGCACAGTAATGGTACATAGTGGTTGCACGCTCCCACTTTCTCATCGGCTCCCCAGTGTAAAACCCTGCCGTGTGTGTGGTGGTTCATACCATTTTCCAGAAAATAAATAAATAAAGCTCTGAGAGGTTAAGTAGCATGCTCAGGGTCACCCTGCCATTAAGTGGAAGAAAATGTTTGAATTTCGGGCTGTTTTTCATTTGGTGTATTTGGCACTACTGTAGTTCTTGCAACATGCCAGACATTGTTCTGTGCTTCATGCATATTAATTCTTTTAATCCTCATAATAATCCCATGGGGTAGGCCTTAGCAATAGCTCTAACCTTACAGATGAGGGTAGCCAGGCACAGAGAGGTAAGGTTATCGGCCTGAATCACACAGAAAGAGATGGAGCCTGGGTTCAAGCCCAGGCAGCCTGGTTCATGAGTTTGTGTCCACACCCACTGTGTCCCTTCTAGGGCTCCCCACTCCCAGCTGCACCCCACCCACCCTGAGGTCAGGAAATTGACCACTTGACCACTTGACCACCTCCGATAGCCACACCTGGCTTTTCTCACCGACCTGTCTGGCCTTGCCAACAACAGAGCAACTGGATAGTCTTGAGGATTTTCTCTCTCCAACCATCCTGCCGCTTCCTTTTCCAATTCCCCTCTCTCTCAAAGTAATCTCACGTTCCCACTCATTGCTCTGGGCTTTAAAAGGCTCCCATTTGGAACAACAGCAAGGAATTGTCTTCCTTTAAAGAGAAGAGCCTTCCAGTGCCCACAAGGGAAGTCCCCCTTGTCCCTCCTCACTCAGCCTGTCCCCGAAGACCATTAACGCCATCGCTTAAGAAGAGGCCGGCTCTAATGGAAAGGAGGAAAGAGGAGGAGCATTGTTAGAGGTTTGAAGGGGAGGAGAAATCATAAAATCCATCAAACCTGTATTTGTCTCATTAAAAGTGTTTCTAATTTATAATGTCCTGGAATGAAGATGCCGCCCAGCTGTGCGGCCTGGTGCTCCCCATCCCACTCCTGGGCCCCCTCTCCCACCTCGCTGGGACTACCATCAATTTCTGCTCATCAGCGGCACTTACTGTAAATGGATTCATTTGTGGCAATGGGAGCTGAGAGACAAAGGTGACAATATAATTAAGGTTTTTAATTCTATGCCTGAACAGTTAAGTCCAGAACTCATGATAATTAGCTGGCTATAATGAAAGATCTTTAATCGTTATTTTCCCTTTGTTTCCTATAATTGTTCATTTTGGCCAACTACATTTGTCCTTTCATTTGACTCCAGCTTCACAGTTTTATGTCACTCCTTCTATTATTTCTGTAAACTTCAAAGAAAATATGTTGTGGAGCTTGTCATTTACAAAGTCATGGTGAAATGGCCCAGGGAACTCATCCTTGCACAGCAGTGGATGAGGGCTCTGGCTACTTTCTAGAGGAAAGGAAAACTGGACCTGGGAAATCTGCAGGCCCGGGGATGTGTCCACGTAAAAGCAGCACCGGTAGGAGAATGAAAAACAATGGGTCCTTCACTGCAGGATTGGCCACATGAGTTAGTTCGTAAACTGTCCGGTTCCTGGAATCACTTGCGTGATTGTTATCCCATAAGTTCTAGCTTCTCAAATGCATATATTGTTTGTTCACAATTTACCATTCCTATTATCAGGCTGTATCTTACAGCTGATGTGCATATTTAATGTCCTATCTACCTTTTGTCTTTCCTGAGAAGTTACGAATTGACAGTTTCTTGTGGGTGACGGTACCTTAGATTCGAGAAAACATGGTAAGAGCATCATCCATGCAACGGATGTTTATTGAACACCTGCTACATTCCAGGCAAGGTGCTGGGACTACAGTGATACATAGAAACTAACCAGTCCCCGTTCTCATGGTCTCCACCATCTGAAGTACCATCATCGATTCAGTGTCTTGTCCAACCATGGCTAGCCAGCTGAACAGGACATATTTCATGAGCTGTGGACTGTTTGGGTTCAGGTAGCAGGCAAATGCCTCTCAGAAACCAGTGTAGCGAAGCCAGAGGCTGGGAGCTCATAGCAAGGGAGCAGAGGCATCCAGGACAGTAGAAGAAACCAGCCGGGGAGGTGGGGTGGCAGGACTGTAATAGAAAAGGAAAACAGGCCTCGGACAGGAAATAAGAAATGTGTTGGGATATGGGGGACCCCTGGGCAGGTGGCCTGTGACATACTCCATGTTCTTTTCCTCTTCCCTCCACTCCTGAGCTGTCCTAAATGTTGTTTGCTCAAGGCCACATGGTAAGGTCATATATGTCTGGAGAGGATTAGGGCTGATTTAAGTCTCCTCTGATACATTTCCCTTTAGCTTGATTCTGTGAACATGGCTTTGTCTCAAACTCCTTTTAGTTACCAGTTACCATGAAGGGGGAAATCAGGCCACTCCAATAAAATCTTCTTGCTCCTCCCCAATCCATTCTACACACAATGTCAGAGTAGGGCCTTTATTATTATCTGCCCTAACACACTCCACCAGCAGAGGCTGGCTGGTCCACCGCTGTGTCCCCACAGCTAGGACAGGGCCTGATCCTGATAAGGGAATGCTTAAAATAGGAATCAATGAATGAAGCTGGTTAGGGGCTGACCGTACCCAGCCGGGCTTTCCAATCCTTTAACAAACAACTCGTGAACCCCTGCTCTGCACCAGACCCTGAGCTCAACAGAGGTGTTACGTCAAGTACTGGCACAGTTCTGCCTCCAGGCTGCTCACAGGCTTCCAAGGAGCCCATAGGGTACAGTGGCTAAAAGCAGAGGTTCAAATCCCACCTCCACCTCTTACTAATTGTGCAACCTTGAACGAATTTCCCATTCTTTCTGCGCTTCAGTCTCTTTATTTATAAAATGGGATATAAGAGCAGCTACCTCAGAGGGTGATTTGAAGAATAAATGAAGGAATGTGTGAAAGCGGTTAGAGCAGTGCCTGACCCATTACAAAGGAGCATATGATGTTAGCGCTCTCAGCTGGCGGCTGGTCCCTGCCTGTCCTCAGGGCAGCCTCCCCTGTGTGACCTTCCGCATCCCCTGCTCCTGGTCCCTCAGGGAGCCCTTGAGGCAGAGCCAACAGAGCACAGGCTGGGGAGTCACCCAGGTGCGAATGCAAGACCCGGCACCACCAACTAGCTGTGTGACTTTGAGAAAGACGCATGTGAAATGGACCGTGTCCCCCAGAACCCAGCCGAGCCTCCGAGTTCCCTTAGGACAAGTAGAGAGAAAGAATGACTGCTCTGCCTGAGAAGATAGTGGATGTGAAAGTCCTCTGAGAGCTGCAAAGGGATTATTTTAATCAGGACATCACATCCAGGGGGTCACCTGGGTGCGCTGAACCAGGCTGGTGTGTGAGGACAGACAGGAAACCCCTGGCAGGGGCTGAGGGATGAGCAGAAGGTGACAGATGCTTGACACCTGCACAAGCAGGGCCTCAGTGGGCTCTGGGCGTGCACCCTGGGGAAGCCCCCTTCTCTGACCCTTGATGCTGATTTCTGGAGCCCTTCCCCCTCCCCAGTGCCTGCCAAGATCACCATGGCAGCAAGTGCCACTCCTAAGGGCTCACCCTGGCTGCAAGGCTGTTTCCATGCCCTTGAATCTATTAGAGCAAAGTGATTAATTATTTTACTGTCTTTATGGCATCAACTTTAACTTGCTTCACATCCCGATTTCCAATTCCATAAGCCCAAGTCTTAAACTCAGGAGGACATGTATTATTGAACTATTTATAATCAGAGTTTTTCAGAGCAGAAAAACCTCTGCCAGGCTAGAGCTACACAACCAAAATTAATGATTCAGAGACCAGAAGACAATCTCTCCATAATGGGAGGGGTGTGAAATGCAGGCAGGGGAAGAACAGAGAGGTGGGGTCTGAATCGAGGATGGCAAACCATTTTCTACTGAATGGCACAGACCCCTCCCCCCTTCACAAGGGGAGGGCAAATCAATTGAGAAGTGGGAGTCAGGGGGACACTCTATGCAAAAAGCAATCAAATTTAGTTGAAGGAGCTATTCTTTGAAGCAAATGACTTAAGCTGGGTTACCCCAGTCACACCTAAAATGGGAGGTCACATCACGACTACTATCCAATGCTTCATTTTCATTTTGCTCCCTACCTGATCATTCTCAATTTTGAGGGCTTCCAGCACCTCCCTAATTAGTTCTGTATTATTCCCAGCAAGTCCTATCAGCCACTGCTTCTTCTTCTCCTTCTTCCACTCCTGCCAAGTCAGGGGAGAACACCCACCACTGCCTCAGAGCCCCCCTTATGCCACCTTCCAACAGGCAGCGTCATCTCTACCATGGACATTCTTGAGCTCCAGGGGGCCCACAGCCAGTGTTCATCCTATGAGGAAGCCTCTTCCTCCCTTTGCGGCTGCAGGAGGCTCAGGTCCCACTGATTTGCAGAGGTGTGATCAGGGCAGGCCTTTCCATGTTTGCCCATTGCAGCCCCCTCTCCTTGGGCCCCAGACAGGAGTTTGTGGTGAGTTTGGGCCAGGGGAAATGTTCTCAGACAAATACTCCTCCTTGCTGATGACTCCAGGCTGGTTGCCAGGCTGTTTGTGGATCTGGCTCTCCTCTAGCTACAGGCAGCGGAGGACCCTCCAATCAGTCCCCTCAAAAGCCTCAGCTCAGGGTCAAGTTGGGTCTCTGGTACAGAAACATAGAGGGGGCAAATGCAGAGAGATCACTCCTGTTTGTGGAGCCAAGTGTTGGATCAGGCTGTGTCCTGACGGAAACCCATTAGGTAAATGCCATGAGCCCCAGTGCACAGAGAAGGTAGCAGCAGCTCAGAGAGGATAAGTAACTTGTCCAAGGTCTTAGAGCCAATAGGCTATCCTGGAATCCACCAAGGTCTACTGAATGCCAAAATTCAAAGTTACGACTCTCTCTCCTGCTGCTTGTTTAAAACATAAAATCTGACAACCCATTGCCTTTGCCTAGAAAAACCTATTCTCAATATAGAAAAAATAACTGTTTTATTTGTTTTTTTGTAAGGGATGCAAAGGAAAAGACTATCATTAGCAAATGTAGGCACAGGTTTCCCTCCTGGAGCGCATGTTTGCTGAAGTGAACTGTAGTATTAAAAAGATGACCCTAGAAAAGGTGTCATGCTTTCTATTAAAAGCCTTTTTTTTTTTTTTTTTAATGGTAGAGACTAGCCAACTATTCATAAAAACTACACTCTGCCTGAGCACTGAACTAGGAGACTACATTTCCTAATCTTCCTTGCAGTTGGGTGTGGCCATGTCCCTGGTTCTGGACAATGGAATAAAAGCAGAGCCATATACTCTAGTTAACAGCTCTGGCCCAGAAAAGTTTCCCTATATAACCCTCCATGCTTATTACCTTTTCATTGGTTTGTTGAAAATCAGTGTCAAGACCTTGGAAACCACAGGTTGAAGGTGGCTGGTTCAGAAGGTGACAAAGCCTGAGTCCCTAAACTAGTATGGAAAGAACTCTATCCACCTATCTAGATTTGCCAAAATGAGCAAAAAGTAAAACAGGATTAAATGTGAATTTCAGATAACCAATCAATAGTTGTTTAGTGTAATATGTTAGAGACAAATGGGGACAGAGGCGACCCTTTCTTACCTTTCTGAATCAGCTTTGAGCCCTTGGGATCACTGAGCAGACACGTTATCATTTGGGACCTACTTATAAAAAAATCTTTATCTGGCATTCAAATTTAACTAGGTATTATATTTTTTCTGGCAACTTTGTACCTATCAGAACATCTGTCTGATATTTTACAAGCATGATGTAAACACCTGTTGTGTTTGAGCCATGATATATGCATGGAGATTTATTATAGCAACTACCTTAACTGATTAGTTACCTTAACTAATACACCATCACTCTCTTAAGGCATCATATATTAAACAATTCAGGCAGAAGGGCTCAGTCTAGACTGATCAGCATTTATGCAAGTGGATGTGTTGCCAACAGACTCTCCGTGTCTAGACTGTTGTCACTTCCACTTCCTCCCCTTCCATGGACACATTTGCAACACCAGGGAGGAAAACAGGACTGACTCCTCACCCTAGGACCTCTCCGCTTGCATCACAAACAATTCCAGGAAATTCATGAACAGGCACAAACCAAAAGCCCAAAGACTAAGTAGCTCAGGGGTGAAAGTGGTGCAGGAGGGCTTTGGGGATAAGTAGCAGCAACATTGAACCCCTCCTGGGAAAGTGATGATAGCCGCCAACTTTTTGACACCTACAGAGCAAGTGCCTTGGTGGATAATGCATGACTGGACAGTCCACACTGGGACTGTCTGGATCAGGAGTTGTGTGTGGCTCACATAGTCAGGAATATGGAATCTCGAAGCCACGTCCTGGAGCTCATGGTGAAAGTTCGCAGGGAGTTATTTCCAATGTGGCCCAGAAAAAAATGAACCAAGATTTTGGATCTATGTCTATAGCTCAAGTCCTGGCTTTGCTCGTTTTTTAATTAAAGTCATCAAATGACCTTAGGCAGGATAGTTACCTCTCTGATCTTCAATTTCCATCTCTATAAAATGGGATCACACCAAATAAGTGTCATAAAATTACCTGAGATAATGTACCCAAAGCTCCTAGTTGGTACATAGCAAATGATGCTTCCCCCCTGAGGGTCTGTCAGCTGGGAAAAAAGGTGTGAGGGGGAGCTCACCTTCTTTATAACTCCTGAGTTTCCATTAATATGTGTGCCCTACCCGACCCCTCTGCCCCCACCCCCGACCCTTGCCC
The DNA here is from genome assembly GCA_004026585.1 of Noctilio leporinus. NCBI lineage: Eukaryota > Metazoa > Chordata > Mammalia > Chiroptera > Noctilionidae > Noctilio > Noctilio leporinus. The sequence continues at coordinate 552,982 of PVIW01000256.1, forward strand.
CATACCCCAGAGACCACTGCAGCCAGGGCTAAAAGAGGTCTGTCTCTGATGCCTCCGTCTTTACTTGCAGTTAAAACCAGAGCTCCAACCGCAATAGAGATTGGATTCCGAATAGAAGTTGGACTCCAGACCAGCACCCCATAGCAGCCTCTCACATAATATTGGCGCAACTCTCTTATTAGCAGGATGGACTTTAAGTGGGCTAGCCTGGGAAGCCAATCACCAGCTCCAGCCTTGTTTGTCCAGACTGGGCCTTGTTCCTTCAGCGGACACCCTTGTGAACCTGGCGTTCCAGGGATGGCAGGTGAGGCCCGAGCTTCCGGGCCCAGATGCTGGTTGCCAGCGCTCCCATCACTCACCTGCTCGTGGAAATGCTCCCGTTGGCTCTTCTGGAGCCATTACCGTTCGTCATGTTTATCTGCACTTTGGTGCATTGGGGATTCACACACTCCGATCTGTCTTTGCTCATGAAGCAATGGCCCAAAAAATGGTAATGAGGCCTCTGACGCTGCAGCATTACTGCAGCCTTTCCCTACAGGGTTGCCTGGTTTAGCAAATAAAAACACAGGTACCCCAGTTAAGTTTGAATTACAGATAAATAATGAATAAAATTTTTAGTATAAGTATGTCCCGTGATTATTTGCGACGTACTCACGCTAAAATAATGATTCATTGTTAACTGAAATTCCAGTCCCATGAAATGTCCTGTATATTTTTCTGACACCTGTCCTCCTGGTGCCAGTTGGGTCACGCCCATCTAGAGAGTTCTCAAAGTCGGGCAAGAGCTAGAGATATGAGACATCTCTCCTTGGCTGTATTCCAACCCGTCTTTCTCTGGCATCTGCACCCACCCTACCTTCCCACAAGACTCCTACTTTTCACCAAATACACATTCACTTTCCCACCTTTGGGCCTTAAACCACACCATTTCCACTTCCTGGATTATCCGTTCTCCTGTAATAAGAGTCGAGCTGTCTAATATTGAGAACTTAGGCTCTTAGCTCTATATTAGTTACTCCGTACATTTTTTTTAATTTTTAAAAATATTTTATTTCATTATTTTTAGAAAAAGGGGGAGGGAGAGAGGCAGAGAGGGAGAGAGACATCAATGTATGGTTGCCACAGACCTGACTGGAGACCTGGTTTGCAACCTTGTTATGTGCCCTGTCTGGGGAATCGAACCTGCGGCATTTGGGTTTACAGACCAGTGCCTTATCCACTGTGCCACCAGCCAGGGCTTGTGCATTTTATGACCTCATCCTTACAACACAGAATAGGTACTCCTCTTACCTCTAAGTGCCTGCATATCCTGGTTTGCCAGGACAGTCCTGGTTTATGGCTGCTGTCCCAATACAGTGTCCCAGTCTAACTGACCTCAACAGTCCCCTTAATTATTATTCTCCTTTTATAGGTGAAGGTTTGGGGGCTAAAAGAAGCTAAATAACTTTCCCTGGGTCACACAGCTAGGATATGATGGGGCTGAGAGCTGGACCCAGTCTGGCTGACTCTGGAGTGTGCCAAGTATTAGTGAACAATGGAGACCAGCCTGGCCAGGAGAAATAGACAAGAAAAGGACCATCAGCCAGACAGGGGTGAGATCACCCCCACTTTCAACTTTATTTTCCCAATGCTTGAAAACAAACATGTAAATATTTTTACAACCTCCCCATCAAATACATTCAGTTTGTAATGGGGGTGCCCTTGCAGACAAGAGAGTGCTCATTAGAAGGACACGGCACCCCAAGCCCTGCTCAGGTAGCATCTGCCCACGTGCCCCAAAGCCCTGTGCATCTGGGCAGCCCCCTCTGCACCGGCTGTTGGGAGCTGGGTGGCTCCCACACAGCAGAAAGGGACTGTGTGAGGGCCCTGCAGCCCAGGAGCTGGTCCCCTCCACTCCCTTTGAGCCACATGACCTCATCTATGAAATGGGCGAGATCACCCAGGTCCTACCTGCCTCCCAGAGTTCTGCCAAGAGTGCCTGAAGAGGAAATCTGGGTTTAGAAATACTTTCTAAAAGCCCAGGTCACAGAGGCCAACCAAGCTGTCATCATTTCTCTACCCAATGGACATTGCCCTGGGTGATGGGGTCACCCAGGACCCCCATGCCCAGAGCAGGCTTGGCTCACAGCCGTGAGGTGAGCAGTAAGCAGGACTCATTGGCTTGGTTGGCATGTTCTCTCTTTAGTAGCAAGGTTCCCACTCCATTCTCTATTTTCCATCCCCCTCGAAGGGCCTTCAAGTAAATGTAAATGTAGTCCCCTCCTGGGAGGAAAAGAAAACTGTGGCACTTAGCTCAGGGAGTATTCATCATGTTTCAGGTGAGGAACCCCGGCATTCAATGTGGAAAGGGGAAATGGAGCTGAAAGGAGTCTATTGACAAGGGACTCCATGGTGCAGGAGAGGAGGGATGGTCCCCCTTGCAGGCTCCCATGGGTCCTGGACCAACTGAGCTGAAGCAACACACACGCAAGCAGCCAAACCCCCTCTAGGAGATAGAGCCTTTCTCAAGGGGTACCTTCCCCCTCCCCAGCTCCATCCAACAGAAGTCAGCCTGACAACTTCCCAAGGAACTCTTGTTCTGAAATGATGGAGGGACAGAGGAGGTCCCTCTGGGCCTCTACAGGGGAGGGCCCCACGAGATTGCTTGTCCTGTCATTTCTATGAACAGGAGGAAAATATGGACAATGGGTGGAGCACTGGGTTGTCCCAATGCCCAACTCAGGAACAGAAGTTGCATGACAACCTCTGCACCTCAGTTTCCTCATCCATGAAATGGGACTGTTAAAACTTGTTCTGTCTATATCCCAGAATGGCAAAGGCTCTCTAGCCTCCAAACTGGTAGAGAAACTAAGGCCCATAGGAAGGGTTTGAGTGGCTCCCCTACTCACTAGCCCAGCACTTTCTCCTTTATCTCTTTCCTTTCCATGCACTTTAAAGAGATGCGCTGTCACTTTGTCTCCAGAACACGATTTCTATCACATCTAGCTTTTGAGTCAAATTAATAGACACAGAGGCCTTTGAAGTTTTGTTTGTTTGTTTGTTTGTTTGTTTTTGGGGGGGTTTGCCTCCAGAGAGGGATGACTCAGCCTACCCTTTCCTACCCTCACAGGTCCTGCACAGACATTCAAGCACCACCCACCCCAAAATCTGTCCTTCTCCTCACCCATGAGCAACCTGAGGTCAGACTTTGCAAAGATTCAAGGGCATGGCTCAGAAGAAGCCTAGTGCTTATCTCCACCCAATTTCTGAAAGGTGTACCTCCCTCTCCCCAAAGAAGCCAGGAGAACAAGGGGCCATCTCTAAGAGGATGCCATTTCCCGTCAACCCTTAACAGCGACAAGAACAGGGCAATGACCTTCATAGGAATCCCTCGCAGTAACATTTCAGCCCCAGCCTGCGACAGGCTCCACTGACTCCTGGACATAAATTACTTGTTCATTATCAAGCCCGGACATGGGCAAAGGATGTCAGCAGCTTGATTGTGTCTGTGTCCTGTGGCAGGCGTTCGCATGCTGGGCTGCCACTGTCCATGGTGCTGTTGCATGTGGGCTGGCGCGGCCGCCTTCATCTCCGGACAGGCTCAGACTTCAAGCCACCGCCCCCACCACACACACACCTTGAGCCTCGAGCCTTGCACAGGCAGTGCCAGAGCCTGGTCTGGGTGGCATGCACAAGTCCTTGTGACAAGGTGGCCACTGGTAAATAGGGATGGAAATTCGGCACCGATGTCAAGCTACATAGAACCTGACTTGAGTCCATTCTGAGCTAGTGGGTCAGGAATTGTGCTAAATATTTATTTTAGTTGGAATCCTTTGGTTCCAGGTGTCAGGAACCCAGCTCCAACCGATACAAAAGGTGAATGCTACGGGCATTCACTCAAATAGTAGAAACACAGAAGGGACAGTGGGGATGCCAGACTTAAGGGTTCAAGGGCAATCAGGGCTCTCTTTCCCCACCTCTCTGCTTCTCTCCAGGTTGCCTTTTCTGATGAGTCAGCTGTCCCCCGAGACCAGAATCGTATCTACTGGCAACCTCAAGCTTACATCTTATATCTTCACAACAGAGAGGGAAAGGGTCTTCTTTCCCCAGCTAGGGTCTGAAATCCTGAGGACAGACTCTGATTAGCTATACGTGGTCACCTGCTATAGCTAAAAAAGTGCAGCCCTGAGCCCTACACCCTTGAGAGTGACAGGGACCACTTCCCAGGAAAAGGGACACTCCCTGGGCATAAACACCATAAAGGTCCTTCAAACATCCCATACAGTTCCCCTCACAGCCATCCTATGAAGTAGGCACTGTTATAATCCCCGCTTTGCAGGCGAGGGGACTGGAGCCCAGGAAGATCAATGGTTTCCCCAAAGTCACCCAGCTAGAAAGCAGCAGAGCCAGGGATCAGGCCCAGGTCAGCTAGCCCCCAGAGCCCCTGCTTTTTCTGCCCACTCAATACACATGAACCCAGCAAGCTGCAAGAGGCTTCATGAAACCTGCGTGGTCTTAGAAAGATTTGAAGTGACTTGGCTCATAGACTGGAAGACATGGTGGTGACGGGCAGAGTCCTCTCAGCCCACAAGCCTGGCCTGCAGCATCTGGATCAGACCTGCTATGTTTGCCCTGAAATAATCATTAGGTTGGAGGTTAGATGAGATGAAAAGGAGGCAAGAGCCCAAGTAAGCGCATGGGCTTGACTCTGGGGGCTCTGCCGAGCTCAGTGGTGGATCTGGACTGCAATGAACAGTACTGGTCCCCGCTGAGTGACACTGCCTGCTGGAGGCTTCATGCAGGGAACCAGAGGTCTTCCTGCTTGCGGTGGAAGCTGGCCCTGCCTATATCTGGCCATAGGGAACAGGTAGGGAATGGCCAAAAACCAACCCAGCACTCACCAGGTATCTCAGGTTGTCATAGTTGCCTTCAACCAATAAGAAGCTGAAAGGGCAGGCAAAGTCTTTCTGGCACTTTGGCCACAAGCTTCATCTGTCCCCACCTCTCTGCCCACATTGGGTCTCCTCCTCCATTACCTGTTTCCTGGAGTTCACACTTTACACAATCCCACAGTGGAGACCAGGCAGGACTGACACCCCCATTTCATGGACAAGCGAATTAAGGTCCAGAGAGGGTGTGACTTTCCCGAAGACACACAGCGAGAGGGTGATCCTGGTATTCTTGTTATCATCAAAATCTTCTCTTGCCCAGCCAAAATGACAATAGTTTATTAAAGCACATAGAAGTAGTTATTCAATATCTGTGTGGGCATAACCATGCTGAGCATCTCATACAGCAAGAGAGAAGGACTGTGGCTAACACCCTGAAGGATATGTCTGAGCTACGCCAGTTACTGAGGAATGTCAGTTACTGAGGAAGATATGGGCCAGCTCCCCTGGGCATTGACTCTGAGGGGAAAGTGATGGGCTGAACCCACCAGTATTTGGGCTGGGAGAGTTTCCAAGCTCCGTGAGGCAACTCCGTCACTGCAGAGCAGAACACTGTGGCCCAGGGAAGGCAGCATGCTCAGGAGGCTTTGCCCGCTCCAGTTCAGTGCTCCCTGAGTACATCCTTCTGATGAGAGAAAACACCCCTTCTTGGAAGCCTCCCCTGATCTCCCTGTCAGAATGGACTCCTGAGAGTTCACCTAGAGCCTCACCGGATGGCTCTCCCAGCTCAAGCATGGTATTCAGTGCCTGATGCCATGCTCTCACTCGGCCAGCCCAGACTCCCTGCAGGGCAGGACCTGAGTCCCATCAGCCTCTCCCCACCCCACCCCCAAGCCCTAGTGGGACAGCAACTACGTAATAAAAGTGGAGGAACTCAAGCTCCTCTGAGCTGAGCTCCCCCCATAGAGGTCTCCTCCAACTCCAGGAAGATGACCCTCTGGAGTGATGGACCCCCTGAATCCTGGCTTTAGAGCAGAGCTGATGCAGGGAAGGCTGCCAATGCCTGGAAGACACAGGGGTCTAGGAGCACTACAGCCAGGGCTGTACCAGCCATCAGTCTGCAAGGTGGACACCTCCACCCAGCAGCCACTGAGGTGGCAGTGAGGCCAAGAGACTGCCTGATCCCACTGCATCCTCATTCCCTGAGTAGACAGAGCTGTGAGCCCCTCATCTACTGGACCACATCTAAGTTCCAGGCACCAAGCCCAGTGCCTGACACACTGGAAATACTCCACCATGTTTGCTGAATGAATAAAGAAATGCACTGAAGGGCCACAAAATTGGTGCAGGAGGAAAACCAGCATTGATGGAACACCTGTGACAAGCTGGGAGCTCCTCACTTAACCCCCAGCTACCTACCCAAAAAGAGATGATCCAACCAAAGCTCAAAGAGGAGTGTCACAGACAGCAGCAGAAGGGATATCCGGTCCCAGACCCTCTCCTCACTCAGAGTCTTCATAGAAGGATGAGGCAGGATGTGACTCTCTTGTCCACCATTGTCTCCCAAGGCCCAGAACCAGGCCTGACTTAGAGGAGATGCTGGTTGACCATGAGATTGTGGCTATCAGCATGGTGGTGTCCCCTGGCCAGCAGCTGGAAGAGACTGAAGTAGGCATGTCCCAGGCCTGGGGCCAGGAGGCCCCATGAGACAGAGTCCCTCCCCAAGGCCACTCCCGCCTCCCTACATTGGGCTCCGAGGACAGCTGTTCACCTGGCACTGCTGCAGAGGGTGTCATCAGGCAGCGTCCCCGAGCCGAGCAAACCCCAAGGTCCCCAAACTTTCCTCTTCCGTAAAGTGCTCTGCTCTTGTCAGATTGCTACCAGAGGAGTCATAGCTGAGTGAGCACTTGCCAGGTTCCGTCGCTCTCCCGAGAGCTGTCACCGTCCTCATCCATCATAATTGAAGCAGTCCACCTGCTCCGGGCCCATCTTTCAACTGCAATGATGACTGAGATGCGATAGATGTGTCTTGTCATCACCTTGACTTTTTTTGGAGAACGCAAAGGTCAGAAGGGATCCTGGGGCAAGCAACACCCTGATCTCAGGGTGGAGGGCTCACCATGGCCATCTGCTACAGCCCTCCAGCTGCCTTGGGCCCAGAGGAGAGCTGAAGACTTCCTTCCCACAAGACCCCAGTTCTGCATCTGTCTTCCATCATTGGTTCTGCAGAAGGACAGGCTCGCAGGGCCAACAGAGTTTGAGAGGCACTGGCCTCCATGGTACCCAGGATTGGGATGACCCAAGAAAGAACTTTGATGTGTCTCCTCTCAATCCATCCCCATGGCCACTGGCCTTGGACCTGTTTGTCTGGGAAGAGAAATGGTGATGCCCTCAAGTCCATTAATGAATGAGGAGAGAAAGGAGACAGGTCACCCTGCCTCGAGGACCCCAGCCCCAGCCCAGCTGGCGGGGTCATCTTCCCGAGCAGGGCTCTGTCTGTGTGAAGTCCTCCTGCCCGGGGGCCTCCCAGGGCTCCCTGTGCCTGCAGAATAAAGACCAAACTCCTTGGCCTGGAATTCAAGGCCCTTGGCAATGCAGCACTTAAGGCAGTTTGAGGAGCAGTAGAGGCCCCTAAAAGACTCGGTGCTTAGTTTAGACAAAGAATCAGTGCCCACTTGGCTTAAGAAATTCCTTATATATATATATATAGTCAGAAGTGCTCAAAGATACAAAGGAATGTCAGTGGAAGAATGAGCTCCCTGCCTCCAGAGGCATTCAAGTGCAGCCAGAGCATCTCCTGGGTGGCTACTACTGAGGTTCTAGAATGGGTTCAAAGCCATAATCATCTTGGAAATTTGCAGGGTTTCCACAAAAATGGGATTTTTACCTGAGCAAATTTATTCTCCTTATTGGTGTCACATCCTGCCTACTCCTGCCTGCCCATGGGAGTGCCCACAGTCTGGGCACAGGGAGGCTCAGAGAGGGAGGGGCTGGGACAAGCAGTCCCCTTCCTGTCTCCCAGCCTCGGTGAGAATCATGCAGTGCCTCTCGTAAGTACTTGATACATTCTTGTCATTTGTATTATTATTATCCTACTTTATAAAACAGGGATGCTGAAGTTATACCCCTTGTCTGGGGTTCCATAGCTGGGCAGTGGACGACCAGATAGGACTCCCAGCCCGCTTGCTAGGCTCCGCTGTTGGTTCTCAGCATACAAGTTCTTTCTTGTATCCTGGCTTGATGGGAGAGGACTGAGACATTCATGTTATAAAAAGTCCTCTTCGCTGGCACACAGGCATTTGTAAATGTTTAGCTTGGCACCAGAGTTGTGTCCATGGCCTCTGAATAGCCAGGCCTCTCTGCAAATTGACCGTTAGCTGTTTGGATGCAGACCAGGGTTTCAACTGTGTTGCATGGGGGCTCTCCCCATCACCTCACCCCTGCCTTTGCTCCCTCTTATCTTCCACCTTGGGAGTCAGAAGGTAGGCCCCCAGCTCCCAGGTACTCAGGCCTCACCACCTCTCCTCTGGATATTGCACTAGCTTCTTCCCTGTCTCCTGCCTCACACACAGCCTTCCATCTTCCCAAAGTTCCTGAATGCTCCTGACTTGGCCACTTCCCTGCCAAAAACCCGTCCAAGTGGGCTGAGCAGAAGGGGCAGACACTAGTAGGAGGTGGTAGGGCCTGGACCTCAGCATCCACACTTACCAAAGTGAAGTACTCACTGGACAGTTGCAATCGACCACAAAAATCTGTGATTCCACCAGGAAGTAGGATTTGATGTATTCCCTGGTCAGTTTACCTTTGGTCTCTAACTTCTCTGGGTTCTCTCCCTCCTTGCCTGCTAAGTGTTCAGTGCTTGTCTTAGCCCACTTCTTTTAGTAACGTTTGTGTGTGTGTGTGTGTGTGTGTGTGTGTGTGAAATCCTATAAATTACCCAGTACCAGCTGCCCATCCAGGGGCTCAGGTCCTGTTTCCTAATGATGATTGATGGTTTCGAAGATGCAGCGGATCAATAGAGTCTGAATTCCTAAACTCTTGACAAGAGCAGGAGAGAACACACATCTCAATGCCTGCCACACAAAAATAGATGGGGGCCCTGCCTCCTCGCCTTCCTGCTTCTCCCAAGGTAAGATCAACCAGAAATGGGGCATCCTAAGGTCACCCAGAGAGACAGTACATCAGACATGATCTGCAGTTGTGGAGGCAGTTCCTTCATTCATTCAACAAACATTTAGCCATCTCCTCCCTTCTGTAAAAGCATCTATGTACTTGGTGTTGGACGGAGGCAGAAACAGCTGGGTGGAAGGGGATGGCAGAGGCCTGGCCCCTGTCCTGATGGCATCTGACATCCTGAAGGAAGTACTATCATACTACTCATCACAGGTCAGACAAATGCTGAGCACCCAGCTCTCCCATGCACCAGGCGCCACCCCCAGCTCTCCACACACATCCTCTCATTGGGTCCCACAATAACACTATGAGGAACTCCCCGTTATCATCCTTGGTTTACAGGAGGGGAAGTCCCAGGTGAGGAGGTCATTGGGTCAAGGTCACAGAGCTAGGAAGTGGTGAAGTCGGGACTACGGGCTGAGAGTCCTCACAGTAGCGCAGGTAAAGTTTCCCAGAAGGGAGAATTACCTGGGTTTGGAAGGAGCCAGGTAACCAAGGAAGATGAGGCCGGTGAGCAAGTCCCACCAGGACAGCTGGATTTGGGGAAGAGGGGCAGGGAGAACCTTCTAGCCAGACTCTCTTGCTGGAGCAAGGACTCAGGAAGTAGGCAGGAGCAGAGGGAGAAACGGGAGTGGCTGGGTTTGCAAAAGGCAGAGGCCCCGAGAGAGAGACCTGCAGGACCGCCCCGGAAAGGTGGTTCAGGGCCAAACGAGACAAGACCCAAGAGCCCGGTACTTTGCCAGGTGGGAAGTAAAGAGCCACGCACGTTTGGTTAAGGCTGCGAGGCAGGGGAGGGTCACCGCCCGTGCTGAGTCTCCAGGGCAACCTGGAGGCGGGTGTTGCCTCACCTGCCAGACAGAATCAGAGAGCTGGCCCGACAAGGAGCGACGGAGAAACTTCCGAAGGGGCCGCCTGTCCCAGCAGGAGCCGAGCAGGGCTGTGCGGGGTGGGCCGGCCGGCACGGGTCTGGGGCGGGCGGTGTGGGGCGGCGGGAGGCTCCCCCTCGACAGGTAAGTGATTGGATTAAGAGGCCCGTCTGACAAGATGTCCGTTCAGCCGCGGAGGCTAATCAACTTCCCCATCCTGTCGGCTAATAAATCCTGCTCCGGGGACCACTCTGCCTGATGATCTCTCCTCGGGGACCGCGCAGACTTTCTCCCGCAGAACCCTCGCGCAGTCTATTAAGGAGCCGCGGCGCGCCTGTCAGGCCGGCAGCCCGGGCGTCTCGGGAGGTGCCCATCACCCGGGGCGCCGCCCCAGGCTGCCTGCCCCGCGTACCCGCCACCGGCCATTGTTCTGCCGCCGCGGGGTCCCGGCTCCGAAAGGCGGCGGTCGGGGACTGCATGCCCTTGGTCCCTGCGATCCCGCGCTCCAGGAGGGCTTGGCGTGCGTACGTTAGGAAATGGCAATTGTTGGATCTATACTCGCTATAGAGAAGATGCATAAATAACTCAAAACTTTATTTTCTTGGATTCGCTGCAACTCAGGAGAGCTAGCAGAAAGCTGTCGCAGGGAAGGCCTCTTTCCACACACGGCTCTAGGTTTAGCTGCGGTGATTTCTTTTTTTTGCCTTCTTTCCCCTTCTTCCCAAAAAGACCGGTAGGGGGTTGGAGGCAGAGAACCCATGTCCTTGTTACTCAAGGTAAAAAGTACAGGGTTTCCTGGCTGGTGGCACAGTGGATAAGGCGCCGGCCTGCAAGGCCTGCAAACCCAAAGGTCGCTGGTCCGATTCCCCAGCCAGGGCACATAATCAGGTGGCAAGCCAGGTCTCCAGCCGTGTTTGTAGCTGGAGGCAGGTGAAATGCAACTATACGCAGATATCTGTCTCCCTCTCTGCCTCTCTTCCAACCTTTCTCTCTAAATATAATTAATAAAATCTTTTAAAACATGTTTAAAAAAACAGAGTACAGGTCTTTTGACTTGTAGACCCAGCTGCTTCCAAAATAGGATGTGTCCCCACCCCCGACACACACGCACTCACCACTAGCTTTCTTTTCTGTGAGCAGTCTACGGGCAGAGTTCAACGCCACATTTTCATCAGATCTGGAAGAACCTCCAAGGGCGTTATTAAACATATGAAATACGCCAGAAATATTCAAGCAATCCCCATCTGGCCCTGGGAGGGAGGAAGAAAGGACTGGGAAAGTAATAAAGTGTGTTTATTTTTTAATCTAGATGACATATTTTACATCATTAAAAAGGACAATTATTTTTAAAATTCAGCCTGCACGCTTCAATGGTTCGGGAGGTCTGCCACCGCAGAATCCATCAGAACCTCCCTCCACAGCCAGACCTGGGTCCATCCTCAATGCCGAGTCGCATTCTTAAATGTTCAAAACCACGGAGGCAATTGTGAGTCATTTTTAGAGCCTTTATCTCCGAGTCACCTTTCCCAGGGGAAGGGGGTTTCTCAGAGGATCCTAAACTCAGGCAGAGTTTCAAAGGGCGATGGAAGTTGGACAGGGTCCAGAATGCCCAGCCCTTGGCCAAGCCACCAATATCTCTGAAACAAAGCACCAGCTGTCCCATTCTGAAAACCCTGCAGAAGTCCCATCTCTGAGCTATAACTGGTCCCAGAGAGGGAAGCCCCTGGGACTTCTGCGTCCTCATCTGAGGCCAAGCCCAGGCCTCTTCTCAGGATCCCCAACAGCCTGAAACTGTTTCTTACCCTTGTCCCTTCGTTCTCTTGAACTGCTTTGGACACACGCCTGAGGTCCATGTATTAAAGCGTAGTTCTGCTTAAAAGCATGCATCCCTTTAGACCCAGCAAATGGATTTCTAAGGATGCCTAGGGATGCAAGCAAGTTATGGAAAAAATTGTGCAAAGGTGACTTAATGATGCTCATCATGGTGCTATTTACATTAGGTCAAACCATAAGAAATTGCCATTTCTTAGGTCAAGAATAGCCAAATGTTAGAAATTTCATGTTGTTCAGTTTAATAATATTTAAAAAATTAGAAATCCCTAAATACCTATTAATAGGGATGGTTGGCTGCATTTCAGTGACTGCTGGAATACTATGTAGTTGTTGAAAATAATGCCCCAGAGTATATTTGGTACAAAATAAAGATTTCAAAATTATTTTAAATGAAAAAAATAATGCATAAAGTCAGATCCATTCTTGGTAAAAATGAAAAGCAAATATGCAGAGGTAAGGATAGACCCCAAGAAGTTAAAAAGGGTTTGCATGATTTTTATCTTCTTCTTTTTGCTTATCTGTATTTTCTGGCTTTTATTAACAAATATGCATTGCTTCTATAATAATAAAAGTGATCAATAAAGGGTTAAAACACACAATAGTAAAATAAAGTGTGGGGCCCAGCGCTGAATCTGAGATGCTGGCCAAAGCTGAAGAGAGGAGACAGTCCTGCCGAGGCCCCCACCTGGACGCTGCTGCCCCCTTTGTGGTGGCTGAAGGCAGCAGAGGAAGTGTGACCAGATGCTCAGAGAAGGCTCTGTGGACTGGGGTGGTGCCAGGTCACCCTCTTTCGCCACATGATCCAGACAGCTCCATGGGAGCTCCCTGGCTGCTCTGGATCAACGAGAGTGGAAAGCACATGTATAAGGATGGGTTTTTTTTCTGGAAAAAAGCTGGACTTCTAGGAGTGGGCAAAAACCACGACTCTCCCGTGCCCTGAGGCTGGCACTGTGTAGAGGTGCAAGCAGGCAAAACCCCAACATATCAAGTCCAAGGCGGGCCAGGGCGAGCAGCAGAGCAGCCAGCTGACGAGTTCGCAGGTGTGGCGCAGCACCAGCAGAGGAGGGCCACCCAGGAACTGGACCCAGCAACAGTCAAGAGGTCTTGTCAGGAGAAGATTCACATCTTCGAGAAATGCTGTGGAGAGTTCTTCAGCTTCTCAGAGTTCTTAGAACATTAAAAAGATGGCACTAAACATCTACCTGTCCTCAGTTAGAGAGGGGCCGGTGACCTCCAGGCCCTTCTGGAGAAGCAGTGGGGACAATCTGGGAGGATGGCTGCAGATCAGGGAACAGGAAGAGGAAGCCCAGGCAAAATCTATTCTGTACTTAAGACAGAAGACCGCCCAGCCACCATGCCCTGGGACTTAAGCTATTTACCCAAGAACAAAGTGGCCAACATTAACATCACGCTTCAAGTGCCATGAGGCGGCAAGGTGGGGGGTGAATCAGTGGAGCATGGATGCAATTTCTGCCCTACCCTGTGCCAATAGCACCCCGTGGTTCCTGGAGCAGGTCCCGGAGCAGGTCCTGAGTTTGCAGCAGCAGCAGCTACAGTTCACAGAGAAAATCTATGTCCTGTGAGGTCCACCCATGTCCCCCACTCCAGCATGGCAGGAGCTGGTGACCTGAAGACCTTAGGTAGCCACATGTCCCAGCAGCCTTCTGTGGCTATGGCTTTGCTCAGACAGAAAGCTGGAAACAAGCCAGGCTACATCCTACAGACATCCCTTCCACTGCCAGCTCTGTGTTGCTCACTCTGAGGCCAGTGGGTCAAGGGTGCTCCCAAACTGCCCCCCAGGTGGTTGGGTACCTCAGGGCCCAGGACCCATGGTCTTCCAGAGCACTTTCTGCACTGTGCGCCCTCTACAGGCACAAGTGCAAGGACTGTAGCAAGGTTTATTGGGACTGAGCTCCTTGCAGATCCACCTGGGTTCCCATACTGGAGGGAGACTCCGTGTGCTCTCTCTGTGGCCACCGGTTCACCACTGTTGCAACCTTAAGGTGCACTTTTATTGACATTTCCAGGTGAAGGCAACCCCCCAGCTGCTGGCCGAGTTCCACACAAATGGCGGCAGGTGTTCCTGATACACTATCCCTGCAGATGAATCGGGTTTCTCTTTAGACGGCAAACCAGTCCTGGTAACAGCAACCCTCAACATAGGGATACCTCAGAATCTTTCTTCAAGACTAACCCCAAGGACCTAATGGGTGACCCACTGGCCAACAACCCACAGCCCAGGCCTTCTCCGGAAGTGAGAATGTATCCATACTCTCTGTGGTGGGGCCAAACCATAATCCCCCAAGGGTTGGTGGCTTCCAAGGGAAAGGGACACCCAAGCCAGGGTCAGAGACCCTGAAGTTGCAGCAGCTGGTAGAGAACATTGACAAGGCCACCACAGGCCCCCAACAAATTTGCCACCATGTCTTAAACTGCCAAGCTCCCTCAAAATGCATCACCGCACCCACCCCGGGGAGAGAGCATTCCAAGAGCGATCTGTGATTGAGCCCCCTCCACCAAAGACAGCCTGAACACACTCTCCAGCATTCACCAGATCAGCACATTCACTAAGATGCAGAGTTCGTGCCCCATCTGCCAAAAAATATTTACCAATACAGTCGTGTTGCAGCCACATATTCAGATACACATAGGTGGTCAGATTCCCAATACCCCCCTGCTGGACAATTTCTGTGACTTTATGGGTCCCAAGCCAATGGTGGTTGGTGAGAATGACAGTATGAGTGCCATCTGTCATGATGACATTGTCAAAGGCATCAGTGTAGACCAAGTTGGCTCCCAGAATGCTTTCTTAGAAGCTCCTTGAAGGTCCCCATGCCTCTTCCCAGCATCCACTCAGTATCAGTCAAGTCAGGGTTCACCATGACACCCCTCTGGATGCTCCAGGGAAGGTGGGTTCTGCTCCCGTGGTCCTGCAGCAACAGAGCAGCAGAGAAAACAGTCCAGTGGAGAATAACGGCTCGTCACCCTCAGTGATGGGAGACCAGGAGTTTCAGAGCCGAAGTCCAAACATCCTGGAGACCACGTCCTCACAGGCCCTCTCCCCGGCCTGTAGCCATGCCGACAAAGCGTCAAGCCAAGGCTCCTGATGCTGGTGGCAAAGCAGACAGCTCAGAGAACAGCCACACTGAGATGGAAGGTTCGAACAGTCTCCAGTCAACTTTTGTTCAAACCTAGTCAACCTATGTCAAAGTTGAAGTTCCTGGTACGCATGTCCTCAGGCATGGCACCTCTGGTAGCCACCCAGCCTCTCTGACAAGGCAACTTAAAGGTCCACTGCATGCCACATGGTGCCAGCCTTAGCTCTGCACGCCACGGAAGGAAGCTTGCTGTCAACACTATGGCTCTTTTAAGAACAGAGGCAAAGAGGGTCCCTGACCCTCCGGTGGAAGCAGTACACCTGCATGCTCAGTGATGGCCTGGCCATGAAGACCAAGGAGATCTCAGTAATTCAGAGCAGAGGCATTCCTACTCTCTGGCTTGCCTGGCAGCCAGCTCTGTCCTCAATAACGCCATTGTCTGCAAGATAGGTGGCCCGCAGGTAGCTCTCAGTCCCCACATGGAAAAGCCAGTGCTGTTGGTTTTCCCCTCACTTCCAGTTCCCTCACTTGCTGGAAGAAAACAAGATTGTCATCAACTAAGCTACAGGAAAACTCATGCTGAAGGAGAAATGCAGAGCTATTGCTCTCAAGCGGAGCCTTTTTAAAATGTTGTTTTTTAACTTTATTTTTATTATTGATACTATTACTGATATCTTCATTACCCTCATCTTTAAGAACTCATCTCCTCCTGTTTGTTTTTCCACTGATGTGCAAACGATGTTCCCTGTTGTCACCACAGCCTCAGGCAAGTCCTACAATCACGATGTGGCTATGCAGCTGCTTTGCAAACAAACAAAACAACAACAACAACAAAATTCATACTAAAACATAGAGACTAGTCATCGTTTTTTAATTTTGGAAAACAGTGGGTCTGCAAAATAGCTTTGGTTCTTGTGAAAAACCATACCTGAAACCTTTGTACAATCTAGAACAAGTATTTCCAAAGACTATCACCTGTTTCCAGCTGGACCTTACTGAACCACCGTGGAGAAGACAACAGCTTAGCCTAATTGGGGCAAGGGTGCTGCAGACGTCCGTGGTGACTCTGTGCTGTAAATGGACAAGGTCTACCATCTTCAGGGATCTGCTTTGTGTGCCCCTCAACCCTGCACCCATCTTTTTTTTTTTTTTCTTTTCCGAATGTACTTTTTTAAAACTAGAATTACAAAATGCCTTCAGCCCTGGAACCTTAAGTAGGATGGCCTCAAATGAACTGATCAGTGTGTGTGCTGTTGCTGACAGACATACATGTCAGTAGGTGTTGGGAGAGTACCAATGGATTCCCTGTGCATTCCAGATGCCACCCTCTTCCTGAACTCCAGGACCCCAGGGCACCTGTGCAGGGGACCTCACATGGCTTAATTTAGTTCTCCAGTGCCTACTCTGTCAAAGGAATGAGCTTTTCATTTGTGAACAAACTCATGGAAGAGCATGTTTCTTATTACAGTAAAATAGTAAAAGTAAAGTAATTCGCATACTTATTTTTATAAAAGTTTCCTTGATGTGATTTATGTCAACTAATTATGAAGATTTTTGCCCCCTGAGCATGGCACAAGGGCTATGAAGTCAAAAGGCAAGTCCTGTGTATGAAAGCTTTAACTTACCTACCTCATTTGCGTTTTATTTTTATAGTGTTTGTCTCTCTTTTCCACTAACTGTTCCTAGGTCCTGTCTCAAACCTAAGAGGTGATGGTGGGAGCAGCTGGACATTCAAAAAGATTTTGTGATTTTAATCCCCTTTTGTATATGTAATATTAAGCAAATGATGAAACATTGCCCTAATGGTTTAAGGAGGAGGAAGAAGGAAAGATCCTAATTTCTGGTGGAGGAGTCTTCCCCACTCAATGTGGAAATGTAGAGCAAGACTATTATATCAGGAGTTTGTCTGAGTTATTGCCCCTGACTTTAGGGTCTAAAAAATCTTGGTTTTGCCAAATTGTGTCTTTCCTTCTGGAATTGAGTGAACACAATAATAGAACCTGTTTACACCCCGAAGTGGATATTTTATGGAGGACACATAGCAGAGACTTTTTCAGTGTTAAGCTAATGATGACTTGTAAATGTATGGTCTATGGAGAAAGCCCGGTGGTTTTCTTACCTGCCGATGCTGACTGTTGGAGAAGCGCTGGACTCCTAGTACCTGAACATGGCTCCGAGAAAGGCAGAGTTAGTTAACCAAGGTTAGTTGCAGATCCAGTACCGACCCACCAAGCATTCTGTCTCCAGGTGACCAGATAACATTCAAGCCATTCAGTGGGACGTCTGTGTGTTTGCCTCACTCGAGCTGCACCACAATCAACAAGGTTATTTCGGCAGAAGCAGAGAGCAATAAAAAAAGAACAGGGGGAAAGGTATAAAACAAAAGCATCGGGAACAAGGCATCATTTGTCAAAGTCATTATTTCCTATCCCACAGGACATTAAAAACTCCTTGGGCTGGGGAAGAGAACAGGGTCGGAAGTGAACTCTGGAGAGGTTCTTGGGGAGAGCAGGAACCCTGCCCTTCCTCAGGCTGAACCTGAAGTTACAGGGACAACAGAAGTCTCAGGTGGATTTGGAGAGATCTGAAAGTGGGGGAGATCTGGACCTCTTGGAGGATTGGGGGTGGGGGCAGGGGAACACAAGCCTGGGAGAGTTCCCCTGTTCAAGGGTGGGCAGGGTAGAAATGGCTGTGTGTGGTGTGCCCGAGTCTTGTGTAGCTTCCTGCCATGGGAGGGAGCAGCTGGATTTTCCATGTGTCCCTTAGTCTCCTCGAATGTAGCTGAGAATGCATCACTTCCAGGGAGGTCTGCCTTGGGAAGGAAAGACCCTGAGGGCTGAGGTGTCCCCAGGGGGGGCAGTCAGCTTAGGTGACTTCCAGAACACAGCCAGCCTCCAGCTCATTTTGCCAAGGCGCTCAGTGAGCTTCCACTCAAAACTGAGACACCATCTGGACGACGAAGAGTAGGGAGAGACTCTCAAGTGATGAGGTCACTTGGAATTCACCGAATGACAGCTCAAAAGAAAGTCAGTCTGGGAGAGAAAGACAGTCTTCTTTCTGCAAACTCAAGTGTGTGGCCTAAGTTAGATGAGAGGTTAAGTCCCCACTGAGCACCGCATTCTGTGAGTTTGCACCTTCTCAGGCAGAAAAGACCAGGGGTGGACAGATGGAGAGGGAGGCCAGCCTAGACTCCGAAGAGCCCTCGGAGACTATTGTGACACCCTGGCTGGACAGGTGGGGGATGGAGGAAACTAAGGCAGAGAGGAGCAGGGAGATGCTTAGCATCACAGGTAAATTCATGGTAGAGCCAGTTTGGGATGCGCTCTTTCTAACCCCTAGCATTGCAAGTGGCTACAAGACCAACAGGTAGAATAAAGTGGATGGATGGGGTGCGGTTGGACGGGTGAATAATCCCCAGTCCAGGCCGCTCTCGGAGTCTAGCTACAACTCAGAGTCTCTAGGTGCTCGGATGCACGCCGAGCCAGCTGTCTCCAACCACAGTGTCCTGTTAATGATCGTGCTAACTGTCCCCACACATGTCAGCACTAATCTCCCACACAGCCTTCCAGAGCCTGATTTATCAGAATGGAGGGCATGCTCTTAAAGGGTCACAGACCACGGCGGATCTCCAGCTCCTTGAGCAGTAAGTGGCGGAACATATTTTCTCTGCTAACCCTACTATATGTTACAGGATAGATTATTTTAAGAATTGAGACTAAATTGAACCAAGGCAGGCTTGATATTTTCCCCCACAGGAAAGGGTCATTTATCAGCATGATACAGTGGGCAAAGTACTAGAGAGTGACTGCCAAGCCCACCACGGAGGTCCTGGTTCCAGACTTATTTGCCCAAGTGACCTTGGGCAAGTCACTTATCCTCACTGAACCTCAGCCTCCTCATCAATAAAGTGGGGGGTCACTATCCTCTGTCCTGGTACATCAGATGATCTTACAAGTATGTCAGGAAACACAAAGCTAACATTTTACCAGAAAAGACACACACCCACATACTCATGGCCTTATGAACACAAGAAAAATGTCCAAAATCCCTAAAGCACCTTGGAAACACAGGTGAAACCAGCGAGAGAACATTTTTGATTACCAAACCAACTAAGATGATAAAAGCCAGCATTGGTGAATGCGGGGAGATTTAGCCGCTTTCAAATACTGTGCCTGAGAATATAAATCAGAACGACCTTTGAAGAGGGCAAGTTTGGCTGTCCAGATAAGTTACCCTCTGACACTGCAACTCCAAACCCAGGAATTTATCCTGAGGAAATAATTAGCATGAACAAAGATGTGAGAATTTTAAGAATTTTACTCTGGAGATTGGTTAAAGTATGATACAACCATCTGATAAATATTAGGTACCCCATTTAACATTTAGTTGTCCAAAACCATTCACAAAATTATTCATTTTTAAGGGTTTTTTTGTTTGTTTGTTTTTTGTTTTAAAGATTTTATTTATTATTATTATTATTATTTTTTAGAGAGAGAGGGTAAGGGACAGAGGCAGAGAGGGAGAGAAACATCAATGTATGGTTGCTTTTCACCAGCCGCCAGCTATGGACCTGACTGGAGACCTGGCTTGCAACCGGATTATGTGCCCTGACTAGGAAATCGAACCAGCAACCTTTGAGTTTGCAGGCCAGCTCCAACCCACTAAGCCACCAGCCAGGGCTTAAGTTGTGTTTTTTAAGCAAGTTACAAAACAGAATGAAATCTGTAGAGAAACAATGACACCAAACACCTGTAGAAGGAAATACACCAATATATTGACAATGGGGAGTCACAGGGCAATGGGTTCATGAGCGATTTTTTTATTTTCTTCTTTTCTTATTTGCATCTCCTACATGTTCTACATTGGCCATTCCATTCTTTTTTTGTTTATTTTATTGTTGTTTTATTACATCCATCCCCTTTTTCCTTCCCTCTGTCCCCTTCCCCATCCACTCACTCCCCCTCAAAGTCAATCCCACTTGTCTATGTCCATGGTTCTTCCATGCTAGTTCCTTGACTAAACTGCTCCCCTTCTTTGCTTCCTTCTTCCCTCTCCCAACTCCCCTTTCCCCTCTGCCAACTGAAGGTCTATTCATTGTATTCATGTCTCTGGTTCTGTTTTGCTTATTTGCTTGTTTTGTTCATTATTGTCCTTAAATGGGTGAGATCGTACAGTATTTGTCTTTCACTGACTGGCTTATTTCACTAAGCGTAATACTTTCTAGTTCCATCCATGTTGTTGCAAAGAGTAGGAGGAGTTCCTTCTTTCTTTCTGCTGTGTAGTAGTCCATTGTGAAAATGTACCAAAAATATTTTTTTAATTTAATTTCATTGTTGTATTACATCCCCAAAATTTTTTGATCCAAAAAATTTTGATCTACTGATGAGCACTTAGGCTGTTTCCAGCACTTGGCTATTGTAAATAGCGCTGCTATGAATATAGGGGTACATAGGTTCTTATGAATTGGTGTTTCAGGGTTCTTTGGGTATAGTGCTAGTAGTGGAATTGCTGGATCAAAAGGCAGTTCCATTTTTAATTTTTGAAGGATATTCCATACTGTTTTCCATAGCAGCTACACCAGCCTTCATTCCCACCAACAGTGCACCAGGGTTCCCTTTTCCCCACATCCTCACCAACATTTGTTTGTTGATTTGTTGATGGTTGCCATTCTGGCAGGTGTGAGGTGGTATCTTACTGTGGTTTCAATTTGCAGCTCTCTGATGGCTAGTGATGTTGAGCATTCTTTCATATGCCTCTGGGCCCTTTGTATGTCTCCTTCAGAGTTGTCGGTTCAGGGCCTTTGCCCATTTTTTAATTGGACTGTCTCTCTCTCTGGTGTTGAGTCGCATTAGTTCTTTATATATTTTGGAGACCAAACCCTTGTCTGAAGTATCATTCGCAAATATGTTTTCCTACACAGTTGATTCCCTTTTCATTTTGCTGGTGTTTTCTTTAGCTGAACAGAAACTTTTCAATTTGATATAGTCCCATTTGTTTATTTGTTCTTTGATTTCCTTTGCCCTTGGAGAAGTATCAGTAAACATATTTCTGCATACGATATCTAAAATTTTACTGTCTGTATTTTTCCCCAGGACCTTTATGGTGGCACCACTTATGTTTAAGTCCTTTATCCATCTTGAGTTTATTCTGGTGTATGGTGTAAGTTGGTGGTCTAGTTTTATTTTTTTGCATGTTGCTATCTAGTTCTCCCAACACCATTTGTTGAAGACTATTTACACTCCATTTTATGTTCCTTCCCCCTTTGTTGAATATTAATGGACCATAGAGTCCTGGGTTTATTTCTGGGCTCTCTATTCTGTTCCACTGATCTATATGTCTGTTCTTATGCCAGTACCAGACTGTTTTGATGACAGTTACCTTATAGGATAGTTTGATGACCAGTATTGTGATTTCTCCTACCTTGTTCTTCTTTCTCAAGGTTGCTGTGGCTATTCATGGGTATTTTGGGCTCCATACAAATTTTTGAAGTATTTTTTCTATCTCTGTGAAGTATGTCATCGGTATTTTAATTGGGATTGCATTGAATCTATAGATTGCTTTGGGTAGTATGGATGTTTTAATGATGTTAATTCTTCCCATCCATGAACATGGTATATGCTTCCATTTATTTGTATCTTCCTTAATTTCTTTCTTCAATGTTCTGTAGTTTTCTGAGTACAGGTCTCTTACCTCCTTGGTTAAGTTGATTCCTAAGTACTTTATTTTTCTTGTTGCTATGGTAAATGGGATTTGTTTTCTAGCTTTTGATTTCTGGATATTGACTTTATATCCAGCTATTTTGCTAAATTTGCTTATTAGGTTGAGTAAGTTTTTGGTGGAGTCTATTGGGTTTTGAATGTACACTATCATGTCATCTGCAAATAATGACAGTTTGACTTTCTCCTTTCCAATTTGGATACCTTTGATTCCTTTTTCTTCTCTGATAGCTATGGCTAGAACTTCCAAAATGATGTTGAACAGAAGTGGAGAAAATGGACAGCCTTGTCTTGTTCCCAATCTTAGGGGGAAAGCTTTTAGTTTTTGCCCATTGAGTATGATGTTGGCTTCAGGTTTCTCATATGTGGACTTTATGATGTTGAGGTATGCTCCTTCTTTTCCCATTTTGCTGAGTGTTTTTATCATAAATGGTTGCTGTACTTTATCAAATGCTTTTTCAGCATCTATTGATATGATCATATGATTTTTGTCTTTCACTTTGTTTATGTGGAGTATTACACCACATAATATTTGTGAATGTTATACCACCCTTGCATCCCTGGGATGAAACCCACTTGAAAAAACAGTGGTTAGAAGCCACGAAGTAGGTGGCAATGCCTTAATCGTATGTGTGTTGTTAGGCCCAAGGGCCTCTTCCATCCTTGTCAAGGGGAGCGCTAACCTTCTCTCCTTTCGTACAACACGACCATTCCATTCTTAATTTTAAAAGAATAAAAGTTATTTATGGTACTAGTATTCTTACTTTGTCCCCTCCCCCCATGGTGGGAGTGAGGATCAAGCTGGAGATACTACAGATACAGGAGCACAGTGAGGACTATGAGTACACTGTTCTCTACCAGGCCAGTCTACCAGGTCAGAATTAATCACCCCCTTACCAGTGCGCCTATTCACATGTTTGTGTCTCTCTCCTGATCCTGACTACATGCTGCCTTCTCTTATGTCATTGTTATTTATATACTCATCTCCTGTGGTCTGTGAGGTCACTGATGTGGGGCCACTAAGCCTTGCCATCATTACCAGCTCAGGGCTTGTCCTAGAATCATTACCCAGAAAATACCTGTTGAATTAAGCTAAATAGCCATCAGCTAGAGCTGGTGCCCTGTTGCACCGCCCTGCCTGCAAGGCACCATCCCAAGGGATGAGTTGCCCTTGTCTGTGCCAGGCCCTGCAAAGCCCCACCTGCAACCCCTATTGTCACCAACATTCTTCCTGGAGGGCTCATTGGGCCAGTGTAACCTTACTTACACCCTCTTCTCTGTGGGCAAGAAGGGTTATCCAGGGAGGAGGTCAAGGGCTCTCAACCCCATTTTACAGAGAAGAAAACAGGCTCTTGAGAATAGAAATGAGTTGCCCATGGAATTACTTAAAAGAGGACCCTGTGTTCACAAACTCAAGTCCAGTGTTCTGCTCAGGGCATGCTCCTCAGCTCAGGGCAGCCGAAACCCACACACAAGTGGATTTTCAAAAGCCATCAGACTGGTGGCTCTGGGTCCTCCCGCTACCTTTCATTAACTGTATAGTCTTGGGCCTCTCAGCGGCCCCCTCTCAGAGCCTCCATATTCTTATCTGTAAAGTCATACTAATAATTTCTGTCTCAGGGTGGTGTTGCGGGGGATTATATCAGAGGAGGAAGCTCCAAGTACACGATCTAGCTCAGTGTACGCAAGTTTCCTCTCTGCTCAAATGAACCTTTGACAGAGAGCTGCCTCCAGACATGGCTGCCTGGCTGGATCTGCCTCTGTGCTTCTCATCTGGAAGGTGGCCTGCCTTCCATGTGTCCTGAGCTCAACACAAGACTGAGGGCAAACATTGCCTCTACCTCCACCCCTCATCCAAAAAGGGGTTCCAGGTTCCTTCTTTACAGTTTCTTTACTGGACAGAAAGAGAGGGTGGGCATAATGAGAATAAGAGAGGAGAAGACCAACAGAATGTGTTTTTGTCACTGACTTACCAGAGACACATCATTTCTCCAGTGGGTTGAATAATGGCTCTCCCAAATGTCAATTTCTAACCCCTGGATTAGACAGTAAATCTCAATTTACACAGCAACATAGACCTTTGAAGATGTGACTAAATTAAGGATCTGGGATGAAGCGATTACTCATTGTATGGTCTTAAGTGCCATCACAAGTGTCCTTATAAGATCAAGGAAGAGATTTGACACAGACCGAAGAAAAGGTAATGTGACAACAGAGGCAGAGATTGGAGTGATGCAGCCACAAGTCAAGGAATACCGGCAGCCACCAAAAATGGAAAAAAGTAATGGGCGAATTCCCCCTTAGAGCCTCCCAAGATAATAGGGCCCCACCAACACATTTACTCTGGCACAGCAAAGTGGATTTTGGGTTTCTGGTTGCAAGAGCTGTGAAGGGATAAAATTTTGTTTGAAGCCACCAAGTTTGTGCTAAGTTGTCATAACAGACATAAGAAATGAATACCCTTACCCTCGCTGAGCCCAAGGGAAAGCTCTGTGACCCCATGATGGCAAATCCAGAGGATTAAATAAACCTTCTGGTTAAGTAATAAAGAAAGTGACCCACATCAGGGTTGTCGCTCTCAATTATTTGATATCAAATGTACCTTTCTCAATGCCAGAAGGCCAGTGCAGGATTGAACACAACCTCATGCTCTTGGAGATGGGTCAGGAATCCTCTATGGCATGTATGTGCCATATATGTTATAGGGCTCTACGTTCACTTTGTTTGGGAAAAAGAGATCTTAGTCTCCCTTAAAGAAAATAAAAGAAAGGAGTTTAGCATAGTCCCAAAGAATGTAATTTCAAGAAATGAAACAGCAGCAGAATGAGTTATAAAAACCACTTGCCTAGTCCAATCCATCCTCTATAGACCAACAAACCAATGCCCAGAAATAGCACAGGATTCACCCAGGGTCACACAGCTAGTCAGCAGCTGGACTTAGGCTACACCTTGGGCCTTCCAGTCCCTCACACACACACATACCACACACACTCACACATAACACACACACAAAATTAGATTCCTAGTACCCCTCAATTTACCAACTTTCATCCTCAGACAGTCACCATTTTCTAAGGGTATTGTAACAATAGCTACAAACCAGGTGGCTTAAAACAACAGTAATTTGTTCTTTAATAACCTAGAAACTAAACTAAAAGTCCAAAATCAAGGTGTTGGCAGGGCCCTGCTCTCTCTGAAAACTCTAAGGGAAGAATCCTTTCTTGCCTCTTCTAGCTTCTGGTAGCTCCTGGCAGTGCTTGGTGTCCCTCAGTTTGCAGATGCATCACTCCAATCTCTGCCTTTGTTATCACAGGGCCTTCTCCCATATCCCTCTGTCTCTGATTTCTTTCTTATAAGGTCACTAGTCAATGTATAATGCCACTAGTATGAAGCCATGTTAACTTGATTGCAAAGGTCATATAGCACATTCACAGGTTCCAGATAGACACAGATTTTGGAGGGACACTATTTGACCCAGTACAACCATCTATAATGCATTTATTATGCAAAAAAAAAAAAAAAAGAGGGGCTTGAGAACCCAGCAATAGCCAAATAATTAAATGTCTCAGGCATTTGCTCTGCATCTGTCTTTCTATTCTGTATGGTAGGAACATGTGACCAGTTCTGCCCTCTTTAGACTGTGCATCCTTCAAAAGGAAGGAACAAGTGCCCAGCCCCCTCACGCAGCTCTGGTACAAAGGACGAACTTGGGAACATTTGCTGAACAAATTAATAAAATGGAATCTTTGAAAGCATAGCCCATAGAATGCAATTTCCGGAAGTGAAACAGCAGCCACCTGCCTACTTCTCCCAGCTTGCTGGCTTCACAGAGGCAGCTGCGTTGCTGCGAGTCCAGCAAACGCCCAGGGACTCTGCCCTCAGGCGCCGGCAACAGGACTGGCATCTAGCGACTGGCCAGCAGAGGGCAGGGCGGTCTAATGGATAAGGCCCGGAGGGTTGAGCTTGGCTCCGTTCACCCAGCAAGGAGACTGCCAGAATCAGTGCTGCCGATTGTAAATACTCAGAAAATATCTAGCTCTCGGTGAAGATGGAGAAAACTGAGGTCCAGGCAAAAGAGGTTTGCCAAGGCTCGCAGAGAAAATTTGGATCCACAACTCCAGGCTCCACTCTCTGGACCATTCTTAGAGCTGCCTGAATCATTAGCCTCCCTGGGACCAAACCTGAACAAATGAGGATAAAAGCTTATGATTCAACATAAGGCTTTTAAAGGGGCCCCTCCCTTATTTAATTCTATGTGCACAATGTGTGTCCCCTTTGACCTTGTGATGCTGCTTCAAGAAATGAACCTCATATGTTCACAAGGATGTTCATCGTGGTGTTGTTTATAAGAGAAAAACTGGAAACAGCACAAATTTCAACTGTAGGGGGCTGATTTAATAAATGATGACATATCTCTTTTATGTTATGGAATAATGTACAATCGTTGAAAATAAGTTTTTAGTAGAGTATTTATAAAGAAAATGTTCATGGTAGAAAACTGGAGAAATAATATATATAGTATCTTCCATATATATATATATATATATATATATATATATACCACACACACATATATATATGGAATACATATATAGTCTGTCTGGAAGAAGTCCAGCCACTATTACTATAATGAGAATGATTTGCTTGACATCAATGCAACCTGGCAGCCATGGAGAGTGGACCGGAATGCACATGTGTGAATAGTCAACTTCACTGTACTAGTCAGTGGAGGCATGAGACACCAATGAGTGAGCATGTGTACTGTGTGGCCGTCGCACTCAAAATGGCTGAGCGAGTAGAGCAATAAGGCTGCATCAAATTTTGCCTCAAGCTTAAACATTCCACCACAGAAACTATTCGGATGATTCAGAAGGGCGCAGCTCTGGGCAACTTGTGATTGGCAGCTTCATTGCATAACGTGCCCACTCATGCATCACATCAAGTGCAGTTTTTTGGTGAAACATCAAATCACCCAGGTGACTCAGCCCCACTACAGCCCAGATTTGGTGCCCTGGAACTTCTGGCTTTTCCCAAAACTAAAGTCACCTTTGAAAGGGAAAAGATTTCAGACCATTGATGGGATTCATGAAAATATGATGGGGCAGCTGATGGCAACTAGGAAAGCTGTGTGAGGTCCCAAGGTGCTACTGTGAAGGGGACTGAGGTGTCATTGTTCCATATACAATGTTTCTTGTATCTTGTCCCTTCTTCAATAAATGTCTATTTTTTAATATTACATGGCTGGATACCTTCTGGACAGACCTCATATGTATAATCACTTAGACCTTATACTTGGGCGAGGTGGGCAAGGTGGTCCCTGCCGTGGGTCCCATAATTTAAGGTGGTCTGCATTTCATAAGCACACACACACACACACACTGTTATTACAGAAGATATGGGCACTTCTGTTACTTGAGATCTGGTGATCAGTGCTGCATAGCATAACCCTGACCATCACTTTGTGACTAACATCATGCAAGCCCCAGGAAATGTGTCTCCATCTCTTGCCCTCTGTCTGAGAAACAAAAGAGGACTGAATCCCAGCGGCCCAACACTGCGTGGGCTGTCCTGCTGAGGCTGCCATCAGAGGCGGACACTGCTTCAGAGGACAGGGAAGGTTTGGACAGTGGACATGCGTAAGGAAGAGAAAAGACAAATTAATTTGTCAAACACTTCCTCTCAGATAGCATGAAATGCAAGCTTTTCTTGCATAACAAAATATCATCTCCCAGTAGTGCCAAGTGTCCGTTTCCTTGCTTTTCTTCCTGTTCTAATTCGTGGGTCCAGAGGAGCTCACTAATTAGCACAATATCTGCAACAGCTGCACACAACAGCTGAGGAAGATCTTGCGATGGCAAATAATTTATTTTATTCTTGAATGTGTATATGCGTAGATCTAGACAAAATGCATGAAGCATGATACCAATTGATAACTAGATGTACGTTGGCCATTAAAATGGCATAGCGTCTCACCATTTTAAATATTTAATTTGATTTAATCAAGTGTTTAAAAATTAAATTTCAGCTTTATTGGAATAATTTGATCTAAATTTTTAATATTTACTAGTTGTAACTTGATTTCTGCCTGTTAATAATTTTGAATATTTTAGAAGAAAAGAAGACTCAGAACAATTATTTAGCTGTTCAATATTTAAACGTGTTCGGTGGGACTCCAGTCAAACTCTTGCCCGGGGCCTCTCAAATGTAAGGGTTAGGCCTGCATTTTCAAAAAGATTCTGAGAGAAAATACACCAGAATTTTAAGGAAGGTTGGCTCTAGACTGTGGGATTGCCATGATTATTTTTTAAATTTTATTCTTTTCCTTTGTATTTTTCCAGGTTTTCTATGATTAAAAAAATATACCTAATCAGAAAAAAAAAAAAAAAAGCCCACCAAAGTTAAATGTATATTTTCAAGTGTTGCATCTTTATTAGGTCAGCTCTCAAATCCCCTCCCAGCCGGGGCCCTGGGACAGATTTCTAATTCTGACCCTCTGCTCCCACAGGCACCCAGATTTCCAGCAGGAGGGACCCTAAGGGTGGCCCTACACTCCGCCCACACTGACTGCTTTTTCCCCCTTAGCTGGCACGGGTGCCAGTTAACCAGACACATAAAGCTGCCCCTAAATCCCCCATGGGCCACACTTAGTGACCAGCCTTCTCAAACTGGTTTTCCTCACTCTATGCTCCTTCTGGGCACAAGGTAGAAATCAGGAACTTCCCCAGGTTTAGGCTGACACCCGACACCTGACCTTCCAGAAGCCTTCTCTGGAAGATGGTCAAGCACACTAAGGGTGAGGACAGGTGCTGTTTTGGTTTATTAATCAATTCTTGAGACCAGCAGAGGGATTTTCCCATGTAGGGGATAGACAATGAAGGAAAACCCCTGCATTTCGGAGAAAACAGCCATGGGAACAGAGAGGTGAGGAAGGCAGGATGTTTCCTCTAGTTCCCATCCAATCCCAGTGGAGCTACCTGACCTCTGCAGCTTCCCCGTCACTTCCCCCACGGGCAGTGCGTGAGGGGGGCTGCATTTCCTTGTCAGACCATTCGACTGGTGAAAGTGTTCCTAGAACTGGGGGAGGAGGCCTTTGCCGCCCTGTGACCTAGGGGGTCCCCGAAGGGCCTCAGAGCTGAGTCAACGTCTCCTTTTACACCGGAGGCTCAGAGTTCCCCTGATGACAGGTGCTGGGTCACAGCGCAGCCATGTCCAGAGAGGAACCCACAAGTTTTCTCCTCCAGCACACTGCATGCAGGTCCTGAAACTTTCCCTCCCACTGTGACACTCTATGTTGAACACAGGATACCTGCCACTTCTTCAACGAAGCATGCTTACACTTAAGGATTTTTAGGAAATGATCACACCCAGACGCTTCTCCTGAGCTGCAAATTGAGTGAAGAAGAAGACGGCCATGCCCAACTCACCACTGGCTTCAGCATCTCATTCCCAGCATGCTACCCGGTTCGCTGATTCTGAAGGGGACATTTTCACATCTCTGACAGCAGACTTGATTTGCAATCAACCACAGGCCCAAATTTCATGGGCAGCATTTTTCCCTTAGCAGATCAATCATTATGCATCAAACAATTGCTGCATCTCAGATTCAATGAAACAGAGTAAAATATGGCAATGGTGGCCAAAACATATTTGTCAAGTGACTAAATGTGCCAAGCACCATGTTCAAGTTCTTTGCGCATGCGTCACTTCATTTATTCCTCCCTAAAAATCCTCCTAGGAAGGAAGCAGATAAGAAATCTGAGAGGTAAGATAATGAAAATCTAGATCAATTAAGATTTTCCCAAGGTCACACAGTAATGGTGGAGCCAGACATGACATCCAGTTCTGAAAAGGCAGAATCTATGTGATAACCACTGAGCATCCAGCCTTCCCAAGAGTGAAATTCCCTTGTTAACGAGTAGAGTGACCAACCATCCTGGGTTGCTCTTGTCTGAGGGGTGTCCTGGAACAAGGGACTTGTCTGGAAAGTCCCTGACAAATCAGGATGAGCAATCGCCCTGCCACCAAGTTCAAGAGTCCTCCATTTCCCTGCTTCTGCCTGTCTGCTCCCTCCACGAAGCCTCCATCTCTTGAGGGCCTGCCCCTGAGCAGACCCCTAAGCCTGTCAGGACTTCTAGAGCTGAGTCTCTCTCTAGATCTGCGGCCCCTCCACGTTTCAGTGCCAGGAAGTCATCCCTGTCCCACCTTCCCTGAATGTCGGCCACCAACCAACACTGGATCCAGATGCTAGCTGGACCTGCTGGGCTGTTGTTCCAACAGCTGAGCACACTTTGTCCAGGTGCTCGAAGCTTCATTGAAATTATGTACCAGGCTGTGGCTCCTTAAATCCTGTTTCTTGCTGCTACGTGGATTTGACAAGAAGTGAAACGTTTTCATGTCCCGGGGAACTACTAATATTAGCACATTCAGACTCCAACTGGAAGGCCCCTTTCCTGTGAGAAGGCTTCCAACCTGCCAGGCTGAGGTTGCAGGAATCCAGCCAAGGCCCGTTTGTTATGAAGGCCAAGTTACCATTGGGCAGCATTTCTCAGGGTTGAGGGTGAGGGCAGACCCCAACCTGAGGCCCTTACTACCGTGCGCATTCCTGGTCTCTCACCCAGACTTGACTCATCAACCCCCAGCTATGGAGCCCAGATGTCTGAATCTGAAATAACCTCCCCTGGTGGTTCTCATACTTGCTAAAGGTTATGAAACACAGCAGGAGACAATTTCAGACATTCCCGTGGCCCCTGTCTCATGTCATTTCACTCCAGACCCTCCTGCAGCTGGGCCACCATTCAGCTGAGTCCAGCCTCCTCGTGCCCCAACCCTTGGGACTTTGACCCCAGCTTCTTTCTCCTGGGCCTGTCACTGCTGTCTCACAGCTGGACAGGAGGCATTAAATAGCTCGGTTCCCACTCGGGAGCAATGGCAGCAGCCTCTGGGAAGCCTGCAGTCACAGTTCAAGGACTCAGGGGAGCAGCTTTGCAGGGCAGAGCGGGCGCTGCTTTACTTACTAGGCACACGCATCTCTGGTGCCCACTTCCTCCAGCTTCATGGGGACCTGGGCTCCCACCCTCTCTGCCCCAGCCACACCCATCTCTGGCTGCCACCCTCGCTCCTCTCCTCACCTGGTAGCCTCCCAGGGCTCCCCCCAAGGGCATTGTGGGCTATCTGGTAGTCCTGGGAAATTTTACATGAGAATGACTATAGTGATACATGACACCCCACCCTGTGACCACACTCCAGAAATACAGGGATGGGATCTGGGTTTGGTTCTTCACTATATCCTCAGTACTCAGTACAGAGCTTGGCACATTGAAGGGATCTAATGATAACTGAATAAAGGGCTGTGCAAATAAAGCCCCACATGACCCAAAGAAACAAGAGCTATTATCATCCCCCTTTCACAGCTAAGCAACTGAGGCAGAGGTGAAGGAAGTTACGCTGCCCAGCTACTAACTGGCAGAGCAGAACAGGATCCCACACTGTGGGCCCCAGAACCCCCTCATTCTTATCCCCCATGGCACCCCCACTTCTGGGAGCACGCAGGGGCAAGCAGACCTGCGTCTGGTTTGGCAACGGGTCTGCCATCTGTCCTGAGACCAGCAATGTCTTCACTTGTAAATTCTCTCTCTCTTCTTGTTCCTGGACTTTCCTTTCTGCTTCTCTTTCTTTCTTCTCTCCCCTCCCTCCCTCCTCAGATCTCCCCTGTCTATTGTGCCTTCAGACTGACAGTCACAATGACCAGTGAGCCCTTAAAGAGAACTTCTCAAAATCAAGGCTGAGTTATGCTGGAGACAGAAAAACCCAGCACATGCCCGGGAGATTCCCTAGTTCAGGTGAGTTGGGAAATAGGTAAATAAATATTGAAAAGAATTAGTATGTTTTTTTTTTTTTCTTTTAAAGTCTATCTTTAATATGAAGGAAACATACATTTTTAAAAACGGTTCCTAAAGATGAAGATGTTTGGAAAACTTGGAGAAACAGATATCATCATGATAATTAGAAACTGGCTTCTACCCTTTATAGTGAATCCTGATGAGATGCATCCTAAAGTGTAAACAGATTTGAACAATAAACTTATTGAACCATATACAATTATTTCTGGAGAGAAATGGATGAGCGGTTGGTTAGACAAATGGAAGAGGTGTGAATGATTCTTAACACTCTGATCTGGCAAAATGGTCCTTGGAAATTAATGGAACAAAAAATTATACTGGGGAAGAGAAGCATCATCAGCGAAAGCACTAAACATAGGAACCATGAAATGAAAATGCATTCTTATGAATAGGAGAATTAATGAAATGAATTTAAGAAAAGGTCAAGTTGGGGAGAATATCTGATTGCTGCAGCTCCACAAAGCCCCTACAATCACTGTGGCATTTGAAACACAGGCATTTGGAAGTACAAAGTCCTGGAGAAATTATCCATTCCATGCTCTTTTTCTATTGACGAGGTACCTCCGGTCCAGAGAGGGTAAGTGACTGGCCTCAAGTCACACAGCAACCAGTCTTTATGCTGCATTAATGCCACATGTGAATCAAGGGAAGTTGTGCCTCCATCTAGTCTGAGTTTGGTGGCAGGTGCTACACATTAGAGGGTGCTGACACGTAGGGGACAGTCCCAAGGAGCTAGCTCAAGAGTCTCCATACTTTCTAGGGTCAGAGAGACCTGAGCTCAAATCCTGATTGTACCACTTGTCAGCTATGACCTTCCAAACGAGCCTCAGTCTCCTCGTCATAACATGGGGTCAACATTGCCTACTTTGCAGAATAAAACGTGGTATCCCAGAAGAAGCACCTAGTACACGGTAGGAACTAGATAAATAATGCTAGTGTTGTAGGCATGACTAGAATTCATTGCCTTGAAGTTCTAAAAAGTATCCCAAATGAAAAAAAAATAATAATGGAAATGAAAGGAAAATAAAACATCATGACAGAATTAGAGGTTTGACAGAAAGAAATTAGGAATGGAGTGTGGTCCCAAAGGTTGTTAGCTTTTCCCATGAATGTCAACTGGCCTGGGGTTGCAGAAAAAAATATGGATGCTGCCTGGGGATGTACCAGCATCTCTTTCCCAGCCTGGTCCTCGAATTACTCTTGAGGATTAGGACTGCCCTTCCCCAGGTCATGCCGTTGAGGGTCCCTCAACAGAACACTGTCCCCAGAACTAGCAGTGTCCACTCGCAGGGCAGTGCTGTCCTTTGGCAGCCCCCCTCTCCCCACCCATCACTTGTTTGTCTGATGTTTGGTTCAGAGAAAAAGGGCAAGAAGTGTCCTGAGGTGAGGCTCCACTTCCCACCACAGGGGGTGCCAGGGAGGCACTGTCCTCCGGGGCTCTGTCTGTAGCGGTCAGGTAGGACCTGTCTGGCTCAAGGTTTTATGGGGGTCCAGTTTGAAAACACCCATGTGATCTGCAGAGCCCTGAGGTGCCTCCACTCAGCAGGACCCCTGCTCAATCCTGTTGGCAAGGGAAAAGAGGAGTGTCCTGGTTAAGGGCTCATTCTTGTTCTATTCCTAGGAGAAGCCAAAGTGTATTGAGCTAGAATTTAGCAGCTCTCTCACACCTTCAGATTCAACCCCCCATTTTAACTAAACAGCAATGCCGTCCCAGCTCAAAGTCTGCTGTGTTCTCAAAGCCTCTGGGTCCCTCTATTGAACCAAGTCCCTCCTCCAGCTCCTGCGACTCCGCGTGGACCACTGCGTTTCTGGAATCCAAACAAGACCAAATGTCATTCGGCAGCAACTGAGGTCCGTAGTCCCCTTTTCCTTTATTCCCAGCACCTATCTGGGCACCTAGCACATGGTGACAAGCTCAGAGCATTCTCAGATCCTCAGGGCATTCTTTAATATAGTTCTTATATTAAGTGAAATAATTGTGGGAAATGTGGGGCTGGGCCAAATGGACTCAGAGGCCAAATGTTCCAACAGTGGTTTTACTCTTTTTATAGCCTGTATTCTCTGAGGGGAAATCCAAGGTAGTTTATTCCAAAGAACTTAAAGGGTAAAGGATCCTGTGTGCCTGGCAGTGGCAGGACAGCCGGCATGCCAACCCAGGGAGCTGCCTGAGGGCACAAAAGAGGTTGCTCTTTGGTGATGGATGAACCCAGGGTCGAACTCAAGTTCTACTACTTACTACCTTAGCTTCATTTTCCTCATTAGTAACAAGAAGAGATAGTACTTACCCTGAAGGATGGTAGTAAGATTTAAATGTGATCACATGCAAAGCACTGGGCTCATAATAGGCCCGTTAGTGCAACAGTTCTACTCTCTCATCGTGATTTAGAGACGTGCCCGTGAAAGAGTTTGGCTGACTTGGACGAGGTGCGACACTCCCTTCTCCACATGCACATGTGTGACTGACTGTAAGCAGGTCATTTAATATATGCGAGGTCTGTTTTCTCATCTGTAGAATGAGAATAATAAATAGCTTAAAAAAATAAACTTTACTGGGTTTGAGGAAGGATTAAACAAGGTTAGTAAAATGCCAAAAATTGCCTGGAACTTATTCAATTCTAAACAAGTAGTCAGTATTACTTTGTTCTCCTTTAAGCTGGTATGAGGCATCTACCAGGCCCAAAGTCAGGGTCGGGCTTTGGGTGAGCTCTGTGGAGTTGGGGGTCCCTGCTAAGAGGACAGAGGATATGGCAGAAAGCCTCTGAGCTGGTCAGCTCCGCAGGCACCTGATATTGGTTGGACTCTGGAGATGACCCAGAGGTTCACCATCCAGGGGGAGGTCAAGAGAATTTCGAGGGGAAGCCCGGTACAGATAACTATAAGGCACTGCATTTCCCGGTTCTCAACTTCCATATGAATTTTTCCCTAAAACTGATCTGCCCGCGCTGAAAGCATCATTTCAGTTCTCTGGTCTTACCTCTTCTTCTCCAATCCCCCGCTTCTACTGTACAGCCTTGTGTGTCTTTTCACCCCGAATCTTAGTGTGGTACACATCCTACCGAGTCAAAAGTTCTGGGGCATCAAATGAAGGGACCATCCAACAGATGGCGTTCTCAAGGTCACCTTTAATCAAGGCACTCTACTCACCACTCCCCAAACCCGGGGCCCGAGTACAGCTGTGCAGGGAGTGTTGACTCCTTAGTTCCAGGGTTGCCGTTTGCATGGTCTGTGCAACTATCTTTCCCTGTGGTGTTGCAGCGGATAGACTACGTGGCTGTGTGAGGTGGTCCTGGCCCTGTCCGTCTCATTAAGAGAAACAGTTTCCATAAAATTTAACCGTTGAATAATTATTCATCAGCATTTCCAGTGCGTTCGTGTTATTTTTATCACATTTGTATTGCCAACAGCCGAAATGATAACTCAATCCAGAAGGGGTTTTATTTTTTTTTTTAATTCATAGAGGCTTATGGTCACAGGAAATAAAAAAAATATATTCAATTTATATACATCTTTTTGTTGCAGAGAAGTATGATAGGAAAATCAATAAAAGACTTTCAAGCATAAAAATACATTATATTAGAATTAAATTCAGTGGGGGAAGTGGATTGGAAATACAATTTCCTACTGTTAAGTAAGAGCTCATTTGTGTATTTTTTTTTTTTTTAAAGGATGGCGGTGGGTATCAAATTGCTAGGATATTTGTATTTTATTGGACACATTTAAAACAGCGATGTGACAGTCTTCTCTCACAATATCTAGATTTACATTACATCCCTACCAATTATTTGAAATTGCTTAAGATATTCTAGATGTCAGCTTTAAAGTGTTCAAGAAGGGACATCGGTATTTAAAATAATTTTAGGAAATATGAAGCCAAAGTAGCTAACCCCCCTGAAGCCAACCCCACTGAGCAGGCAGCCTGCCCCAGCAAGTGGGTGGTGCATTGTGTCCACAGCAGGATGCACATCCCCTCCAGGAGTGTTCGTTGTATTTCTTTAGGCTGAGCTCAGACTCAGGGAGGGACAGTGCTACGCGGGAAGGAAGGTTTTTGCCTACAGAAGGGGTTTGCCTGCCTGTCTCTTCCCATTCCTCTCCTTGCCGCAGAACTTGGGCTTTCTTCTGGGTGACCCTGGGCAAGTGTTCCCTCCCATTGGGCGCAGCAACTTGAGTACCAGAAAGGTGCAGAGTCAATCTGACCTCCTCCCACTCAGGGCCTGGGCTCTCAGGTGCTCATTTGGGACTCTGGCTGCTCCTCCACGAAGGTTCCCTCATGTGTGCAAAGCCTTTAACCAACTTGCGTGAATAAACTTCTGGGAATATAGAGGAGGTAATTAAAGTCGCCTTATTCAATAAACTTAAAAGCTTAAATTATGTATACACACACACACACACACACACATATATTTTTAAAGATTTTATTTATTTATTTATTTTTAGAAAGAGGGAGAGAAAACTTGATCAGTCGCCTCTTGCATGCCCCTAACTGGCCCACAACCCAGGCGTGTGCCCTGACTGGGATGTGAACCCACGACCTTTCAATCCAGGCTGAGGCTGGATCCACTGAGCCACACCAGCCAGGGCTAATTTCACAGATATTTAAAGTAACTTATAAAAAACATGTTAGTATACCAGTGTGGTAGTTATAATGTTAATTGAAGTTAATGTATTGAATGTGAATTGAATTAATGCATTAATTTTCAATTAACATATTAACACAGTCTTGTATGTATTACACATATAGTTAGAAATATTGCTTTCTTTCCATGCTCACATTTCATTCATGAAACAATTGTAGTCATTCTCTTCACATACATTGTTGACTCTGCTGTCTTTGTCACCACTAGAGCCACTACTTGTGTCTTCCTCCAGAGCGCATCATCTCCACTTCCATCTGTTATTTAAATACAGGACACTTGCATCCATGGATGATGCTGTCACTGGAAATTATACTCCTAGCCTCAAGTACCCATTCTCTATTCATGAGCTCTGCAAAGTAACCACTTAGTGTATTGTTTTTTTAAAGAGATCTTTAAAAGGCTTGTTTACAGCAGCCAGCACTTGCAATAATAAGGAAAAATGACTAAATCCATGCTTAGTAGTATTGTCTCCATTCTTGCTCTAGAAAGTGACCTTTATAAGCATTTGAAGCATAACATTGATTGAAGTTATTGGGAGCTAATGTGTCATCCCCAAATAGTGCTTTGTGGGTTAAAATTAAGCGATTGGAAGTGAGCCTTATCAGGTGAGAGACTCAGTGAGGACTCACATAGAAGGTAAATCTCTTTTTTTCTGAGAGATAATGGGTGAGTGGTTGGTGGAGGGACAGTTGCATGTTAGAGTCTGGCTAGATTCTAGACCCTCCCTCCCAGGTTGGGGCTTCACAGGGGCCACTTTCAGGTCCCTCTTTGGACGATGGGTTTGAGTTTGTGGGAGGTCAATGGCAACATTAAAATCCAGACCCAGACCCGAGCCAGGGAGGGGAAGTCATGCTCGCCACGCTCTGCCTCCGTACAAACGGCGTTTTCTCCTCTGCTACCCTGCTGTCTCTCAGCCAGGCTGTGAGGTGGGTGTTTGTGAGAAAGCTGAAGCTCTAGGCATTTTCAGCTTCATTTATAGACACAGGAAAACCTAGCCAATCATTCATCTCCAAGTAGTTACAAACTTAATGCCCAGAGGCTCAGCGCCAGCTTTGGAGTCAGACATCTCGGGTTTAAACCCTTATTCTTTCGCTTAGAAGACATATGTCCAGCAGTGAGTCCCTTGATCTTTCTGGGCTTTACTTATCTTATCTATAAAATGGGGCAATAATGTCTACCTCATGGGGCTGTTGCGAGGATTAAAACAATGGTACCTAGCCCCGAGCCCAGCACATTGTTTGCTCTGCGTGTAAGAACCTGGACCCGTCAGACTCAGCCTGTGAGAACAAATACAAAAAATGAACCAGCTGCTGCTCCTCAGGATCATAGAGCTTCCCCTGGAAAATGAGTGGCCACACTGTTTCTTTTTGCACATGGGAAATGCAAGAAAGAAGATAATAAACTAGCCTCCCACCCACACTCGGTACCAGTGATTCAGGCAGGGATCTTGGTGTGTAACAAGCATCTTAAAAATCATACTTGTGGCCTGTTTCTCTTACGACAACAATGATATAGAGGTGCAGAAGAAAATTGCAATTGACTCTCATTCCCAAGGAAAAAAAGATCAGTTATTTTGGTATACATCCTTCTAATTCTTTGCTTGCTTGCTATTTCTTTTAATTGCAAACATGGGATCATACTCTCCATTTTACTCTTTTTTTTTTTTAATGTTATTTTTATTATTTTTAGAGAGAGGGGAAGGGAGAGAGGCAGAGAGGGAGAGAGACATCAATGCATGGTTGCCCTTCACCTGCCTCTAGCCACAGATTTGGCTGGAGACCTGGCTTACAACCTGGTTATGTGCCCTGGCTGGGAATCGAACCAGTGCCCTTTGGGTTTGCAAGCTGGCGCCTTATCCACTGTGCCACCAGCCATGGACTCCATTTTATTCTTCACTTGGTTTTCTTACTTAATGCCTGCAAATACCTTTTCATGGCATTAACTGCAACTTCCCATCATTTAAATGAGTGCACAGTGTTCTATTCAGTGGTTGTGCCATTGTTTTTCTAAACCAATCCCTTTTTGAAGGCTTTTAGCTTGTTTCTAAAAACAAATTTCTCCCATTATAAACAAGGCCTGTTAGAATATGACAGTGTGTAGTGCACTTGCTCCCATTGCTTTGGATCTTTTCATTAACTTGGAAAGAGAGAAATGTAATCCTCATTCTTTCCATTTGACAGATGAGAAAACGGAGGCTCACAGAGTAAAAAGTGGCTTGCCCAAGGTCAGCAGCTCCCAACCTGAGCCTTTTGGTCCCTCCAGGCTGGCTAACCACCTGACACCCCATTTTTCTTTTCCTTTTTTCTTCATAAAGTAACATGATTAAAGAATACTTCTGCATCTTCTACCTCTTTCTCCGCAGGAGCATCTGGGCTTAGAGGAACCACTTAACCCAAACCAGAAACCCTGACCCCCCAATCCACTCCTCACATACTCCAGCTTTATTTTGATCATTGTAGTTATTGTTGTTACTTTCCTGTTTATTTACTTGCCTTTCAGGGACTCTCAGTGGAGCCGCACCAACCCCCGTGATTGGAGGCCAGGTTGTCCTAATCCCTACAACACTTGCATTTCAGCCAGACATCTGTGTGGGTCCAAAACCATTTTTGATGATCTCAACCCAGACTAGAACTTCATTTTACACCTGAGCATAAAAGAGTATGCTTGGTGTAATTCACACTGACTTTTCCAGAAATGCAGCCATCATGGAAATTGAGAGATGATTTTACATTCTTCATCTTGGAGTTTTGCGTGTCAGAAAATGACATCATCAGCAACAACACTGTTCCTGGTGTTCTATCAGTCTGCATCTGTAGCTGTCCCAGTCAAAGCAATTCTAAGCATATCTACCAATGTCTTTTTGTAGCCTTTATTTCAAAGTGTCAAAGATAAAGAAGAAATGTCATCAACATTCAGCTGGCTATTACCTCTTTTTTCTTAAATTCAAATATTCATTACAAGTAAGCTTAAACACCTGAATATTCTATGATGCTTTCTGGTGAGCAAATATTTGAATATTAAAATACATTATTTTATTAAAAGTACTTACCTTTTGTTTCTCCATTGCATTACAGTGAAAATGCTTTGTTTGATTATTTAAATTATGTGAACAAGCAGAATGTGTTACCTGTACATTTCATTTCCGAATGATTAAGGAACCATTGAAAAGATTTGAGTTACCAAGGGGCCTTTGGGTCCCATTGTGTTGGGAACCACTGGTGTGGTCTGTCTCCCCTACCAGAGGACCTGCTCCATGGAGGCAGGGCCTGGTCTGAGTCCCCCACTCAGAATAGGACTCAGTAAAGACCACTTGGATGAAGGAATGATGGAGGCATTCCAGGCATTAAAAAAAGAAAAGAAAAAAAAAATAAAGGGTGGGGGAGATATTCATGAGCAGAGCCAACTTTTGACAAGTTGATTAGATAACATTTCTGAATTTCTTTATCTCCAAGTACCAACTAGGGTAGAAAGCCTGATCTCCTTAGATGTTAAGAAGATTCAAGGGGATCACAGATCTGAAGACCCTGGCACAGTTCCTGACATGGGGTGGGGTTGTGGAGGAGCACTGAATAATTGATTGTTGCTATTATTTTTGTTGTTAGGTGTCTTAAGCAGTAACTCTCTATTTTCAGCTATCTGGTCCTCTTCTCTACTCAAAATCTGGTATTAATACATTTTCCTAAGAACCGCCTATTCCTATTTATTTATTTCTTCCCACCTCCCCCATTCTAAGCCTGAGCTACCTTCAATAATCTCACTCTAATTGGAAATCAAGACTGTCAGGCTGACCTTCCTCTCCTCTCCCCAGTTCTCAACTTGATCCTGTCTCTGCCAGATGCAAATGTCCCCACCGTTCCAAGCGGAAGCCATAGGCCAGGAGGGTGTCATGAAGGCCAGACTCCCTGTGGGCGCCACAGTGGGGCAGGCCTGGTACCCTCAGACTTCAGCCACCACACAGGGTGTGGATTTGGCGCCTCTGCCAGTTCTCCGTGATGAAATGCCACCGCCCCTGGGGAGCCATCCCCAGCTTTCCACAGTGGCTTGGCGGCAGGTTTATCACACTCGCTGAGAGAAGACATAATCAATTCCCCAGCTGGCACTTTACGCTGAATACCCACTTTTTCAGCTTGATAGCAGGACTAAATTAGTTATTTAGCAACTAGGCCCTAATTTAGAGCGAGCGAGAGCCTTGACAAGGATCATTGTTCAAGGCCATCCCCCCTTCACCATAAGATAGGAGGCCCACAAATCCCCAGAAGGTGATAAATAGACAATTAGAAAATAGATATATTTGGTTAGATCTACAAGGCTCCCCGGTGCTGTCAGGCTCACAATGAAGGGGGCTGAGGTAAATTGGTGGCCAATGAACACCAGCTGCACGGCCATCCGTCCTGCAGACACTCAGCCATATGTGGCCATTTACAGGCCGTCCTGAAGAATAGCTCGGACCAATAAGACCAGAGGGAACTAAAAATACTTGACAAAGTTGGCTGCTCTTCATTTAACAAGAATAAAATATCTAATGGGGTGTAATGGAGGCCATCAGTCACCTACTGCCATTCCCGGTCATAATCCCATACTTTTAACTATTAATGTAACCTTTTTTTTTTCTCTCTCTCTAATAAGTGAGACAGGCACATCCGCTTTGTATACAGGGTGGATGTTTGGGGAGTGAGGATGAATGGGAGATGAGGGAGAGTTTTGGCAGAGGATGAATTCCAGCTTAAAAATAGAAAAAAAAAAATGATGGGAATATAAAATGGGGCAGTAGCTACTGGGGGAAACAGTATGGAGGTTCCTCCAAAAGTTTAACCTAGATTTGCCTTGTGATCCAGCAATTCCACTCCTAGGTAGGTACCCAAAAGAACTGAAAGTAGAGACTCAAATAGATACTTACACACCATTATTCATAGATTTTCCAGAATAGCCAAAAAGTGGAAGCAACCCAAGTGTCTATCAATGGACGAGTGACCAAAAATGTGATGTATACATGCAATAAAATAGGATTCAACCTTAAGAAAGGATTTCTGACGCAAGGATGAACCTTGAGGACATTATGCCACGCAAAGAAGCTAGACACAAAAGGACAAATATTGAATGGTTCCATTTGCACGAGGTCCTTAGGATAGGTAAATTCACACAGACAGAAAATAGAGCAGTGGTGACCAGGGGCTGGAGGGAGGGGGCAATGGGGAGTTATTGTGTAATGTATAGAGTTTCTACGTGGGATAACGTGAAAGTTCTGAAATTAGAGGTGATGGTTGTGCACCATTGTGAATGTCCTTAAGACACTGAATTTTATATACTTAAAAATGGTTAAAGTGGTAAATTTTGTGTTATGTCTGTTTTACCACTTTTTAAATTTTTTTAAATAGGAAAGGAAGAGCAGGCAAAACATTTAGAATCTGCTCAACTGTCACACACTGTATTCGGTGGGTAGGAGCTGCTTATTTCCCCCAAGGTAAGGTTTTCTGGTCCATCTGCTTCTTTTAACACCAAGAAGTAGTCATGAGCCCTCCTCTGAGTGTAACCAAGCCCTAGGTTCTGTGGCAGGTAAAGAAAACAGGCTTACCCTGGGAGATGTCATTCCACTGGAGGAAACAGACACATGCACAAAGAACACAGAACTGCAAAGACCCGGCATTTGGAAGGTGGCATAGGAGGGGAAAGGTGTCCTCAGCATCCTGAGGAAGAAGAGATGTGACCCAAAAGAGAGGCTAATGGCACTGGTCATAAAAAGCCCTTGAGCTTGGGGCACAGAGGACAGGCAAGATTTGTCCAGAAGGATATACCATCAAGGTTTTCCAGGCAGAGGAAAGAATATAGACAAAGGGAAAGACACAAGACATGCCTCCCTATTTAGTTGGAGTGGAAGGTATGTGAAGGGGAGTAAGAGGATGAGGTGGAAAGTGAGGATGGAGGTAGTCAAGGGAAGCCTTCATTCATTTGTGGCTCGTTCATTCTACAAATATTTGTTAATTATTATGATGTGCTAGATATTGGGATCTGTGGAAGAGAGATATAGGTAGAGAAAAGGAACAGAAAGACTGGCTCAAGTTGGCCTGCACAATAGGAAATGGATTGGGCCACACAACAGAGGCTCCTGGGTTTGTTGATTCAGAAGACTATCCATGCCATCACATATCCAAGACCTTTGTTATTTATTTATTATTCTAATCCTCACCCAAGGACATTTTTTCATTGCTTTTAGAGAGAGAGAGGAAGGGAGGAAG
This sequence comes from Noctilio leporinus, assembly GCA_004026585.1. Lineage (NCBI taxonomy): Eukaryota > Metazoa > Chordata > Mammalia > Chiroptera > Noctilionidae > Noctilio > Noctilio leporinus. The sequence goes on from PVIW01000256.1 coordinate 595,302, forward strand.
GTAGAGAAACATTGATATAAGGGAAAAGCATGGATTGGTTGCCTCACCTACGCACATCCTTGCCTGGAAGGGGGATCAAACCCACACCCTAGGCATGTACCCTGATCAGGAATTGAACCCACAACCTTTCAGTTATGACACGCCAACCAACTGAGCCATGCCAGCTAGGGCTCCAAGAATGTTCTGTCTGTAGTAGAGACTGTATGGTCACTGACCCAGTCTATCTTTTCCCAGAGCACACAGTGTGCTACCTAGAGCACATTTCCCAACCTCCCTTGCAGTGGGTGTGGCCACATGAAGGACCTCTAGCCAATAAAATGTGGATGCAAGTGCCCAGGGCCTCCAAACCTGAGCAAAGAGCCTCCTACGCGCAACCCTGCTCGTCTGCCAACCAGAATTGGAGATGCCCTATGGTCCAAGGGCATGGCAGAACCCCCTGGAGGAAGGAGCATGATTCCCTGAATTACCATATGTGTTAGTTTGCAAGGGATGACATAACAAGACGACACGAACTGAGGGGCTTAAACGACTGAAATTTATTTTCTCGCAGCCTGGAGGCTGGAAGTCCAAGATCAAGCAGTGAGCACGCTGGGTTTCTCCTGAGGCTCCTGTCCTTGTCGTACAGATGCTCATGTCCTCACGTGGGCCTTCCCTGTACACTCACATCCTTGCTGGCTCTGTGCACCCAAATTCCGTCTTCTTCTGAGGCCACCAGTCAGACTGGACAGGACTCACCCCAACAGGCTCATTGCAGCTGAATCATCTCTTTAAAGGCCTTATCTCCAAATAGCAGTCACATTCTGATGTACTGGGGGTTGAGGCTTGAATGAATTAATAGGGGACATAAGCCCATACCACTACATGAAAGGCCTTTTCCACAAGCCGGATAGAAATTCACATGATCAAGAAATAAACCGCTGTTGTGTTAAGGCACTGAGATGTCGGGGGCTGTTTGTTAAACAGCTAATGATAATTAGCCTGATTAATCAACTATAAGTCCGCTCGGCAGTTAGTAGTCAGCTCCGTCCTAAGGCTGGTTGAAAGATGGCTGCCAGGAGAACCGGGGTTGTCTGCTTCCTCTTTCACACCCATTGGGACGGAGAGGGGCATTTCCAGTTCTTCAGGAATAGCGATACCCTCCTTTCCCAGACGCCCCTGCTAAACTTCCCCTCGTGTTTCATTAGCCAAGAATGGGTCACACACCCATGATCAATCACCCCTACTAGGGAGTGGAGTTAGTCTGACTGGTTTATATAATCAAGGAGAGCCAATTTCCCCCCAAGCACGTGGCTATGTGAAGGAAGAAGGACTATCTGAATAAAAATGGAAGTTTGTTAGACAAGAGGAAGAACAGATGTTAGGAATGCAATCAATATCTGATCTAACACTTTTAGCAAGTTTCTCTTCATTCTACAGCAGCCGGGGGCCAGACCTCTGGCGAGCCCAGCCCTTTGTGGGAAATTTTTAAAAGAACATGTAGAACAGGACTGGAAGAGAATTGTGTGTTAATCGATCCTAAGCCAATCCTTTTATTGTATGGAAGGTGAGGTCCAAGACCACCAAGGAGTCAGAGGTAAAACGAAGACCAGAACCTAGCAGCCTGACCCACACACCCTGCCTTCCCTCCACCTACCAGTGGTTCCTATTCATTGCTGCTCATCAGAAATACCTGGGGAGATTTCTAGCAATACTGCATCCAGAGCCCGGCCCTAACCTGATTAAATCAGAATCTCTCGCCCTGGCCAAGTAGTTCAGTCGTTTAGAGCTTCCTCCTAATATACCAAAGTTGTGGGTTCAATTCCCAGTCAGGGCACATACAAGCATCCACCAATGAATGCATAAATAAGTGGGACTACAAATCTACGTTTCTCTCTTTCTCCTTTCCTCTTTCTCTCTAAAATCAATAAAAAAAAATAAAAATAAAAAATCAGAAGTGAAGCCAGTATCCTGTGTTTAAAAAAATATATCTTTAGTTTATTCTAGTTCAAACACAGCTTTGGGGACCAGAATACCATTTTTTTTTTTTTCTAAAGAAATCATTCTGATATTCCAATGTGCCTTAAGAACAGAAAATCTTATGAATTTAGTTAATCTAGGTATATTTAAGTCACCCCCTACAAGATTGATCCTTGAGTAAGGCATGCTTTCTTGCTGTCTCAATTTCCTTGTCTTTAGATGACATACCAGTTCCTTAACCTCTAACTCCCAGAGCTGTTGTGAGATCCAGGTGAGATTAATGGGACGTGAGCATCCTTTGTAAACTGTTAAGCACTGCTGTCTAATTTGCCAATCCATAGCTGCTTCCAGATCAGCTAAGAAACATTTCAGGAATCCTACTAAAGGCAGGCGCCTCGTCCATACGACCTGAGCCATCAACCTCAAAGACCCTGTGGATGGAAAAGTCAGGTTCCCACAGATGGAGACTAGCACTTGTCCTCAACCCACCACCCACTTAAGGAGTCTCCTCCTTGGCCACTGCTGGTTTCATGCATTATTCAGTCACTAGAGTCACCCTACCGTGGCCCTGATGGTGTCCTTCACACCATCTGAGAATGTCTCCAGGTAGGGCAGACAAGGAACAAGAAGCAGAATGACTTTGAAAACACCTACCAAGTTCAGATGAGCCAGGTGCTGTGGCAGCGTGGGGCTGAGTGATCTTTGCGGGGAAAGCAGGAGAGGGCTGAGTGTCCGGGGGGAGAGGCAGGCAATGACAGCTGCACGAAGTTGGCCATCCTGTTTCATTGTAACACTTGTGGTTTGGGCTTTCTGCATTCTATTTCCCCACCAGAATGCATATTTGGGGTTTGTCGAAAAGGCTCCATTTTAGTTTTTAAAGCGCATTTATGCCTCTTAACTCATTTCATCCTCAAAAACTCCTTGTACATAAATGGATTGAACATTTCCTTCTACTTGAACCTGGCATGCTCTGCTTGTGTCCTAGTTCACCAGCTCAGTCCCTCTGCTCACTGTTTTACATACAGTCATGAACCCAAATGCCTTATGTTCCCTTTCTTTTTCATCTGACTCATGCTCAATAATTAATTCATTCAGCAACTTATATCCAGATTCACAGAAAGCAGAAAACCAACTCAAATGACCTTAGGCAAGAAAGCGGGAGTTAATGTAAGGATTAGAGAACCTCATGAAACTCAAGGACAGGAATGTGGCTGAGTCCTAGGTGCAAAACCTAGGAGCTCAGTCTTTATAACCACCCTCTCCTCTCCTCTGGGTGGGCTCCTATGATTTCCTCCTCTCCTCTTCTCTCCTGTCCACTCCTCTCCCCCTCCCACCCTTCCCCTCCTCTCCCTTCCCCTCTCCTTCCTTCCCTTTCCTGATTCAAAGAGAAGGAAATATGGTACCAAATAGTTCCTGACCTTTGCCTCTTAGGTTTTTAACCACTGAACAAAATAAATCGGGCCTTCCTTCTACCCTGAATTTTAAAAGCCTCAGGAGAAGCTCACTGACCTAGGTGCCCACTCCTGCACCAGTAGAAACCACCATATGAATAGAATGGAGTGGAGAGGGCAATCCTAGAAGATTGGGGGACTAGTGCTGGGAAATTAAACACAAGGTGCCATTACACAAATTACTCTGTATTTCACTATGTGTGAGGCATTCATTCATTCAAAAATATGTATTGAGCACCTGTCATGTGCTAGCCATTGTGATAGTCAGGGGAAATAAAGCAGTAAACGAGACATATCCCTGCTCTCAGGGAGTTTATGGACTATCTGGCAAGATAGACAATACCTAACGTACATCCTATTGCAGTTGGGGTATTATGGAGGAGGAGAGGTGTATCCTCTGACCTAGTTTGGGTAGATGAGATGTCTCCTCTGAGAAAGTGAGATTGAAGCTATGACCAAAAGATGAGTATCAGTTACCTGGAAACTTGATGAAGATTCAGTTTTCAAGAAATGCCAACCTGTGGTAGAATAGTGCAGGCATTGCATATTACGAAGTTTCTGGTTTATAAAAATGGTTCCATGGTCAGATACATTTTGGAAATGCTGGGTTGGACAAAGTTCAGCTCTTTTCTGCATTTCTCTTCTCTTTACTACAAAACTTGTTTGAGATTTTAACAGGCCAAAGTGCCACAAAAATCTCTAAAGAGATTCTCCTTTCCAGCAAAACAAACCTTTTAAGTAACATCTTCATATGCAAGCGCAAGTGCTCTGTCAAAAACTCTCATGTATGGAGCATAAGTGACCTGCCCAGGGACACACAGCTCATTAATGATAGAATCTGGACTCTACCAACCTTCCATTTTTCCTCCCCCATTATCCTTGCACAAATAGGTTGCAGATGCAAGATTGCCTCTTTCCAGACTCCTATATAACTATAGATGGCTGTGTAATCCATTTCTGCTAGTAATATGTTGAGAGTTCTGCTTGAAGACTTGTTCTTCTGATAATACAGGGTTAATAGGATGAGTTTTCTCACCACACTCACCTCCTGCTTTTAAACTCTGTTGATAGAAGATGTGGTGCTGTGAGTTCTTGCAGCTACCTTATGACCACGAGGGAAGCCTTAGCAACACCATGAGTGCAGTAAAGCATAAAGCAGGTGGGAATAGCCATAGCTCTTGATTACATTGTTAAATTGCTGGGCCAACTCTGTGACCATCCACCTCTGGACTTCTTGCCATGAACACTACTTAAAGAGAGAGAGTATATTATTCACAGACAAAGAAAAAGGAAAGGAAAGAAATCTTTACTAATTCAATTATCAACTCTGGTCATCCATGTTGGACTTTTTCCAATACAGAATGTCTCTGTGTTTAATGTTTTCTTGGTAGAATGCCTCTTAGAATGGGAATACCCAGATTTCACAGAACGTAGATCTTTCGATATGATGTTTCAGTCAATATTCATGAAGAAAAACCTTTCTTCAATTCATGTAAAAATTAGCACAAAAAAATCATTGTGACATTATTTACCAAAAAAATATGTAAAACAAGTTTCAAGTTATATGCCAGTTATAACTAGTGGACCATCAGAATCACATGCAAACTTTTGAAAAACACCCCAAGAAACAAACAAAGGGAGGCATGTTTCAGAAGGAGCTGATATTCAAAGAAGCTTTGTCACTGTGTACAAACAACTGTTAAAACCCCTGCTTATCACTTGATGACAGGAAGGAATGTTGTAAGCCTTTTTACCCCCAATTATAATCATTTGTAACTTAAATAAAGGCATTTAGTTTTAGTTATGTTTTAGGAAAATTTGGGTGAGGGTATTGGGTTGACATGTAACACAATAACTGTTTTTCTATTTAAAATACTGAAAAATTGGCTCTCAATTAGAATTTGTATGCAAAATGCCAGGCATGGACTACTGAAAGTACAGAGGCCTGTAATTTTATGTGGCAGGAAAACTGAATTTGAGTTGTTTTAGAAATGCCTTCACTAAACTACAAATCTACACTCCTCCTCTTCTTTGTTTTTTAATTTTATTTCTTTATTTTTAGGGAGAAGGGAAGGGAGGGAGAGAGGGAGAGAAACATCGATGTATGGTTGCCTTTCACCTACCTCCAAATATGAACCTGACTGGAGAACTGGTTGGAGACCTGGTTATGAGCCCTGACTGGGACTCGAACCTGGGACCTTTGGGTTCGCAGGCCGGCGCCATTCCACTGAGCTACCAGCCAGGGCTATACTTCTCTTGTATGAAGAACCAATATAATTGGCTGCATTAAGAGCTTTTGATTTGCATCTTCTGGAAAACAATAATTACCCATTTGTTTCCCATAAGGTTCTATACCACAGAGCCACAGGCCTGGTTGTGCATCAAACCAGGTTTTTAAAAATATAGATGTATATGTCCTACCCTAGACAAATTAAACAGAATCTCTGGAGGCAGTGTTCCTGCATCAATCTTTTTAAACTCTTCAGATAATGTACTCACGTTTGAAGCCATTTCTCTGAACAACAAATTCCTCTGAGAATGTAGGAGTAAGACAAACATTGATATGTCTAAGAATTATGAAACTCACTACAAATTTCCTTTTCTTCTTGGCTACCAGGAAGCTCAACCAAAGTTAGCTAAACTACCTCTCCTGTGCTGAGTACTTACTTCAGTTAATTCTTTTATTTCTTCAGATATCTAGATGCTGTTTTTTTTTTAATCCTCAATCACTTACATTACAACAAAATTCCAAATCTCTGTGGGCTATCGTGAGGCCTTTTATCCACCCTGACAAACCATTTTAGTATACATGTACATGACAAATACACACACACACACACACACACACACACACACACACGCATACCAGGGTAGCCTATACCTCATGCTTTTGACTTAATTTGTTTCCCTTCCAGAAGTTTGATTGCCTTAAATGTGTCTTATAGTGGTTAAAGCCTTAACTAAGCCAATTTTCTATGAATCGGGGCTATCAAATTTTAATATCAACCAACTTTCTGTGGCAAAAAAAAAAAAAAAAATTTAACTTTGGGAACCAAAATATATGGCCTCATTGATGCCTGATTTCATCAACCAGTTAAATTTTTTTGTGTTGTTCTTTTCATCAGTGCTGACAAAGTGATATGGCATTAGACACCCCATGAACTGTTTCTTTGCTCTAATGTGTGAGCTGCGCTTCACTAGAGGGAATAAAATAATCCACTGTCATTTCTGTTTTTATCATATTCAGTTTTGGCAGAGAATTTATTCACTCCCCACTATATAGTTATTTATGTGCTACAATCTTACATTTTTGCATTCCCCAGAGAATGCACCATTAAAACTCTTAATGTGACACCTCATATTTTTAGCAGACTAGAAAATAGTTACAATTTTAATTTAAATTGAAATGACTATGTAATAGCTGGACAAATCAGTTTGAGATCCCCAGAGCTCTTAATTGTAATTCTCCATTGTTTTCCATGCATAAATTTCTTTTCCAAAGTGCTCATTCTGAAATAGTCACTCACTGTTTTTCAGCTGTTCCATGCTCATTCCAAATTCACTTATTTAATAATTTTCTATGGTTAACAACTTCATGATTACACTTTAATGTTAAATATAAATGGTTGAAATAATAAGCTTATTAGAGTGTTTAGAAAAGAGAATTCGACATTTAAGGAATGATAAATTTAAGTATCAAGTGTAAGAGTAGAAAAGATACTCAATCTGTCCAAGAAAACAGCAGAGACATAGGTTCTGATACACATGGTAGATGTGAATGTCTGTCTGCTTCAATGAGCAGAGGAGTCTTTAACATGATGGGATTCAGGGCTGGATGGTGCTCTAAGAGAATCTCGTATAACCTACTCATCTTACAAATGAGGAACACACAGTTCAGACAAGGAAATGATTTTTTTCAAAATCAATGATGTATTAGCCAAGCCCAAGCCAAGAGATGATTTTGAAGTGAACTAAAAGAAGAGGGAGAAGGATTCTCCGAGAGGCAGTCAGATGGCCTCTTTTCCAGAACACCCTTGTCCACCAACACAGGTGTCAAGCGGTGCAAGAAATGATACCATTGCCTCTTGCAGCGCTGAGGATGTTTCATAGCATCTCATTCTTAGGTTAAAAGCAAAAGCAACACCTGAGCTACTGTCGGATCAGGCTTTATTTTAACCTGATGTGGCAACGTTAAGAAGACAAGAATGTCTCCAACAGAAAACTGGTGTAATGCCTCCCAAATAAGCCTTAAAAGGTATACTCAGCATCTCTGAATATTGTTGGAAGCAAAAGTATCTATTCTTCCAATTCATGCCACACCCCAAAACCCCAGGATGGTCACAAACACACACACACACACACACACACACACACACACACAAGCCTAATGAAGGCTTCTACTTAATGAAGATGTTTTAAACCACCTAGAGCCCTGGCTGGTGGCACAGTGTTTAAGGCACCAGCCTGCGAACCCAAAGATTGCTGGTTTGATTCCCAGCCAGGGCAACATAACCAGGTTGCAAGCCAGGTCTCCAGGCAGGTCGGTAGCTGGAGGCAGGTGAAAGGCAACCATACATTGATGTTTCTCTCCCTCTCTGCCTCTCTCTCTTCCCCTCTCTCTGAAAAATAATAAATAAAATCTTTAAAAATAATAACATAATGGGGGCGGGGGAGGACAGAAGGGAGCAAAAAGGGGATGGATGTAATACAACAATAAAATAAAATTTAAAATAATAATAATAATAAAATAAACCACATAAAAAAGAGTCTTTGACAGATTCTGGCGAATCTGGGTCCAGTATTGATCCTGCCACTAAATAATTGTCAATGTGATTTTGATCAAGTCTGTTCACTACACTGTGCCTCAATTTCCTTGCCTAGAAACTGAGAAAATAGGCCTAAAAAGCCCACCCTTCTGGCTCCAGTATCCTATGAATTCTAATATCATCCCTCAACTCCATCTTCATGCCCTTCACTTGACATTTATTGAGCATATTATATAGGCCAGACTTTGTGGTTGGTGCTGAGAATATCAAGTGAATAAGACACTGTCCCTGCCTTCCAGGGTCTGAATCTCCTGGAATGTCTCCTGGAATGAGATGAAGAATAAAGCAAGAGAGGGTTTAGGATAAATATGAAGTGTCTCCCACTGGCATTTAAGTCAGCTGTCATGTCATTGTCCAAAATGGATAAAATGACCATGTAATGTATCATTCAAGCAAGGACTTATTTTTACAGTAAAAGGAGGGGTTATTAACAATTTTACTGGGACGAATAGGCTTAAACTGAGACTATTTCAGGCAACATGGGGTGCAGTCACCCTAAAGATTGGGACTATAAGAGAAAATAAAGTTTAGGGGAATAATAAATTTGGATCTAGAAACCTAGCCTTTTGGGTGCCTATGGAACATGTAAATGGAGCTGTCTAGTGGAAAGGGAGACACAGGGGTTTGGAGCTGAGAGAGATCGGGGCCAGAGATACATACAACTTTGGAAGCCATCATGAGCCATAGGCCAGATGAGGACATCTAGAGAAATGTGAAGAGTAGGAAGAAAACATTGAAGGGGCCCACAGAGGAAGAGGCTGAAAAGGAGACTGAGCAGAAGCGGTAGGAAAACCAGAGAATAAAATCAAGAGCAAAAATGAGTTACAAGTGGAGGAAGTGGTCAGCAGGGTCAGGGGCCAGGAAAAGATAACATAGCCGTTCAGTGCAGCACAAGCACGTCATTGGTGCTCGTACCTCTGGGCAGTTTCCTCCCCAGACGCACTCTAACATCCCCTATAGACCAAAATATTTCTCACCTTCCCCTTAAACCTAGTCCCATCTTCACGGAGCCTATTTGTGAATCTGAAAAATGCAGATGCTTTCCAAAAACTACATGGTACTATTTAAAGGATTAAATAGCATCGTGGATGTGAAAAGCACTTTGCAAACTATAAATACCATACTGAAGTTCTCTCCCTTCCTCCCCAACACCCCTTCTGCTCCAACATCCGAAATTTCTCATCTTCACTCTCCTTCCCTCTGCCTCCACCCAGAATCTTCATCAGCCTTGCCTGTCTAGTCTCCACTTCTCAGCAACTCTCTCGTCTCCCTGAGATCAAGCGTCTGTCCCACTGAACTCTTGAAGCCATCCCTGGTTCCTTCTGGAGGGATCCAATTCTCGCTTCTCTTCCCTCAGCTTTCCTGTCCTTCCTGCTGTGTCAGTACCACTGTCTATCCCTCTTTCTTTTGGTTTTGGTGACTTATTGTTTCCTCTCCCACCTTAGCTCCCACCTGTTCTCCAGAGATGTAGCTGACAATGGCGGGGCCCAGCTGCAACTGCTTTGGGCTTAGATCTAGTCATCTAACCCTGAGGCAAGGGGAATGTTGGACCCATTGTCCCCTTTCTAAAGCCAGATCCTACCCTTGAATTTTCTGTCAAGAAACCCCTGGGGCTCCCATTCTATGAAGAAAAATTCAGACACTACATTATCATGTCAAGAGCCTCGTAGAATTATTGGGAACCTCAAGCGATTCAATTCATAACATCACCTAATCCTCATAACCACTCCCCAACATCCTTGGTGAGGGACTCATAAGTCTTCTTCTTATGACTTTATTTATTTACTTGCTCACTTATTTATGGAGAGAGCAGAGGAGGGGAAAAAAGAGGAAAGAAACATAGACATGAGAAAGAAACATCAATAGGTTGCCTCTCAAATATGCCCTGACCAGGGTCCTGGCCCACAACCCAGGCATGTGCTCTGACCGGGAATTGAACCAGTAACCTTTCTCTCTGCAAGACCATGCCCAACCAAGCCGCACCAATCAGGGTGGGACTCTCCTCCTGCTGCTGCTGCTGCTGGAGCTCTCCAGGGGCAGGGACTGGCCACTTCCTGGGCAAGCATCATTCCTTCCCAGTCAGTCGAAAGCCCTACCTCATATCCTCATATCGAACCAAATCCAGCTTCTTATTATACCCATACATTCCGTCTTCCTTATACCCAACGGGTCCCCTCGAAAAGATCAAATCCCCCTTCCACATATCCTCAGATTTTTAAAGAAGCCTGTCACATCTCCTCAGTCTCATTTCCCGAAAGTCTGGCCCCTTCCTTCCTGCACTTCTCACACCACATGCCTTCAAATCCCCTCATGACCCTGACCTTAGCTGATTGTAACCATTTACAATAGTGGAGTGTGTGTGTGAAGTGAGCAAAGGGAATTTCTTTTAGTTTTCCTTTAAGTAGTTCATTTTTGCAAACATCAGGGAACAATTTCTGAGAGGCAGCATGACATATGATGACATAGAAACAAGGTTATCCTGAGCCCAGCACATCAGACAGTCTGGAAAACCCTTAAGTGAAGAATGCTTGTCTCCATGAAACCTTGATAATTTAAAAGGGACAATGACTATCGGAAGCAGTCAAGGTCTCCATTAAATCCAGCAAAGCTAGGCAACTGGAGGGGTGGGGGAGGTTCTCGTGCAAGGGGACCCTTTGGTCTTTAGCGACATCATTATCTGAGGGTTATTATCATTACTACAAATACTAATACACTTTTATTAAGCACTGGCAATGACCCAGGGCAAGTGAGTTTAAGTTCATATTATATCCATTTTCATTATCGAGAGAAAAGAGGAGAATGAACAAAGGACTATAATGTGAAATTCTAAAGTAGGAAAAATGAAAAAAGGTTAATCAAAAAAAACACACACACACAGAGTAAAGAGAAAGGCTCCAACTGTTCGTAGTCAGGTGCCATGATGGATGGCAGATCTTGTCACCCTAGACTTGTCCCCTGTGATTTCTTTCCATCTCTCTCCCTAAAACAAGATACTTCTCTCAGCTAAGGACATAGCAGGGACAGGGGTGGGGTGAGGAAAAGGGCAGTAGGCTTTTATCTTGGAAATTCTACAAATCAATGTGTCCTAATTCAAATATCTAGCCCCAAACAAAATCAAATTTAACATTAAAATACATTAAAAGGTAAAAATAAGATAAAAAATATGAAATCCTGAGAGACACTCCTTTCCCCAAAGACTTTTCCTTCCTCTGACTCTAAGTAATCCAAGTACACCATTCTTGCCTCTGGCCTTCCGCATGTTTATGTCTGTCTCTTAGGTCAAATGTAAGAAATTTCCCACTAGCCATCAAACTTCTTTGAAAGTCTCCTATAGAATTACATCTTTCTGCTCCATAACTCTGTGCTCGGTGATTTGAAATCTCTTCCTCTGCAAGTTATTTCTCTCCATCAAACAAATGCCTGAGCCTTTTCAGAATATGTAAAAACCAGTGGAAATTCAAAACATCAAGCAGGTCAGCAGAATGGATAACTAAATATAGAGGAAGTGTGCTGTCCAGGCCAGAGTGTCCTACGGAAGGAGTATTGTATTTTGAGTGCGTACTTACATCACATGGTAAGGTGTTTGTAGCTACTATGTTGTAGCTAGTTTAATCCATCAAACCAATTTACACATCAAACCTTGATGCCATTTGTGGGGTCAGCTGAGAGGGACCCTCAAAAAGGTTTGTATGTGTTTGCTTGTGTGTCATCTTTATAGAAATAAACCTGGAGGCAGGCATTGACTTACCCAAGGTCGTACAGCAGGACCAGGACTGAAGTCCAGGTGCCTGAGTCCCAGAATCCAGTGCTCTTCCTACTAAAATGCATAGTCTCATGGACAGTGGTACAACACACCACAGCCGGTCTTAGGGAGCAGTCTGTACAATGCCTCAAAGTAGGATTAAGAGGTCATAACCCAATCCCTTCTCTTCAGATGCTACGAGAAACAGATGACTCCTGGAAAGTTGGCTTAGAGTGAGGATTGGGTGGAAAGGAGACAATCCCCACCCTCTACCCGCAAAAAAAATCCAGGAATAAACTTCTATACCTCTTTGTGTAGCCCAGTGCATTTCTCATTGAGCACCTGGATGGCAGGATCACACGTGTATTCTTCTCCATATCCCACCTAGCACCAACTATGAAGTTCAAATTCAATGAACATTGACTGAGTAACTGAACTCAGTGAAGTTAAGAGTGAGTCAACAATGGGAGCCCTGGCTGGTAGCACAGTGGATAAGGCACCAGCCTGCGAACCCAAAGGCCGCTGGTTCGATTCCCAGCCAGGGCACATAACCAGGTTGCAAGCCAGGTCTCCAGCCAGGTCCGTAGCTGGAGGCAGGTGAAAGGCAACTAACCATATATTGATGCCTCTCTCCCTCTCTGCCTCTCTCTCTTCAGCCCTCTCTCAAAATAATAAAATCTTAAAATAAAAAAAAAAAGTGAGTCAACAATGAATAGCCAACAAATAGCATTTAGGGTGTTAAGTTTAGTAGAATTTGTTTGGACAAGGTAACTGCATGGAGACCAGGTGGGAGGATACTGTGTAGCTCATCTTCTGGGACCTGCTCTGGGCAGAAGATGCACTGTGAGCTGCACACATTCTGACAATTCTCATCACAACCCTCTGAGGAGGGCACTATTTTTTCTGTTCAATAGGTGAGAATCTGAAGCTTTTAGAGGCCAAGCAATTGCTCAGTCTCCCTGGTATGACATAACAGAGCTTTTCCAGTAACTACCATTTCAAACATCTTAAATTTTGAAAAATCTGCTAACAACTCTGAGTTCTCCTCCACCCAAATGTGGATGGGTGGTGGTGTTAACACTTCTTTACTTCCTGACACTGTAAGATGTTCCAGACTCACCTTGCACATTTCCTGCTCCAGTCCTAGAATTTCTCCCGGGAGCCCTGGGTCCTCCATTTTACGGGAGGATGGAGTTAGAAACCAAGATCTAGTACTAGCTGTGCTTGCTGCTATTGGGGTGTGTGTTAGAGCTTCTCAGCTGATAGAGCAAAAGAAATATAGGTGTGAATACTAACTTGTGTGTGTGTATACATATGTATATATATTTCTGTATGTAACCATCTGTATGTAAACATGAGTTCTTGCTGATGTCTCCTACAGTAACCCAACACCACATGGATCGTTCTAGTTTCCTTTCTTATCTGTAAATCTGGACTCCAACAGTGAGAAATCTGGCTTCCACCCTCTGCCACCTATTTACCTCAATTTCAGTATTCAAGTATCAGAACTGCTAATCTCTCCTCCCATGGGGAACAATCTTATCACCTGGAGCACAGTAGTTATTTGTGCTCCCATCCCTTTCCCCTTGAGTTACTTAAATCAGTACCCTCCCCCCATCCCCTTCAGTGAGGTTGTTTCGTAATTTGTAATAGATACATTCCCTCCCGGAATATCCAAGTTCTTAAACTTTTTTAAATTCCCATATAGTATGTGACAGACTGAATGCTTGTCTGCCTCCTGTCCCCCAATTCGAATACCTGAAACCTAATCCCAAACGTGATGGTATTCAGAGGTGGGCCTTTGGAAGGTGATTAGGTCATGAGGATGGGGACCTCATGGATGGAATTAGTGACCTAGTAAGAGACCCCAGGGAGACTCCTTGCTCCTTCCTCCATGTGAGGACGCAGTGAGCTGACCGTCCTCAAACCAGGAAGCAGGCATCTGCCAGTGCCTTGATCTTGGAATTTCTAGTCTCTGGAACTGTGAGAAATAAATGTTTAAGCTACCCAGTCAGGTTGCTACAGCAGCCCGAACAGATTAAGACAACTAAGATTTACTCTTTGTACTGTAAATTTCTACAGGTTTTGACAATGCATATCCTGTACACACCATTACAGTATCAAACAGAATGTATTTCACTTGATTCAACATCCCTTCCTATTCCACTGACAACCACTACTATTTTTAATGTCTCTAAAGCCTTTTCCAGAAGTCCATATCACTGTAATCATACAATTATATGTAGGTAGTCTCTTCAGACTCTTTTTTTCACTTAGCAATATGCATTTAATGCTCCTCCATGTCTTTCCATGGCTTGATAGCTCATTTTATCTTAGTGCTGAATAATACTCCATTGTATGGATATATCAATTTTGTTTACCCATGTACATATTGCATGATATTTTTGTTGATTCCAGTTTCTGGCAATTATGAATAGAAATGCTGTAAACATTTACTCACAGGACTTTGTGTGCCTAAAGTTTTCAAAGACTCAGGAGAGCAAGTACTGGATTATATAGTAAGATTATATTTAGCTTTGTAAGAAAGCATCAGTCTTCCAAAGTGGATGTGTCATTTTGCATTTCTACCAGCAATTGAATAAGAGTCCTGCTGCTCCACATCTTTTTCAGTACTTGGTATTGTCAGTTTATTGGATTTAGCTATTCTAATAGGTATGTAGTGGTATCTTGTTTTAACCTGAAATTTTCTAATGACAACTGATGTTAAATATCTTTGTCAAATATCAATTGACCATTGTGATGGGCAACGAATGTCCCTCCCCCAAAGACATTACATCTTAATTCCTGAGATCTAAGAATATACGTTACATGCCAAAGGAAAATTAAGATTGCATATAGAATTATGGTTGCTAAATAGGTGACTCTAAGGGAAATAATCATCCTACATTATATGGGTGGGCCCAATATAACCATTAGGGTCATAAAATGTGACAGAGGGATAAACTGTGGACTAAATCAGGGTGATGTGATGTGAGAAGGCCCCAATTTGTCCTTGTCTGAAGGTGGAGAAGGGAGTCACGAGCTGAGAAATGCAGGAGCCTCTCTTGCAAAAGGCAAGGAAATGGATCCTGCCCCAGAGCCTACAGAAAAGCTTTTAAATATATAATTCTGTAGGTCTATATGACATAACAATCATAAAAATAAGCTCTTTAAAATACATTATGTCACTATAGAGCCCAGAAGCTCAGTTTTCCCATTCTTATTTCCTTAGTAAACTGTATTCTCCCTATTCAAAGGAAGGCACTTAGAACTTGTTACTTTTACTAAAAGTCACATAACACACTCAATTGCAGCAAAATTATACTCAAATAAAGTCTGCATTACTCAAATATTTTCCTCTATCTTAACCAGTTTGTATAAGGTTGCTGCTATAAAAAAGTGATCTTTATAAATAAGTATCATACATAATCATGCTTTCCTGTATGGCACAATCTCAGAAGAGAAGTATTACCTCTATTTCTAATATCGCAAAGAAATGGGTTGTGGAGCCTAGCATGACTGGTTCAAGTCCAACTCACAAGTTTGATGACTTTGAGACTTACTACTTTGAACCTCAGCTCCTTCCCTGTAAAAAAGGATACTACCTACTTTGCAGAGTTAGTGTAAAAAGTAAATGAGTTAATATGTATAATACATGTTGTAGTGAGTTGAAAAGAATTCTCCCCTGGCTGGTGTGGCTCTGTGGATAGGTGTCGGCCTGCAAACCCAATTGAATGGGTTGCCCATTCAATTCCCAGTCATACCCACCTAGGTGGCACATACCCACCTAGGTGGCAAGCCAGGTCTCCAGCTGGAGGCACACGAAAGGCAACCATACATTGATGTTTCTCTCCCCTCCTTCCTCCTTTCCTTCCCCCCTTTTTAAAAATAATAAAATCTTAAAAAAAAAAACCCACAAAAACAAAAAAACTCTCTAAATCAGAGGTCAGCAAACTTTTTCTGTACATACTTTATGATAGCAAAAATGTTATTTTTTTTGGCCATTCAGTCTCTGTCAAAACTGCTCAACTCTTTCCCTGCAGCCTAAAAGGAGTCATAGACAATATAAACATGGCTGGTAAAACGTGACCAAAAAGGCTACAGGATGGCCCGTGGGTCAGTTTGCTGACCCCTGATATAAATCACCCAGTACAGTGTTCGGCACATAGTGCCTGATAGCTACTCTGATCTTCACTTCCTTTCTCCTTATCACCGTCAACAAATACAATCTTCTATTGTTCCTGCAACTCATTCACCCTTCTATCATTCCCAACTTTCAAATAATTCAAAATTACCCAAAATGCTGCTGCCAAAGCTTCTGGGGTCACTCTACCCCCAATATCCAAACAATAGGTTATCTTCACATTATTATTGGACCACAGATGTTAAGATAGACAGGAGCTCTAGGACAAGTGGTTTAGTTCAATATTTAGGCGTAAATTCCCTCTATGGCCTATCCCATTAATCCAAACATCTACAGTGACAAGAAAACAACTATATTTCTAAGTGCCTTTCCCCTTGTCAGGTAGCTTGGAGTTTTTCTGAAAGCTCTTCATTGTTAGCTAAGTTCTCACTGTGGTTCGTTGGTTAAAACTTTTTGAGAATCACCGTTACAGGCCATACCATCTGCCACAGGAATAGAAGAGTGATTCTCCTATTATGTCTCAAAAAAATAAACTGTACTTTAGAAAATAAAAACACTTTTGCTCTTCAAAAGACACCATCAACAAAGTAAAAAACCAACCCTGGCAGTGTGGCTCTGTTGGCTGGAGTGCTGTCCAGTAACCAAAAGGTCACGGGATTCCCCATCAGGGCACATACTGAGGTTATGGGTTTGATCCACAGTCTGGGTGCACGCAACCCCCGGCCTGGACTTGTACCATACCTGGTCAGGCACCGATCCGCAGTCCTGACACATATGGGAGGCAAACAACTGATGTTTCTCTCTCACCTGGCGGTTTCCCTCTCTCCTGTGCCCTCTCTCTAAAAGAAATAAAAAAAACATGTCCTCCCTCACAGCCCTGGCTGGTAGCACAGTGGATAAGGTGCCGGCCCGAGAACCTAAGGGTCACTGGTTCAATTCCCAGACAGGGCACATAACCAGGCTGCAAGCCAGGTCTCCAGCCAGGTTCGTAGCTGGAAGCAGGTGAAAGGCAACTATACATTGATGTCTCTCTCCCTTTCTCTCTCTTCCCCTCTCTTTAAAAATAATAAATAAAATATTTTTTAAAATAAAATAAAAAGTAAAAAGACAACCCACAGAATGAGAGAAAATATTAATGAATCATGTATTTGATTTAAAAAACACTTACACATTATCTAGAACTATAGAATTCTTACAACTCAATAATAAAAAGACAAACAACCCGATTGGAAAAGGGCAGGTTATAAATAGCCAATAAGCACATGAAAAAATATTCAACATCTTTAGTTATTAGGAAAAAGCAAGTTAAAATCACAATGAGATACCATGTCATACCCACTAGGATGATGAAATTAGAAAAAAAGAGATAGTAACAAATGTTAAGGAGAAATGTGGAAAAAGTAGAACCCTCATTGCTGGTGGGATCATAAAATGCTAGTAATCAATGTTAAAATGACTCAGCAATTCCACTCCTCAGAACTGAAAACAGGTCCACACAGAAACATGTAAACCAATGTTCATAGTAGCACTGTTCTTAATAGCCAAGAGTAGGAATGACCCACATGCCCATCAACTGATAAATGGATAAATAAAATATTTTTTAAATCCACATAATGAAATGGTTTTTAGCTGTAAAATGGAATGGAGAACTGATATGTGCTACAACATGATGAATCTTGAAAACATTATGCTAAATGAAAGAGGTTAGACTCAAAAGGCCATAGAGTATATGATTCCATTTATATGAAATGCCCAGCAGAGTCAAATCCATGGAGATGGAAAATAGGCTAGCCCAGAAGAGTCAAATCCTAGGATGTAAGATGGGAAAATTGGGGGTGACCACGAGTGGGATTTCTCCTTAAGGTGATGAAAATGTTCTAAAATTAGATTGTGGTGATAGCTGCACAACTGTGAATACACAAAACACCACTGAATTATACACTAAAGGGGTGGATGTTATGCTGTGTGAATTATTATCTCAATAAAGCTTATAGAAAAATTACAACCTCTCGACAAATCTCCTTAGCCAAAGTAGTTCTGAGGAGCATTCAAGTTCCTTCAAACCTTTCATCATTTATTTCCAGCTAAACTTCTAACTCTCATCCTCTATTTCCCCCTCGCACCACCTTCTGTCTCCATCCTGAACACACGATGCCGGCCTTTGCACGTACTCTTTTTGCTGTCAAGATGCCCTGCACCCTCTTTTCTTTCTGTTGAACTCATATCCTCCGGGAACAAATACTGTTTCCTCCCAGAAATCATCTCTTTCTCACCCAGGCAAAGTAGATCATTCCCTCCATGCTGTAAACATGGGCTTATGCATCTGCCCCTGCTAATAGACTCTAAATTCCTTGAGTTTACTAGACAGTATCATCTCTAGCCCCAGGACCTAATGCTTGTAAGTACTCAGTAAATGTTTATTGAACAAATGAATGACAAAACACTCCCTGACTACTGGATAGAAACAGTGCTATTTTTTCTCCAACTAGTTTAATTGGTAAAATCCATACAAATATAACTTGAGTGCTGGCCTTTAGAGACCAATAAAATAAAATAAAAATACAAACTTGAGGCCAACATTGAGACTTAAGAAAAATTACCATAAAGTAACATTTTATGGAGGTTCATAGTTCAGATACTTATCATTGTTGACTGAACACACTTACTCAAGTCAATACTCTTTTATTCAACATATTAAATGTGCTGTTTAACTCTGGTAACCACAGCTGTGACTTAGTTAACGATCTCAATAAATCCTACTTAAATCAGAGACAGGAAAAAATTATGCAAATGAATTCTTATCTGTTTTTCTGCCCAAGGCGTATTTGATAACAGATAAAATATACTTCAAATAGTCTCTACTTAATAGTCAGAGAGCCATTTGAGGTTTTATTTGAATCAAAATCAAATACAAAGATGAGTTAAGAAGCCTGCTATCGTCACAAATGGTTTTATTTCAGAAAGAAATTACACATTAAAAGGAGACATAGTTAAAAGCTTACATTCACAAATGGAAGTGAATCTAGTCAAGTCAACAGTTATGAATACACAAAGCCACATGATTAAAAAAGACAACAGATAATGACAGATGGGCTGACCTTAGACTCATCCACCAAATAATATCTTTTGTTTAAAAACAAAAATACATTGGTTTTTAAGACAGCTCTTTAGAAACAAGTTTGTCATTCCAACAGACTGAAAATGAAGCCAATCACACCCATCCCCATTGCGCAGCGTGGAAACTGCCCACCAGTCACACCTTGCAGCTAGACAGGATGTCTTCCACTAATCTCTTGTAAACCCAGGCATCACCCTTAAGCCGCTGCCTCCTGATACCCACCACATCGGGTTTTTGAAGCTGACATACTTCTAGTTCAAACTGCATTGTCACTTTGCCAAAATCTGACTGTGTTTGACACTTCAGTGTATAGCTGTGAAAAACAAGATAAGAAGCCAGTTAGTAGAACCATGAATATTCTGTATAATACCAGAGATTGTTAAGCCTCTAGGAGGTCAGTGGAGAAAATAAACCATTATTTCCTATTCAGCAATATATTACTGCTTACAGTTTCCAAATGACCTAGCTGTGTGTTAGTGATGGGGTACGACTGGTGTTTTCCCAGAAGCTGAACTAGGATCTTAAGAAAGAATAAAGATGAAAAGGCTTTACCAGAATCCTCCCTTGCTCCAAAGCCCTTTATTCATAGCTGTACACGCCATTCACGCCCAGCAAAGCTCCTGGCACCCTTTCACGCAACTCTTTCAACAGTGTAATCCGTGACCATTAGGCCATTTCCACAATGTTTACGACAAAGGCAAGCTCAGGGAAGATTAAGAATATTTTTTGCATGCATCTCATCAGAAACTTCTGTCTTTCATATAAATAAAGCTGAAGCCACCAACCTGACAGAAGGACACATGTTTTTAAGGTTTCTCCAACGGCAATAAGAAATTATGATCACTACAGCACTTCCATGGCAGTAATAAAAGAAAGCCCAAGGAGATGCCACACCCGCATGGTTGAAACATTCAGCATATTTCATTAGAACTGCCCCGTTAACCAACCTGATCATGAAATGAAGCCTTAAACATGTCTTAAGAACTAGGTATGTTCCTGAAAGCTGCATAAATTGAATTCATGTAAATCAGTTTTTAAATTAATTTACATTATATTTTAGTTTTATTTCATTGTCTTATTGACCTTCAATAAATGCAAACAGTATCCAACAGGATCAATTTTAAATTTCAATTTCCTAAATATTTATGGGCACATGATTAGGCACTGTTTCACAGAAGTATGGAGATAGTACTTGTATCTGTTATGTATTATGAGGTCTCACAAAAGATCATTCTTTTCCTTACTTAGTTATGTGTTTTGGCGCTCTTTTAAAAAATAAGCAATCAGGATCAAAAATGCATAAAGGAGTACCCTGTAGTTATGGTTCCTGAGGGAAAGATGAAGCGTAGAGCAATTTAGTTATGTGAAAGATAAAAGGTAATTCTTCCTGATTAGACAAAGATAAAGTGGACTGTAATTGAAATTGGTAATATATAATGAAAATTAGATATATGGTCATACTACTGGAAAACAAAAAAGGTAAAAACAGAGAAGATAAAAAGAAAAGGATCAAGGCAAAGACCCTCTGGTTGTCAAGAAATAAGAACAAATTATTGCTTAACTGACAGCGACCACATGACATAGATTTGGCTAGAGGTTCTGAAACCATGGCTAATCCCAAGCACGAAGAACAGGTCAGAGTGAGGTGGGTGTATTCTAACGACACCTAAAGAACAAAGACAACGTTCATGTGAGGAATGCTTGCCAACACACATAGAGAGTGAAAAGTACAAATAATACCTTTGCAAAAAAAGTTTTCTTAAAACCTTAATTCTATTTAAATGGTTTTGTTAAACCTATTAGTGGCTCTTCCAGCTGTGTTAATAATAACATTTTAAAGAGACATAACTGAGTGGAAATGCTTGGAAACATGAACATCTTAGGTAACCAGAAGAGGTCAGACTATTCAGACCATGAGGTCGTAACCACAGAGGCTGGTTCACTCAATAGCAGGAGTTATGGTGAAATGACTTCCTAATGTACTAAAAACACAATCCCATAAAACAGCAAGTCATAAAGAGAGGGTGCCTTTTTAAAAACCTTGATTTGTTTGAGGTATCACATAAATTCAGGTTACCATTTATAAATATTATTGTCAAGTAGAACATCAAAGAAATATAGAATGTAAGAGGAAAGTGGAAGAAGTTCAGGTTTTCCTATTTTGAGAAGTCTAAATTTCAAAGTGGTTGAGAGTACGGGCACTTAAAAAACGTCCGTAACTCATGTAAAACAAACAGGGATAAATTATGAACCATACACTACCAGAAAAAGTTTTTGGAATGATGAAGGAAAAAAAATATTTTTTTTTAAAGGAGAGAAAAGAATCCCATGTTTTCTTAAAGCTCAAAAGATATCAAGTAATGAATCCAACAGCAGTCTGCTGGTGTGCTTCTTACCCCTTTTGCACAAAGTCAACGTGCTTCTTTGGCAGAATAGACATTATTTCATTCAAGAGTTGATCTGGATTCACTAATCTGGTTGTAGTCACATTATAGTGAAGCTTAAAAAAACAAAAAAAGAAGGGGTGAGAAGTAAATTTTTACATTAACACACATACCATCCTACCTGATTTAGAAATCCAAAACTCCTCAATATAGTACCATTTCAAACACAAATGTTTCAAGAAAAATACTGAAAGAACAACCCATGGTAAGTTGGATTAAGATGGCACTGGAGAAATCAATATAGACATATTATCCTTTCAATGCGTTCATCTTCCTCTCCTACCAATCTTTTTTAAAGAAATAAGTATTAAATGATGTCTATTTGTTCGGACTTTACTGGTTTCTCCCTTTATACACTATGTTAGAGATATTAACATTCCTGAAATGTAATCTTCCTATGGGAAGATTAAATAGATGCCTTAGAAAATTTCATTTGTGTATTGTTGGATATGTTTCCTTAACTCTTCCTTGATTATTTAAAAAATATTATAAGCCCTGGCTGGTGGCACAGAGGGTAAGGTGCCAGCCTAAGAACCCAAACATTGCTGGTTCAATTTCCGGCCAAGGCACATAACCAGGTTGCAAGCCAGGTCTCCAGCCAGGTCCGTAGCTGGAGGTAGGTGAAAGGCAACCATACACTGATGTCTCCCTCCCTCTCTGCAGTTCTCACTCCCCCCATCTCTAAAAATAATAAAAATATTTTAAAAAATTAAAAAATAAAAAATACTATAGAGCCCTGGCTGGTGGCTCAGTGGACAGGCACAGGCCTACGAACCCAAAGGTCGCTGGCTCAATTTCCAAGTCAGGGCACATAACCAGGTTGCACGCCAGGTCTCCAGCCAGGTTCTTAGCTGGAGGCAGGTGAAAGGCAACCATACATGGATGTTTATTTCCTTCTCTGTCTCCCTCCCTTCCTCTCTCTCTAAAAATAATAATAGATAAAATATTTTAAAATAAATACGTAAATAAATAAAATGATACACACAAACTTAAAATAAACACCATGCAGCCACATGACTAGAGTTTGGGATCCCCAGGTTTAAGTTATAAAAGTTACAAGTGGCATAGCTATGATGGGACCCAATCCAGGGCTCTGTCACCAAACTACACTGGCTTTGTCACAGTAATAATAAACTGAACACTTTCAAATCACAATTTAAGTGATTCCTTTTATAAAGTAATTTATCCTACTTTATCCATTAATATTTGATAACTGCTTAGCTTCTCATAATATATATAATTGGACAAATTTCCTTAACTTTCTCTAACATTTTTTCAGGAAAATGGCACTATAGTTTTTTTAATCCCCACATTAGGGTTTGGAATACTTTACAAATATGTCCAGCTAGAGAAATCTCAGAATAAAAAGATAGAATATGCCTAATAAACAGCTATATGTAACATGAAACTTCTCAGTGTGTTACACAAGTTCAGCAAGGCAACAAATACTAATGGGGAAGTCCTCTCCCTCTTCCTCTTTAAGACCAAAAAAAAAAAATATATATATATATATATGTATATATACATATACTCTCAGAACCTTCTCCCCTGGAGCTCCCTTCTGCCAAGCAGCTCATTATTTTCCTTCCCCAAAATCTATCCAGCTTCACTCAAAATGAGACTCTGCACAAACACTAAACACAGAGCCAGTCTCCACGTCACAGAAAACACTGCCATCTTCTCCTCCCTCCAGTGGGCCCACCCTTCTTGAACCTGATTTTAGTACTGCGCTGAGCCGTCTCTGCAACAACATCCCTCAAGCACCCAGCTGTGCCTCATTCATCCCTCACCTCTTACTTACCTCCCCACAGGAAAACATCATTCATTAGATGGTTGAATGACAGCTCAGAGAGAATCCAAGAGAGTAAAAAGTATTTTATATCTACTGATAACTTTTTTCTTTTCCTTTCCCACTAAATATAGCATGCGCACCACGAGGTCAAAACCTCCTAGGCAGCCCACCTTCCCAGCCTGTGGCTATTTTCTTCACATACGTCACTGCGCACCACAAGGTCAAAACCTCCTAGGCAGCCCACCTTCCCAGCCTGTGGCTATTTTCTTCACATACGTCACACCCAAGGTTCAAATTCACTTCCCATGTGCTCAAATTGTTTGTGAGGGCCTACAAAGGTATCCATGAGTCAGACACTCTATGTACCAAAGATACGACAACTGAGCTCAAGTCCCGGTACTTCCACACCTCCATGTTGCCTCTGTGATTAATTCCTCTACCAAAACTTGAATGTCTGAATTATAGTCATTTGCTCCTTGAAAGGGGTGGCCACATCTAATTTACCTTTGAGAATGGGCATTACATAGCAACACGTGTATTTTAGGTAGTCAAAAATATTAACTAAATGCTGAATGAATTAAAGAATAAAATATTAATCAATTATTCATTCAGTCCTTTTCTTTAAAAAATAAAACAGTGGCCCTGGCTGGTATCACAGTGGATAGGTGCCGGCCTACAAACACATAGGTCACTGGTTTGATTCCCAGCCAGGGCACACAACCAGGTTGCAAACCAGGTCTCCAGCCAGGTCCGTAGCTGCAGGCAGGTGAAAGGCAACCAATTAAAAAGATAAAAATAAAAATAAAAAATAAAACAGTAGTCCACTTGGCAGTCACCTTCTGAAATCCACATGCAAGACTTCCAGTCCACTTACCTTCAGTCTTCTTGGCCCACCTTTGGCTGAGCCCTTCCTTTTGCTCCTGGTAAGCACAGTGATAACCCTATCCAACCCCCTTTCAAGGCTGCCGAACACTTTGGTTCCTTTTCTTTTTGGAGTATCCTCTACATGTGCTTGGTTGAGGTCCAGTTCAACTGAGCGACACCTTAAAAAAGAAAAAAGAAAAAACGCTCAAGTAGAGTTATGTCTCCTGCCCACTGGAGCCCCCACAGGCTGCGCCTCTGGCCGGTGTGTAGGTGTGACTCAGTCAGGTGTCCTGGGCCAGCCCAGCTCAGGCCTCGGGGGCACAGAAGCCATCTCCCACTGGAATGTAGCCCCGACTCTTCCCGTCTACCCCCAACCAAACGCTGAATGGCAAAACTATTCTCCCCTATCTTTTCTTTGTTAATGTCAAGTATACAGAAAAGCCAAACAAATAGTACAACGAACAATTGTTAATATTTTGCCACCTTTGTTCTTGCTATATATAGATAGATAATAAACACCGGCAAAAGTATAGAGCAAGATGGGCCTCAGAGGAAAAGAAAACTATGGGGCTGTGGCCAAGGCTACTCTCTTCCCAGCCTGCATGCAGTATTTTAGGTTAAGGTGCCATTTCTGCTGATGACTTCCACAATTCCACCCCCTGAGGAAGGCAGAGGCAACAGCTCCGGTAATGGCCAAAGACCATCCTCATACAGGCACTCCTGCAGTCTCTGACAGAATCTACATGATTGATGGTTTGCCTTCATCAGGGTCATCAGCTATGAAAAAAGGAAATCTGGTTACATATGCCAAAGATGAGAGTCTGAAAAAGAATACTTACCGCCTCTCAGGGCTAATGACACCTGTTCCTGCAGAACTGACTGGCGTTTTAACAGGGGTTTCCTTCGGGCACTGGTTTCTAACTATTAGAAAAACAACAAACATAAATGATATGTAGTTGACATATTATGGTTTCAAGATTTCTATCAATAATGCCTACATCACCTCATTCACTGACTTAGAAATGTTATAATTATTTTGCCAGTCACGCTAAGGCTATAATTCTTTCAATAAATATTTCTATGTGATTTATAATAAAAACAAAATCATTTTGCTTTGCATGTGTGGCTGTTTTTCTTACTGCAAAACTGAGGCTATGCTTTTGATTTTATTATAAATATCATGTGACAGATCTAAATAGATCACATAAATACAAATGCTGTGATTAACGATTCTCCTCTCTACAAATAAAAGTCAATATCTATTTATACAAGGACCCAATTATGCCTTTAATTGATATAGTACTGAGAAGTGTTAACGCAATTCACAGCTCTATTCAACCCATTAGTCAAAGAGAACAGTCCCTAGTGAAAGCTTGACAAAAATTATTAAAAAGGGGTGAGCTTTGATTATTTTTATATTCCCTAGTCCAGAATTTTATGTTTTATTCTAGTGGGGTATTTGTATCCCCAATAGTCTGTGACAAATTTGCATTAATAAATCTGGTTATGAGTGATTAGTTAACATTTTTTGTTTATAATCTCAAAGTTGCATCCCTTTAGAGATAATAATATTCACTTTATAATATACAATACCAAGTTTTTAAAAAGAGAGCAGAGGTTTGGTTTTGTTTACAACTATTCAGCGCTATTCTCACTGACTCTCCCAGAACAAGGAAATCAGGTGAAGAAACATCTATCAAAACAGTTTTCATCTTTGTACACTAAGAGTATCTGCTATCATAACAGTTATTCTTCCACAAATTGTCACTGACTGGATTATACAGGATTCAGAAAAATGAAATTAATGTTTATGTCAAAACTGACTCAGAGCAAAAGTAAAATGCAAAGCACTGATGGAAGCTATCAATCCGGGCTTCAGACACCTGCTCCCATAGGCAGCAAGTATGTTTAAAGAAAAACAGCCAATGATAGGTTTTGACCAACGTAATCTTTCTTACAGGGGTAAGACCTGTAAACTGATGGTACTTTAAGATTATAAATGCTCAACTATCCATATTTTAAAACCTTCAGAAAAAAAAAAAAAAAAAAAAGCAGAAAATATCAATAGAAGGGACTATAAGGACCAAAGGTTCTCCTTTTTTAAAAAGCCCTGAAGGAGCTGAAGGTCCATCTTATCTCCCTGCTGAGAGTAAACAGTTTAAATAATTGGTGATGATTAAGCCAAAGAGAGGAAACCAAGGGGAACGGGAGTTGCAATGTCTGGACACAGATATGTGGAAGTCCCTCGCGGGTTTACCCTGTCTGCTGGAGCGTGGGAGGCAGTACCACAAAGCAGAGCAGGACCAGACACCAGAATTGGAGATCCAGGTAAGCAGAAAGGCTCCAGCAGACTCCAGTTTAGTCATTGTAAGTGGGGGCAAAGACTCGAGCAAAATCTAAACCTGGGCGATCTCGGGCAAATCACTGCACTCCTCTGGATCTCAGATTCCTCTACTGTGGAAAAGGCAGGCTGATTAAATAAGCTGTCACTTGCCTTTCAGCTTTGATATTCTATGGTGCTCTGATTCAACTTTATATATAAAAAAAGAGAACACCTTTTTTTAAACAGATTTTATTTATTATTTTTAGAGAGAGGGGAAGGGAAAGAGGCAGAAAGGGAGAGACATCAATGTATGGTTGCCTTTCACCTGCCTCCAGCTATGGACCTGGCTGGAGACCTGGCTTGCAACCTGGTTATGTGCCCTGGCTGGGAATCGAACCAGAGACCTTTGGGTTCGCAGGCTGGCACCTTATCCTCTGTGCCACCAGCCAGGGCCAAGAACACCTTTTTATCATTTGAGAAAAATTGGAAGTTGACCAATATGCTTTCATTTCAGCTAGTGCAAATAACATGTAATAAAAAAGCAGGCTGGCTTCTCCTAGAAATTCCTGAGAGCAATGCTAGTCATTTCTGACTTGCTATACCTTTATTTAGCATGGCAAGAAGAACAGACTTTGAAGGTGTTTTAGCAAATACCTTTTGAGGGTGTAGTGTAATGATTTGGTGTAGTGAGTATTTCTCTTTTATCCTGGTTCTTATTAACTGGAGTCTTTGGCTCTGGAAGTACAAAGCACTCTTCATTCTTTACAGCAGACTTAGGAGTATATATATTCTCTTTGTTCTTTAATTTATTGGCAGATGTGCTGCATAAACCTGGAGTTAATGATTTAGATTCCAGACCATTTGATTCTGTCCAATGCTTGGCAAACTGGGGGAAAAAAAAAAAAGTCACTGGATAAAGCACACAGAAGAAAAGTCAATTTCTTTACAACATGCTCTAACCACCTGCAAATTACCTTATACCATTTTTACTAAAATGAAATATTATCAGAAGGATATTATTGGCCATAACAAGAATTTGAAAATGTACATTATGTTCTCTTTAGTACATGTAGATCACTTTAGTCTGTTCTATTGACAGGTAATTTTCAACATGTTTTAGGCCAGCTTTCTACACAAACATACCCAGGTCCTAAGCAATATTGAGAATGGCCAAATATAAATCCGTAAAATTGCTTCCCATACCCAGATTGCCATGGTTTCTCTCCTATTATATAGTATGTAACCAAATAATTAAAGTTTAATCAATAATTAGGATAGAAAGGCCATGTTAAAAATACTCTAACAGAAATGTTGGATAGAAAATATTTTTTAATCCTTTTGAATTTACGGGTAAGCTTACAAAATAGTAAGGAAAGCCCTTAGAGGCCAAATTAAAAACAAGAGCATGAATCTGGAAATGTAAGCAAGGATGAGGCTACCCACTGCCCTACGGGCATATATCATCCTACTAGCTCAGATAACCTACAGCATAGGTTTTAACAGGAGCCTTATTATACCTATGCAGGGTGGTAAGTTAGATCTAAAGCTCCCATGAAAAGTCAAAAGAAGCTATAACTAAAATTGAAAAAGCGAATTAAAAATATATCTGCCCTGCAAAGGAGTCAGCAAGAAAATGTGTCTATCTTGGCCTTAGATCTGGAGAAGGAAAAAATGGGGGGGGGGGGGGGAGTCTCTTTTAATAATTTGAGTCACCACAGGATGGTCTTTACATAATAGGCTTGGGGCCCAAATTCATACTACATGCATGATCCCAAAATCACAAACCTAGAATTTAAAGTAGTTTTGAATTGGTTATATTCCAGGAGCATGGTAGAAGCAAACACAACTCCTATCTAAAAGCTGCAATCCTTCCCAGCCAGGACACATAACCAGGTTGCAAGCCAGATCTCCAGCCAGGTCCCTAGCTGGAGGCAGGTGAAAGGCAACCATACACTGATGCTTCTCTCCCTTTCTTCCCCACTCCCTGCCCTTCTCTCTAAAAATAATGAATAAAATCTTTTAAAAAAAAGAAAAGGCTTCAATCCAACACAACCCAAGCTCTAAATCTCAAAGTATTCCCATAGAGCCTTCTTCTAACAATTGAGAGAATACAAAATATCTGCTATCCTGCTAGGACTACTAAATGTTGTATTGGCTTAGCCAAAACGTTTGTTCAATTTTTTCCCCATGAGATGGCTCTTGTAGAGCTTAGTTGTCTTTAATTTCATTCGAGACAATCGGTAAGATTGTATTTGAACAGATGTTATATCAGTGTGCATTAAAAAATAACATAAAAAAAATAACATCAAAATTGGGAAATTTTTTTGTGTAGCTATTTTAATGTTGAAGATGGAATAAAACAGGCAACATTTTCAGGTTTCTTATGATTTATTATTTCATAAAAACACAAGTGAAACACAAAAAAAATTTGTTCAGTGTATGGAGAAGGCGCTGTTTGCAAAGTTCCACGCTAGAGGTTTCTTGCTAGATGATGCTCTATGATCGTATAGACCAGTTGAAGTTGATAGCAATAAAATCGAGACATTAATTGAGAACATTCAACATTATACTAGGCAAGAGGTAGCCAACATATTCAAAATATCCAAATCAATAGTTATTGGTGAAAATGAAAAATGTGCCTTTTACAGAAAAAAGAAAAAACTAAATAAAAGTTATTAAAGGCATAAGAACTGGAAGAAACAAAATTGTCATCCATAGATGATATAATTCTCTATAAACACTCAAAAGAATATACACATTTAAGAATTAAAGTTTTAAAAGTTGAACGAAAAACCAAAACACAAAAATCAATTTCATATCTATACACCCGTACCAGTGATAAAAAATGTTATTTTTAAGAACCTACCATTCCTAATAAAAAATAAAAATACCTAGAAATAAATCTAATAAAAGATATGTAAGACTTTTCTGGAGAAGTTTAGAAAACTATATTAAAAGCAATTAACTAAAAACAAATAAATGGAGGGGTGGACTGTTTTATCAGCAGAGGATTTAAGGGGTTAAATTACATTTTTTCCCAATTTGAATTTTAAATTCAATGCAATTTCAACCTTTGAGTATGTGAAATGTGTTAAGATGCTTCTAAAATGTATATGGGAATGCAAAGAGGCAAAAATAAGAGAAAACTGGCCTAAGGAAGAGTAAGTGAAAATCAGCCAACTATATAGAAGAACTATTACAAAATCAAAGTAATTAAGGTGTGTGGAATTGGAGCAAATAAGCCAATAAAATAAAATACAGATCAGAAACAGGTACATGACATGACAAGTTGATATATCATAGAAGTACATTTGTAGATCAGTGGGGAAAGAGTGAACTTCTGAATGATGCTGATACAAAAGATACAACTGATTGTATGAGGGAAACAGTGATTCTTTACCTCACATCATACAGGAGAATACCAAATTGATTTACGAATTAAATGTGGAAAAAAAAAAGCTTTAAAACTTTTTAAAAGAAAAAAGACATAAAATGGCAAACCATAAAGGAAAATAATGACAACTTCGAACTCACTAAAATTAATGACATCCGTCATCAAAGTGAAAAAACAAGTGACAAACTTAGACAATATACCTGCAATGCCTAACCAATAAAGAATGAGAATTAAGATTAAATTAAGAACTTCAATACAATAAGAAAAAAGAAACGATTCAATAGGAAAATAGGCAAAGCATGCGGAAAAACATTTCATAGATTAGGAAACATCACTGGCTAATTAATAAATGAAAAGACACCTAAGTCATCGGAGAAGTACAAATTAAAACCAGAGTGAGGTATCACTTTACACTCCTCAGAATAGAAAATACTAAATAGCTAAAAATATCAAGTATTGATAAATACATGGAGCAATGGGAACACTTCTACTTCTGGCTGAAGTATAATTAATACAACCACTTTTGGGGGAAAACTGGCACTGTCTGGTAAGGTTGAACATACTCATTCCGCGTCTAAGAACACACCCTATAGAACTTCTGCGTACACATAACAGGGGCCTTGCTGTACAGAAGAGTTAACGCAGCAGGTTCTGGCTGGAGTTGAGGAACTCAGCTTTTAAAAACTCCCCAATGCTCTGTCTGTTTATGTGGCTGGGGCACTGAACCCGCTGTACCAGGGTTACAGGCTGTACAAAAGTGTGATGTACAGTGAGCACACACTTTCCTTCAGCAAGTCTGGAATCGCTGTGATTATGACTGACCGACCACACAGGCAGGGTGCCTGAGTAACATGTGCCCAGGGAAAACTGCATGTTGAGTCTCTGGTGAGCTTCCCCCGGCAGACAAGCACACCTGTTCCTGCATTTCACTGCTGAAGGAAGGAGTGCACTCTGCGTGGCCCCCTCACAGTGGAGGAAAATACTAACTACATATCCAGGAAGATCAACAAGCTGCAAGTAAGATAAAACGATTTTCAGAAGGAGAGGAACACAGGTCAGCTGCTGGTTGGCAGGGAGAGGGAGCTGAGAGCATGAGGAAATGGGGGCAACAGAACTGTTCTTGATTTTGGCAGGGGTTACATGACTGTATGCATTTGTCAAAACAGAACTGATGCTATAATACTATATTTAGCTATTTAACTCCATGTAAATTATACCTCATTGTAAAAAAAAGAGAGAGAGAGAGAGAATTGAAGCAGTAAAGTGTTCCAAAATACAATCCTGGCTTCCTTCAACTTGGAAATAATTGGCATCCCTTTCATTCACATTCCAACAATCTGTCATTGATGTTTTCAATGCTTTAGGAATTCATTAAGTTTGCAAGCACATACTGGATCACATGTTAGAGCCTAGGTGTTTTCATAATTGATATAATAATATATCCTGCTTTAAATAGTAATAAAATTAACGAACCTGTGGTGTTTGGGGAGTAGCCACACCTGTTGGTAAACTGTCTTCACACCATTCATCGTCTGTTAATCCAGCCGCATAATTTTCATCACTTGTGGCCACGTCTTCTAGACTCAGATTCTTAGACTATTCAAGAATAGAAGCATCATGATTCAATTTTTAAAACTGTACATTCCCAGCACAGGGCAAGGCCCCAGAAGCAAAAACAAATGAGAGAGTATACTGAAGAAGCTTACCATTCAAAACAGAAAATCAAAAAATTTTCAATTCATATTACTAGATGAGGGAATCTGACTCTCAAACAACCTGTTTTGGAACATTCTATGTTTATGGTATAGTACTTGGCTTATCATTACCAGATAATCACTAATGCCAGACAACTCCTCTGCAAATATACAAATAAAAAGCTCTGATAAAGTAGAAGATGGGAGGGAAACAACTTTGAAATACAGGTTTCTTAGTTGTAAGTACATACATAGTTAGCAATTGTTATTAGGAATAAATTGGCCTACGAAAGATGTCCTGGGGACCAGATATTTGAGATCCTGTGCTAATAATACCACCAGAGTCATTTACTTTCCTTCATTCTTCCTCTCTATAAACTAAGATTATACCAAATACACCCTAAATTCTAAGACAATATAGTATAATTGAATTTTTTTAAATTAATCCTTCCTTCCCTTTTCCTCAACATCTAGTTAACCTGACCAGGCAATTTTCCTTCAATTTCTTACACTTCATCCTTTCTTTCCCAGTCCCACTGCCACTGTGCTAATTCAAGGACAAATAGTCTCAGACCTGAACTATCCGGACAATATGGTCTCTGCCACCAATCTTTCCACCCTCTCAACCAGGAATGAGAGTTCTCCAGGACTGCCAATTACCACCAATTAAACCTAGCTACACGGAGTGCTGGGCTGAGAAAAATACTAAAGCTAAGTCCAGGCTCAGTGAGGAAAAGTACAGGGTTGCATGAAGGATGGCTGTCATGGGCACTAGAGTAGAGTAGCGACACACACACACACACACACACACACACACACACACACCCCCCTGACTATACAATCCTATATACCACTGGATGAGTAATTTAAAATTACAGTTAGGTCTTGTTCAAAAATCCATGGCTCCCACTACCCAGAGTATAAAGTCTAACCCCCTTGACATGGAATTTCAAGGTTCCCTATAATCCCTCACCCAGCCTTCCAGCTCAGGTGCTCTCTCTCCTTCTCCCTCACTTTCCCCCAACTTGAACTCTCCATTCCAGCTACTCAAGTCTAGCCCGTCAACGGAATATGCCTTTTTCAACTGATTCAAAAATACAAATGCTTAAATAAATAGCTAGGTAAATGTCCTTCAGGTGGAAGTTAAGAGCAGATACTTTCCCAGCTCTTTCCCACTTAAAAGCACATGAATGGAGAGCATCCAGATGTAAGAAAATCCAATGGCTTCGGGAAATGCCTCAGACACCTTACTGAGGTATCCTGAACTTAAAACTTGAACTTAAGTGTTTATTCTAAATACACAGGTACCTAATGCCTTTCTCGGATGACCTTGATCAGAAGCAAAGCTCATGCTTTTGTGTCCTCCTGTATCCAAAGGTGTTAACTGAGTCTGACAGCTTACAGGGTCTGGTGATGTGGGCCGTTTGGCTGATGGACTGATCGTTAAGCCCATGGATGAAAGACCTGCCTGGGCATGCGGTATTCACCACCCAACAAAACCCTCCAAGAATATACCT
The DNA here is from genome assembly GCA_004026585.1 of Noctilio leporinus. NCBI lineage: Eukaryota > Metazoa > Chordata > Mammalia > Chiroptera > Noctilionidae > Noctilio > Noctilio leporinus. Next base: position 628,567 of record PVIW01000256.1, read on the forward strand.
GAAAAACATAAGACTAAGATTATCTCACTTCAGAGATTTCTTCACAACAGACAACTTGCACTAACACTTTTTAGTTCTTAGTTTGGTCAAAGACCAACTGGGGAGGAAAGAAGGGAAACAAGCTAGGTCTGGCCCACTACATCTGCAGCACATGACTGACAAACAACAAAAAAAGGAGAGCTAGCCCTGGCTGGTGGCTCAGCGGATAGGCGCTGGACTGTGAACCCAAAAGTCATTGGTTCAATTCCCAGTCAGGGCACGTAACCAGGTTGCAAGCCAGGTCTCCAGCCAGGTCTGTAGCTGGAGGCAGGTGAAAGGCAACCATACATTGATTTTTCTCTCCCTATCTTCCTCCTTCCCTGTCCTTCTCTCTCTGAAGATAAAGAATAAAATCTTAAAAAAAAAAGAGAGAGAGAGAGAGCGCTAAATGAAGTGTTGAAAATAATTCAATAAAAGACCATAAAAAGCCCTGGCTGGTGGCACAGTAGATAAGGCACCAGCCTGTGAACCCAAAGGTCACTAGTTCAATTCCTAGCCAGGGCACATAACCAGGTTGCAAGCCAGGCCTCCAGCCAGATCCATAGTTGGAGGCAGGTGAAAGGCAACTATACATTGGATGTCACTCTCCCTCTCTGCCTCTGTCCCTTCCCCTCCCTCTAAAAATAATAAATGAAATCTTAAAAAAAAAAAAGACCATAAAAGAGGGATCTGCATTTTCCTTTTTTTAAACAGTTTTAAGACCTAAAGCAGAAAAAAATCACTTTACCCACATAACCATCTGGGCTATACTGGATTTCATAAAGAGGACCAACTCCCTCTCTGAGTATAATAAAGGTACAGTTCCATAGTGCTAAATCATGTCAAGTACAAGCCAAACTAATCTGAAAGGTTATATCACAAAGTTCCACATCCATCAGGCAAAGTACTTGGAAGGCAGAATTTTAAGCCATAGGAGATACAAAGATTCAAACAGGAAGTAAAGGCTAATGTGAGCATTTAGGAATAACATGGTGCTTCCAAATACTGGGCTGGCCAAACGTTTGTTTTGGTTTTTTCCAGAAAATGGCTCTAGTAGGACTTAGTTGTCTAACTTCTTTTGAAACAATATTGTTAGATTGTATTGTAATAGCTGTTATATCAGTGTGTATTTTTTAGAAAACTTGTCAAAATTGGTGAATTTTTGTGTAGCCATTTGGATATTGAAGATAGAAGAAAATAGGCAACCTTTTTGGTATATTATGCCTTATTATTTTAAGAAAGGTAAAAATGCAACTAAAACACACCAAAACCGTGTGCAGTGTATGAAGAAGATGCTGCACCTGATTAAATGTATCGAAAGTAGTCAGAGAAGTTTTGTGTTAGAGATTTCTTGCTGGACAATGATCCATGGCTGGGTAGACCAGTGGAAGTTGATAGAAGTTGAGACATTAATAAAGAACAATCAATATTATACCATGCAGGAGATAGCCAACATAATCAAAATATCCAAATCAATAAAGTTATTATTGAAAATAAAAAATGTAATTTTTATAGAAAAAAAAACAAAAACAGATTTTTTGGCCAACCCAATACATAAAGCTTCTCTGCCATTTTAAATGTTCATGACAAAGTAAAATGAGGCAAAGACAACAAAATAGAAAAAAATAATTTGTTTTCAACTAACTTATATATAGAATGAGTTGCATGAATTATATTGCTACTGTTCAGCAAAAACCTAAACCCTTAATATCAGTGAGTATCAAAATAGTCCCTGAAATATTTCACGTCTTATAAAGCAGAATACTCATGTTATATATTCATAGGTCTTACAACAATTTTTTAAATTATCTATAATTCAGTAATACTATGTCCTTTTAAAACTCTTACATGTACATAAGTTACATAAATAAGCATTTGCTAAAAACAGACTATAAGGACACAATAAAATATAAACTATACTATCTGTAGTTTATAAGTCTAGTTTATCCGTGGCTTAACATTTTTCTACAACAATCAGGAATTACTTTGTAAAAAAATAGGGGAAAGGGATGATATTTTTTAAATGTCAGGTTAACATTCAAAATTTTAGAGTTCAAGTTTAGAATTTTTCATTGTCACATCAAAAATATTTAGATCATAAAATATCCTGCCTCTGGCTTCAAGAACCAGCAAAGTTAACTTTCCCAGTGGCATATTCACTCATGAACCTGGTGGGCACATGGCAAAAGCAGGTGTTCACAAAGGTTCTAACATTTACCTTGACATTTGTGAATGGGGTGCCATCGGCTTGTCCGCCGCAAAAAGGAGGAAGCCTTAAACGAACTGGTCTTCCCCGAGCCTTCTTGGCTAGAAGCAGAAGATAGGTAGCTGTCAGATGATCATATTGCCACTGGAGGAAAAGAGAATCAAGTTGTTTAGAAGATTAAAGTTGTTTCTTGAAATAATGTTCTATTTTAAATTAATTTTTTCCTTGATGTAATAGGCATTCCGAATTTTTGAAAATGCTTTAGCTTTACAAGGTAGATAATGAGAAACAACAATCCCTACACCCCACCCCACCCACACAACCATTTCTACTCCCCAGAAAGAACCACTTTCACATACCTGTACTATTTTTTCTATAGTTCTAAATTGTTTGTACCACTTTCATTTTTTTCTTCAGTTTTAGATATTATGTATAAATGTCCTGCTGTGTAGAACTTAGCTCTATAATATGTACCTCCCTCCCTCCGTTTCTTGCTTCCTTCCCCACACACATCTCCTCCCTGCACCCTCCTGCTATCATTTTAGTAAATCAATATTTATATTACTATATAAACACATAGTGTTCACAACTAAGTAAAGGTAATGTTCAAATATTTAATTAGTACATCAACCAACCAGAACAGAGGCCAAGAAGTACCCCGTCATGGGGATTATGAAGCTTTTAAGGACGGATTTGGGATTGGAGGGAAGTGCTTGGGCTAAGGGCGGTAACAGGGAGTGCACTGCAGGTGGAGTTAGTTACCGATCCCTGTATAAATATTAGTATCTCAACAGCCAGTATGGCCACACTGGCTCGAGTATCAGCTCTGCAGCTAAACAGCACATGATGCTATTCTTGCATTTCCTTCCTTTATAATTTTTCCTGCAGTTAAAACTTTTCAAAGCCATTACTCATGTCACTAACTCAACTCCACAGTCTCCAACACTCTTCACCTCCTCTCAACATGTTCACACATGTAACTAATCTGTCTCTTCTGTCTCCCTTTTGGAAACATTCCACTGCTGTCTGCATTCCATACTGTACTCTGGACTGGCTTCTTTCTTAGCTGGCAACTCAACTGTTGTCTAGGGATCTCTTTGCCTCTGTCCTATAGTGTATCCCCAGTTCCCTTGATCCTAAGCCTTCCTCTTTCTTGGTTTACTTTCTTGTTCTAGTGGGACACATCCTCCAGTAACTTCCTGAGGATGGAAGAATGAGAGGTAAATTTTTTGAGAGCTTGCATGTCTGATGACCACATTCTATTCACACACTTGATTCTACTTTGGCTGAGTAAAATCTGAAGTCCCCCTGACTCCCAAGACTTTGTGTATGATCTTTTGGTTTGTTGGATTTCTCCCTTTCCCAGTTTTCTGAAATTTCACTATGATAGGCCCTTGTTCGGCTCTTTCATCTGTTTTGCTAAGTCCTGGTTAAGCCTCTTTGTTCTTGGAAACTCAGTTCCGAAATAGTTCTTCAATGGCTTCTTCCCCTCTCTCTTCCTGCAACTTGCATTATTTGTATGTGGGACCTTTCTTACCCCTTTTCTTCTATTTGTACATCATTTTGTCTTTAGGTTCTATTTTCAAAGGATTTTATATTAACTCATTTTCAAACATTCCTACTGAGCTTTTCATTTCCGAGGTCACATTTTAAATTTTCAAGAACTATTTCTTGAAACGTTCCTTTTTAGTCATCTTATTCCGATTTCGAGAAAGAAATAGCTTCTCTTATCTCTGAGAATATTAATTATCATTTCTTAGCCATTTCCTCCCCCCTTCCTGTTATCCGTTTTTTCTGAGTATTGTTATTTTTCTTCCTTGTCCCTGCCAACCCTACACGGTTTGTTTTGACCTCTGGCTTTCATGTTAGAGGCTTTCCTCAACTATCTGGTGATCTTCAGCTGTCTGCCTCTATTTAAAAGTGAAGAATTATAATAACACAGCTAATTAAAGGCTCTACGTAGTGTAAGGCTGCTTATCATCTTGGGGATTTTTCTCTTAAGGCGGCTATTTCCAACTGGTGTGCCACAGAATTTTCAAAGCATGCAATACCTGACTATTTAAAATAGGAACACTGACCTGTTTTCCCTTGGCCTGTCAATTAAAAAAATGACAACAGCCAATACAACAAGAGCTGTCCCATGTGAATGAAATTATACCTATTTTTTTGTCAGATCAGGAAAATACATTATTTTTGGTGTGTCACAGAATTTTTAATAATTAGTTATGTGTGCCATGAGATGAAAAAGGATGAAAATCAGAAAACCAGAACTCCCAACCATTGCTATAGTAGGTTTTTTATCTCTTGGCTTTCCCGAACGAGAAATGTTCCGACATTTTCCGCATCCTCACTGCAAATAGGATATAATCCTAAGTTCCAGCATTTTCAGACTTGAACAGTGAGGGGGTTAGAGGCAGTGGTTCACTGTTCAGTGAGGACTGTGTGTGTCCCTGCATCCTTTTCGGAACAGCTCCTCCCCCTCACCCTGTGTCTGGTGCCTGAATGCCTCTCGTTCAGTCTCCTATCTTCCGCTGCGGTGCGGAAGAAGTGGCTGTCAAGTTGCTCAAGGTAGAGAAAGGGACCTAGGGGTCTACTGCTTCTAAAACAGATGCTTTCAGCCAAGCTTCCTGGTTTCCACCCTGCTCGCCTCCCTGGTTTCAGAGCTTCCTAGCACCGCTGACTCCTGAGCCTTTCTGGGGCTCCAGCGCTCCAATCAACTTGCTTCTTGCCTTTTCCACCGCAGACGCTTGGGCTGTCGGCCTCCAAAATGCTACGCCAGCTGCCGCTGATCTCCTTTATAACTTCCAAACTGTTAGTGACGTTACTTTTGTCTCTTCTTTCATTCCCTTCATTGAGAATGTTTTGCTCTGATATCCATCCCTTTATTATTTTAGAGAGGTTTTGGGAAGTGTTGGGTGCAAACATATTTGTTCAATCTAACTGTTTAACTGAAAATGTCTAAATAATGTACTCATACAACTATGAGGCTCTCTGTGCTGCAAAAGTGTTAAATGTTGATAATACTGAATAATATTTAAATGCTATGTGTCTCCTCACAAAGTACATTCTATCTAACTGGTTGTCTTTTTTTTTTCCTTTAAGATTTACTCTATTTTATTTTAAGAGAGAGGGGAGAAATATCAACGAGTGGTTGCCTCCCGCACGCCCCCAACCAGAGACCCTACCCAACCCAGGCACACACCCAGACCAGCAATCGAACCAGCGACGCCTTGATTCACAGGCCAGCATCCAATCCACTGAGCCACACCAGCCAGGAATCAATTCTGTTTTTATTAATAAATTTTATCAGCTAATATTTTAGATGGCCACAACCTTAGTATAATGCTTTGAAACTTAAATCATGGATCTAATCCACCTAGTTAGAGAAGTATAAACCATGATAAATTGTCACAGAATTAATTCCTTTAGTCCAAATGGGACGGAAGTAAGGACAGAAAAGGTTTCATGGAGAAAGTATTTGGGGACTGGGTGAGAACTAAGTAGTCAGAATCGGTCTCCACTTTCCAAAATTGACATTAAAGATTTTTTTCCCACCTCCCACATCTATAGTCTCATCTATGATAGAGACCTTTTTAAAAAAGAAGCCATAGAGTAATTATGGACAATGGCTTAGAAACCAACTATCACTTGCTGATCAACAATGGCATGACCCAGGCATCACACACAATACCTGGGAGGTGCTAAGAGTTTTAAATGCAGTTTCCTAAGCATGTCTAGCAGTTTTACAACCAACCTCTAAGCTTTCTTTTCCCAGAGACAGAAAAAAAATCATTTTTATAACTTTTTTGCCATAGTCACTGAACACTCCTCATTATGATAAGATGCACAGGGGAGTTCTGTGTTGAATAACAGATGAATCAACACATTAGTTATGCTTTCAGGTGATGTCAATCCACAAGTCTAACACAACCAATGTCTCCCTTATCTTTGAGACAGTTCCCCCTTTTGAAAGTCAAATGTCTGAAAGTAAAGCAGTAAGTTTACCTGTTAGAAAGAACGTACCATTTATGGAAAAGTAAAATCATTTTTAAATCCCCCCATTGTTCAGACAGGCCAAATATTAAAGAGCCTCCCAGGCACCGGGGCTGAAGAGAGGCAGCTAAGGGTACGGAGGATTGGAGAAACCTTTCCCCTAACCTTGCTCCCAAGGCTCCCAACCTGTAAACTCCCACCACCAGAATTCATGGGCATTTTCACTGCAGGGATGGGGTGAAGGGATGTCCTGCTCTGAACATGGGACCCTCAGTGAAGTTCCCCAGCACATAACTGGCAGCTCCCACAACCCAAAGCCAGCCACAGCTGAAAGAATAGGGGCAAATAAGGAAAGCAATGAGGTGGCAGTTCTAGCACCCCAGTTGGGAATCTCAAGAGGGCTGCAATGAGATAGCAGTTTAAGAGCGCTTGTGTGCAATATAAAAGTGGGGTTCTATCTGTTGAATGAGAATAACATTGTTTTTTGCTCCTTGCACAAAGATCAGCAGCAGCACATCAGCATGGATCAATCACACTTAACTGATCTCTCTGTCCTAACACCCCAAGTAAAAGCAGAGCTCCCGAGATGCCAGAAAAATAAAACCACAGCTGATCTCAAACCTGGCTTTCCTGAGGCTCTTTAAATTAAAAAGTACTTAGGACCCATGTGAATTCTCTGAGGCTACCTAGACCAGAATTTCTCAACCTCAACCCTACTGCTGTTTGACCTGGATAATTCTGTACCGTGAGAGACTACTCTGTGCAGTCTAGGCTATTTGGCAGCATCCCTGGCCTCCACCAGGGATGCCATTAGCACATACACAAACCCCAACTGTGACAACCAGAAATGTCCCAAGGAGCAAAATCACTCCCAGTTGAGAACTACTGACATAGACCAATGCTTCTCAAGCTTTAATGTACAGTAAATCACTCAGAGATTTCCTTAAGATGCAGATTCTGATCCAGTAGATTCTGGTCCTGAGAGTCTGAATTTCTAATAAACACCAAGTGATACTGATGCTGCTGTTTCTAAAGCACATTTTATGTGGTAAAAATCTAGAGTAAGCCCTGGCTGGTGGCTCAATGGATAGGTGTCAACCTATGAACCCACAGGTCGCTGGTTCGATTCCCAGCCAGGGCACATAACCAGGTTGCAAGCCAGGTCTCCAGCCAGGTTCCCAGCTGGAGTCAGGTGAAAGGCAACCATACACTGATTTCTCTCTCCTTTTCTGCCTCTCTCCCTTCCCCTCTCTATAAAAATAAGTAATAAAATCTTTTTTTTTTTTTAAATCTAGAGTAATACTTCTCAACTCCTGACTGCACACTGCAATCATCTGGGAAGCTTTAAAAATTCTGATGCCTAAACCACACCCCAGACCAGTAAGATCATAATCTCTGAGAGTGGGACCCAGGCATTAGAATTAAAGTTCCCAGGTTTAAGTCTAATGTTCAGTCAAAGTTAAGAAGATGTATTCTATTCATCCCTTGGACTAGAAAATAAGTATGAATATAGATAGCATTCAAGAATAAGGGAAGAGTACAAAAGAAGAGGAACTATTACTTTCCTCACAGTATTCTTGATCTTGGTCATGCCTAGTTCTCAGAATAACTGAGATGTAACACCAGAAAACGGTCTCTATCATGCTTCATTATATATTTTGTTTTCTGTATCAGAAGCAAAGGAAAACAATTCCTAGGTTCATTTCATTTCTATGTTTCAAAATAGCATTTGGAAACCACAAAAAAGGTTATTATTTAAAACTCTTTTTCAATGATTCTTGAAATTCTGAGTATGTTACTTTAAGGTTCAACATTTTTAAATGTGTGAATCTCATAGTAAATTTCAAATAACATAATATATGGGATTTGCTTTGAAATACCCAGATAGGAAGTGCAAATGGGGAGGGTCCTGGAATATAGATAAAATTAGCAAAATGTTAATAACTATTGAAATGGGATGATGAGTACATAGAAGATCACTGTTATACTATTCTTTCCACTTTTGTAGGTGTTTGACAAGTTCTATAATAAAAATTTTTTAACAAATTTTATGTATCTGAAATACAGATTTATATTAAAAGATCACCCCCCACCCCCAAAAAAAGTCATGCAATATTTTTAAAGTTGCTTATGTGAAAACTTCCCATTTTCATTATAAAAAATTAAGGTCTTATATATCTTGCAATAATTCCCAAGTCTAGCCATTCCTTTTCATTCCACGAAAAAAGTAAATTATCCAGAGCCTTTGCTTATCATGTCATTCAAAAGAATGCCTTTCTACCTCTTAAAAGAATTGTGATTTTAAAAAGTTTTGTTGAGGGGGGAAAAAACAAAAAGGTCCTTAAGGCTTTTACCTTGTGAATTAGAAAACAGAAAAATATATACATAAATCATAGGTGATGTGTGGAAAAGGCACCGGCCTGCGAACCCAAAGGTCACTGGTTTGATTCCCCAGTCAGGGCACATAACCAGGTTGCAAGCCAGGTCTCCAGCCAGGTCTGTAGCTGGAGGCAGGTGAAAGGCAACCATACACTGATGTTTCTCTCCCTCTCTGCCTCTCTTCCTTCCCCCTTCTCTAAAAACAATAAATAAAATATTAAAAATAAAAACAAATTAAAATAAATTATAAATCATAGGTGATGAAAGACACAGAACTGAAGGAGAAAATGTAAGTAAATCCTGGTCCAGCACTTAGACTATACTCACAGACAACTCTGAGTGCCTCCATCTCTAGGAAATATGTAACCTAGAGATTAAAACATCTGAAAGAACTAAAATGATCCAACACAGAAATCATGAGAATGATTTCATAGTATTTGGTTCATAAGGTTAGGGGTGATGCAATGCTACAGGGTTGTTTTTAAGTAACAGGGAAACAGTTCTGTGTTTACCTTATTTCTACAGCAGAATCATAATTCCACATTAGAGAATTTAAAGTAGTCAAAATGAGAACTCTATCAATTACCTGGACTAGTTTGTTCTGCTTCTTAATTTTTTCCACTATAATTCTCTTTAATCAGTGTCATTTTTTAAAAGGCTATCCAGCAGACATTTAAAAAAGAGTCGAGTAGAAATAATACTTGAATAGAAAATAAGTGCAATGGTTATACCCATGAGAAATGCTACTTTTTTTTTTTTTTTTGGCTTCAGCAGCATATGATGATTCCATGTAGTTATACAAGGAAAACTGAGAGAGGAACAGGCTGGGAGGATAGTGGTGGGGACTCAAGAGTTCAATTCCAGCACCCTATTTTTAATGTACTGATCAAATCAAGAACAATGAATCAACAAACAACAAGTGTTGGCGAGGATGCAAGGCAAAGGGAACCCTCATACACTGTTGGTGGGAATGCCACTGTGCAGCCACTGTGGAAAACAGTATGGGGTTTCCTTAAAAAACTAAAAATGGAACTGCCTTTTGATCCAGCAATTCCACTACTTGGACTATACCCAAAGAATCCTAAAACACCAATTCATAAGAACCTATGTACACCTATGTTCATAGCAGCACTATTTACAATAGCCAAGTGCTGGAAACAGCCTAAGTGCCCATCAG